>CM021103.1:616447579-616512749 GCA_007115665.2 Sequoiadendron giganteum | reverse complement strand
GAGAGCCCTATTTCATTTTTCAAGGAAGCTTGTAGAGTATACTTAAGATCTTTATCAGCTATAGGATCATTGAGGTTACTGATGCAAGCAATCAATTGTTTAACTTGATCTTTAAGCTCATATTTTGTGTTCTCATCCTTTTGCATTCTCCTCAAAATAGTAGATACTAACATATGCAAGGAATTATGCTCACCATCTCTTGTTTACACACCCAAATCCACCTGATGGATTTAGTAATCATCATTTGTCATTTCAAACTCCATCTTTTCCACCAACGTGATGACTATGTCAAATATTATTTTACCTTGCTCATCCATTCAGATAGTATAAATCCTTCGGTCCTTCTTTCTTTTAGGAGATTGGAAGGCATCTAATAGTGAAGTTAATATTGGCTCTAGAGTTTGTACATATGTTCTTGTATCCCGAGAAGCACCAATGTTAACCTCTAGCTCCTATTGAGTCATCTTTTCTTTCTCTTGAGCCTTTTCTTTATGTAATTCTTCACTTTGAGGCATCTCCTCAAAAATTTTCTCTTCTTGGTTGGATTCTTACTCAACCCCTTGTTTCAATGCCTCATCTTGAGAAATATGTGTTGGGAAAATGTGTCACAATCTTGAAATTGTATATGATTTATTATTGATATGTGGCATTTGATTATGAAAATACCGTAGACTCGTAGCAAGACACGAGGTTTGGAGCATCACCCTAATTTTTTTTTTGGCTCACACATCAAGGTTTTTTCCTATTGAAACGTCAAGGTTTTTCCCTGTTGATAGATCAAGAATTTTTCCTATTGACACGTCAAGATTTTTTCGTTAAGACATCAAATGAAAGATGACCTTGTAAAACCCTAATTCTAGAAGGTTCCAAAAACCTTGTTATAAGTGGGTGGGATGTATATAGATGGGGGTGTATTCTGAGAATCTGGTAGTAGTCATGGCGTCTCTTCATATTTGGTGATGATACTCCCGTGAGAAGCTTTCTCTACAAGTATATTGTAATCTTTTGATTTCTGAATAATATATTGAGCAACTTTTGGAGTGTGGGGTTTTTCTCTTGAAAGGGTTTTCCCCACATAAATCATCATTTTGTGGTATGCATGATATTTTTGTTTATTTTTGTTTATGTTTATGTAATTGTTAAGGATTTGTAAAAGTTTACATTATTCTCCTCTCAAGAAAACTGTAGAAAGTTGTTCCACTACCTTAACTTCCTTACAAGTGGTATAAAGAGCTTGATCACCTTTGGTTTCAGTTGTGGGTTGTTGGGTCTTTTAAACTAATCCAAATTTGAGTGGGACCTTGTGCAAAAGAAACTTTGTGATCTTGTTGCAGGATTTTTTAGATGTCAAGTTCATTAGGGAGAATAGAGGTGGATAAATTTTCTAGAAATAATTTTGAAATGTGGAAGCTAAAGATGGATGATTTGTTTATAGAGAAATATTTGTGGGATGTTGTTGATGAGAATGTTTCAAGGCCTACAGATCCTACTCGAGCTTCTCAATATGATGTTATGGACTGTAAAGCTAAGGTGCTAATCAGATTGTGCCTGGAAGACTCTGTTTTAATCAATGTCCATGAAAATATCTCTACACAAAAGCTATGGAAGAAGCTTGGTGAGATGTATCAAGCCAAATATTTATTGAACAAGATTTTCTTGAGGAATAAATAGTATTCCTTAAGAATGGAAGAGGGTGGATGAATTAAAAACCACCTAGAAGCATTCAATATGATGGTGGATCAGTTGGGATCAGTTGGCATCCAAATGGATGAGGAAGAGAAATGTAAGATTTTGCTTTGTTCTTTGCTTGATTCATGGGATTCTCTTGTTATGGCTATTGGGAGTATTGTTATATTGAAGACTAAAGATGTGGTGGGTTATTTTCTTTGTGAAGAGATGAGGACGAAGGTATCCATCAATGCCAAGGAGGCCCCGAATGGTCATGGAAGACCTAAGGAAAAAGGAAAGAAGAATGAGAAGCATGGAAAATACAAGTCCAAGGGGAGATCTAAGTCTCCTGAAAAGTCCAAAGTTATTTGCTAGAACTACGGTAAGCCTAGATATATTCGTAAGGACTACAAAGAAGAAAAAAATAAGAAAAATAATTTTGATTTTGAGTCTGAGAAGGAAGATGGTGATGCATTCATTGCAACTTTGGCAATTCATGTAGGTAATGATGCATGGCTAATTGAATTAGGTGCATCTTTTCATATGAACTTTAATAGAGATTGGCTTTGTGAATATGAATAATTTGATGGAGGTAAGGTGTACTTGGGTGATGATTCTCATTTAGACACTATTGGCCATGGTAAAGTTAAAATCAGGTTTCTTGATGGTAGAATAAAAATTATTAATGGTGTGTTACATATCCTTGGATTAGCATGAAATGTTTTATCTATGAGAAAACTAATAGATGTGGGTGTACATGTAGTATTTTCTGATGTAGGATGAAAGATGGTTAGTGGAGCTATGGTGATTGATAGAGGTGTCATATATGGGACATTATATAAGCTTGATGCATGTAATTTTGAGTGCAATAGTACTTATGTGAAAAGAAAGTCTATAGAATAAGTGAGGGTTTCACCTTCAATAGATGGTCATGGCTTTTGGGTACCCAAGGGTGCTCTTTATTTTTAGACAAAGTTACTTGTAGAGAAAACTATGCTATGGCACCAGAGACTTGACTACATTGGAGAAAAGGGTCTAGGGACCTTAAAAAATAAAAATCTTGTTGAAGGTTTATCTAATTGTAATCTTGAGTTTTATTTCTACGAGCATTGTATTAATGGAAAACAAAATTGTGTTCAGTTTTACTCAACATGGTTCATTGGATCTTATTCATTATGATGTGTTTGGTCCTATAGATCTTCCCTCAATTGCTAAATCCACATACTATGTTGCATTTATTGATGATTATAGTAGAAGGACATGGGTATACTTTTTAGAGTAAATTTTAAGTTTTAAGTTGTTTTAAATAATTTAAAGAAATGGTCAAGATGCAAAATAGAAAGAAAATAAAATGTTTGAGGACTTATAATGGCAGTGATTTTTTCTCTAATTATTTTGATAGATTCTGTAAATATTGTGGTATTCATAGACAAAAGATAACTCCATATTCTCCACAATAGAATGGGGTTGCAAAAAGAATGAACATGACACTATTGGAGAAGGCTAGGAGTATGTTGAATGGTGCTGGCCCAAATCAAAGGTTTTGGGCTGAAGCCATTACTACTGCCTATTACATAATTAACAGGTCTCCTACATCAACTCTTATTGATAAGATGCCTATAGAGGCATGATCAAGTCATAAGAATTCATTAAGACATCTTAGATTTTTTGGTTGTGGGGCATATGCACATGTGCCAAAAGAGAAGCAAACAAAGTTAGAGAACAAGGATGTGAAATGTATCTTCATTAGATATAGTTATGGTGTAAAAGGATACAAGCTTTGGGATCATATTACATAGAAGGTAATACATAGTATAAGTGTTATTTTTAGAGAAACTAAGCCTTCTTCTATTACATTGCAGCCAAAAAAATTAAACAAGAAGATGCAATTCAATTTCCTTCTATGCCTGAGAAAGTTGAATCGAGGCCCATTGATAGACAAGAAGTTGAGGAGAGTTCATATAGCTCTAAATTATTAGAAAAGGAGGAATAACCTCCAACTCAGCTTGTTTGTAGGTCTACAAGGCATAAAAAACCACATGAAAGGTATTCAAATTATGATTGGAGATGTATTTTTGCTTTGAATACTAACATGGATGAACCTAGATCAGTAGAAGAGGCACTAGGTATGAACGATGCAAAGTCCTTGAAGATTTTTGTGGATGAAGAAATGGCATCTTTGAAAAATAATGATACATGGGATCGTGTACCATTGCCTGAAGGATAAAAAGCTATTGGTTGCAAATGGGTGTTCAAGAAAAATATTGGTTTAGATGGAGATATTGAGAATTAGAAAGCAAGGTTAGTTGCAAAAGGTTACTCTCAAGTTGAGGGTGTTGATTATGGTGAGATATTTCCTACTATTCCAAAAATGGCATCCATTATATTTTTGCTTTCTATTTCTATTGCTATTTATGATTTAGAGGTTGAGAAAATGGATGTGAAAATTGGTTTCCTTCGTGGTAATTTGGAGCAAGATATTTATATGACACAAGAAAAGCACTACGTGGTGAAAAGTAAAAGTAAATTGGTTTACAAATTGAAGAAATATTTGTATGCGTTAAAATAGAGTCCTAGGATGTGGTACCAAAAATTTGATACATATGTGTTGAGTTTGGGATTTGAGTGTTCTAAATTAGATCATTGTGTTTATTATAAAATTGATGGTGATTGTTTCCTATTTATTGCATTATATGTTGATGGTATGTTATTTATTGTAGAGGGAAAGGTATGATTTCAGAACTAAAATCTCAACTCACTGCTAAATTTAAAATGAAGGATCTTGGTGCAGCTAATTACATTATTGGGATGGAAATTAAAAGAGATAGAGTGAACATAAAGCTATGGATTGGCCAAAGAAAGTATGTTAAATAAATTTTATAGAGATTTGATATGCAGGATTGCAGACCACTGTGTGTTCCTATTTCAGTTGGAACAAAGTTATCTATTTTAGATTGTCCAACATCCCCATCAGAGATGGAAGACATGAGAAAATTTCCTTACTAGAGTGTAGTTGGAGGTTTGATGGATGCTATGGTTTGTATGAGACTAGACATTTCCCAAGAAGTGGGAGTTATTTCTAGATATATATCTAATCCTAGTAGAGTTGATTGAGATGTAGTTAAAAGAGTCTTCAGATATTTGCATGGTGCCTCAGATTATTCCTTATGTTATCATAGTAATATGATTGAAGATTATATTTCCCTTGATATTCATGGGTATGCGGATTCAGACTAAGTAGGTGATGTTGATAGCAAAATATTCACTAGTGTTTATATGTTTATTTTATTTGGTGGTGTAATTAGTTGGATGAGTAAGTGACAAGATGTGGTTTCTTTATTCACTACCAAAGTAGAGTATATGGTAGATACTAATGCTTGTAAAGATGCCATTTGGCTTAAGAGACTGTGTTCATATATTGGAAGAAAACAAGGTGCAATGACAATTTATTGAATCTGTCTAGCCAAGAACCCAATGTTTCTTGCCAGGACCAAGCATATTGATGTATAGTATCATTTTGTTAGAGATATGATAAAAGATGGCAAGGTGAAGGTGGTTAAGGTAGATTATTTAACTAAGCCTGTGAGAACATATAAGTTTAGATGGTGTTTATAGACTATGGGCCTTTCCGTCCCTAGAAATTAGAGATGACGATGACACCCTTTTGTTGTCCTTGCAAGGTGTTTGAAAAGTGGGAGATTTTTTGGGTAAATGTGTCTCAACCTTGCAATTATATATGGTTTATTATTGATGTGGCAAATAATTATGCAAATACTATAGACTCGTAGCAAGATGTGGGGTTCAAGGCATTGCCTCAATTTTTTTTTGCTGACACGTCAAGGTTCTTTCCTTTTTACATTTTAAGGTTTTTTCCTATTGAAATGTCAAGGATTTTTCCCATTGACATGTCAAGGTTTTTCCATTAACACGTCAAATGAAAAATGACCTTGTGAACCCCTAATTATAGAAGCTTCCAAAAACCTTGTTATAAGTGGGTGGGATGTATGTAGATATGGGTGTATTTTGAGATTCTGATAGTGGACGTGACGTCTCTTGATCTCTAGTGGTGATAATCTTGTGAGAATTTTGTTCTGTAAATATATTGTAATATTTTGATTTCTAAATAATATATTGAGCGGCTTTTGGAGTGTGGTGTTTTTCTCTCGAAATTGTTTTCCCCATGTAAATAATTGTGTTGTGGTATGCATGATATTTGTGTTTATTTTTTTAAGTTTCTCTAACTGTTAAGGCTCTGTAAAATTTTGCATTATTCTCCTCTCAAGACTAGTGTAGGAAGTTGTTCTGCTACCTTAGCTTCCTTACAATATGCTCATCTATGTAAGGTCCTTCTTTAATTGTTTCTTCTTGAAAAAATTATTCAACATTTACATCTTATGGAACATTTTGCAACACATTACCATCCTCCTTTTTTTCTTCCTCTTCTTTAGGAGGCTCCTTCTCCTCTTCGCCTTCTTCAACATCTTCAGCAAGAACACCTTCTCTAAGAGGAATTTGAACTATTAGAAAGGGAGCAGTTGGTGGTGGAGGCTGAGATGGTTGAAGAGGTTTCTCATCCTTTGGAGGTGATGAAGGGGAAGTTTGTAGTGGTGACCTATGAGGATAAGTTGAAGAGTATGCTTCCTCAGTTCCTTCTTGAGCCACTATTCCTCTGGTTATTGTCCTTGTTCTCATTCTTCAATAGAGGTTTTCTCCTTTCAAATCATCTTCTTCCTCATAAGAAATGTTGATTGGCCCCATTCATTTTATTTTCTTCTCCACTTCTTTAGTAGGACCACCCTTGTCTTTCTTCTTGGTTGTAGGGGCACTAGAGGAAGGTTTATCATGCTTTTTCTTCATAGTCACTTTAGTCGATGTTCCTCCTTCTTCTCAACCTCTTTTGGCTTCTTTGGTGGTTTGGCCATGCAAAAATGTGTACTCAACCAACATTGAGAGCAAGGGATCATTTTTTGAGTTCTCTCTTTAATATTATCATTTTCCTTGACTGAACAATCCATATTGAAAATAGGAATATCATATATCTTCTAGGTAGCATAGGATGGATCCAGAACCCTTCCATCTTGTACTTTCTCTTTAGGAATCCTAGAATTTAAGAAATGTATCATAAAAAATATTATCAATCAATAATAATATTTCATTCTTACTTCAAATTCTTCTTCATAATTCACCTAATGGTTTTTAGGGTATGTGCAGGATCATCATGGAAAAAGCAGGCCCTTAAGTGGCGATGAAAATTCAGAAAATTAGAGTTAGGCAACTTGATGTAAATCTTTGAATAAGTTATCTATATTATTTCAAAAATATGTAACAATATAATTTGTAGAAAATTGAATGTATTTTCTAAACTACTAGGTTTATTTAAAAAAACAAAAATCTATTTGGTAAAAAATTTATATTTCAATGCAGTAGTACTTAAGTTTCAAGGAAAAAATAAGAAGTAGGTGTATGTTTAACCACCCTAACCACAATAAAATGATAATATTTTTTTATAAGTTTTTAGATATAATTAGAGGACTCATGTCCCAATGTGATTCATATTTTTTTGTAATTTATTTCCATGTAAATAATTAATTATGATTTTGTTTTTACAACTTTTAAAAATATAAAAACTCGTATGTCTGACCACCTTAACTTGGTCAAAACTTCATGAAATTCATTTTTTTTTTTAATCCTATAGTATGTGAAGCATAGAATGTGACACATGTTTTAGATTCAAAAAATATAATACCGTTTGAAAACTATAGATTTTTTCAATCAACCTATCAATCAAGACTTTAGTCGTAATTCAAATAGAAAATGAATAATAATAATTTATTAAATTCAAAGTAAAGCATAATTTATATTGGTGGAAATATAATAATATCCTTTAAAAACCCTTTTCATTTCATCAATTTTGGGTGAAAAAAAGTCATCAGCCACATGGGCCATCATATCACTTACATATCGCCACTTTTTGGCCCATCATGATCCTACACATACCCTTAAGTTTGTGATCATGGATGAAGTATGCTCCCATCACTTTGTTGATATTTCCAATGGGGTTGAATATTCCCCAAGTATCATTGTACAAAAAAATACTACACCTACACATCTCAAGCTCTGTATCTTATCATTTTGTGTATTCACACAAGAATACACTTCTATATGAATCAAAAAACCATATCCATGCTTATATTTTACTAAAAATAATTGTTGTACTTCAATAATATGTATACAAATCTCTAGTAAAAGAAACTTTTATGATAGATACTTGAGAAGCTTGTATAACATCTTGTGGAAACCTACCACTCTGATGTAGGTAAATTATTTTTACTAAATGAACCATCACCCAATTTCTTCAATCACTTTCATAGCCCCAAATTATAATATAAATGAAATTATCATTTAGAACACCAAAATGGTGGAAACTTGTTGTTGGCAAAATATGTCTCAACCTTGCAATTGCCTAAGTTACTATTGATACATAAGGTATTTTTCATCTAACGACGATAGGGGGTGCGGGGACTTTCCATGATATATTATTGTAAATATGGACCATTCATCATTAGGTCTTAGATCTAATAGCTGATATTTTATTAGCTTGACTTTCCCTAGAAGTCAACCCTATTTTATGAGGAAATTGGATTACGACTGTGTATTGTGATGTATTATGAGAGTGTGATAGTGGTCATTTCGCCTATGGATCTGTGGTTGGTGATACTCCAATGAGAAGCTTTCTTTGGAAGTATATTGTAATATTTTTGATTTCTGAATAATATATTGGGTAGCTTTTAGAGTGTGGGGTTTTTCTCTTGAAAGGGTTTTCCCCATGTAAATCACCATGTTGTGGTATGCATGATATTAATTTTTATTTCTATTTAAGTTTAAGTGACTGTTAGAAATTTGTATCCCCAGTTTGTAGCCATATTATTAAGTTGTATGTTGAAGATTGAAGATGTGGTGAGTTCTTTTTCTTTCTAAAGAGATGAGGAGGAAGGTATCCATCAGTGCTAAGGAGGCCTTGAATGTTCATGGAAGACCTAAGGTAAAAGGAGAGAAGAATGAGAAGTGTGAAAAATCCAAGTCCAAGGGGAAAACTAAGTCTCTGGAAAGTCCAGAGTTATTTTCTAGAACTGTAGTAAGCTTTGACATGTTCGTAAGGATTGCAAAGAAGAAAAGAATAAGAAAAATAAGAAATTTGAGTATGATTCTGAGTTTGAGAAGGAAGATTGTGATGCATTCATTGAAACTTTGGAAACTTGTGTAGGTAATGATGCATCATGCTTAATTGACTCAAGTGCATCTTTCTATATGACCTATAATAGAGATTGGTTTTTTGAATATGAAGAATTTGATGGAGGTAAGGTGTACTTGGGTGATGATTTTTATTCAAATATTATTGTCCATGGTAAAGTTAGAATCATGTTTCGTGATGGTAGAATAAAAAGGATTACTGGTGTGTTGCATATCCTTGGTTTAGAAAAAAATTGTTATCTATAAGAAAACTAATAGATGTAGGTGTGCATGTAGTATTTTCTGATGTAGGATGCAAGATGGTCAAAGTTGATATGGTGATTTCTAGAGGTTTCAGATATGACATAATATGTAATCTTGATACATGCACTATTGAGTGTAATAGTACTTCTATGAAAATCAAGTCTATGGAAAAAGTGAGGGTTTCACCTTCAATAGATGGTCATGGATTTTGGGTACCCAAGGGTGCTCTTTCTTCTAAATCATAGTTACTTGCAGAGAAAAATATGTTATAGCACCAAAGACATGGCCACATTGGAGAAATTTTCTAAGGACATTGAAATATAAAACACTTATTGAAGGTTTGTCTAATTCTAATCTTGAATTTTATTTCCATGAGCATTGCATTTATGTAAAACAAAATCGTGTTAATTTACTCATGTTCTCATCAATCTTGTGGTGTATTAGATCTTATTCATTATGATGTGTTTAGTCTTGTAGATGTTCCTTCAATTGGTAAAACCATATATTATGTTTCATTTATTGATGATTATAGTAGAAGGACATGGATATACATTCTAAAGAGTAAATCTAATTTTTTCACTCACTTTAAAGAATTTAAAGCAATGGTTGAGTTGTAGACTAGAAAGAAATTAAATGTTTAAGAATTGATAATGGTGGTGAACTTTTCTCTAATAATTTTGATAGATTTTGTAAATATTGTGGTATTCATAGACATAAGAAAAATCTATATTATCCACAACAGAATGGAGTTGTAGAAAGAATGAAAAAAATATTGATGTAGAAGGCTAGGAGTATGTTGAGTGGTGCTAGTATAGAACAAAGTTTTTGGGTTGAAGTTGTTGCCACTTCTTGTTACTTGATTAATTGATCTCCTACATCATCTCTTGTTGATAAGATACCTATAGAGGCATGGTCGAGCCACATGCCTTCATTAAGACATCTTAGATTTTTTGGTTGTGAGGAATATGCACATGTTCCAAAGGAGAAGTGAACAAAGTTGGAGAAGAAGGCTATGAAATGTATCTTTATCAGATACAATTATGGTGTGAAAGGATACACGATTTGGGATCATGTTTCACAAAAGGTAATACATAGTAGAATTTTTATTTTAGACAAACTAAGCCTTCTTTTATTATATTGAAACCATAACAAAGTAAACAAGAATATGTGTTTCAATTTCCTTCTACACCCGAGAAATTTGAATCAAGGCCCATGAATAGACAAGAAGTTGAGGAGAGCTGATCCAACTTAGAATCTTCAGAAGATGAGGAAGAACCTCCAACTCAACTTGTTGATAGGTCTACAAGGCATATAAAACCACCTAAAAGGTATTCACTTGATGATTGGAGATGAATTTTTTCTTTGAATAGTAACATTAATGAACCCAGATTGGTAGAAGAGGCATTAGGTATGAATGATGCAAAATCCTAGAAGATTGCTATGGATGAAGAAATAGAATCTTTAAAAAAGAATGATACATGGGATATTTTACCATTACTTGAAGGAAGGGATCATTTCAATTGCAAATGGGTATTCAAGAAAATATTGGTTCAGATGGAGGTATTGAGAAGTGCAAAGTAAGGTTGGTTGTAAAAGGTTAAATTATGAAGTTGAGAGTGTTGATTATAGTGAGATATTTTCTCATGTTGTAAAAATGACATCCATTATATTTTTAATTTCTATTGATACTACTTATGATTTAGAGGGTGAAAAAATGGATGTGAAAACTACTTTCCTTCATGGTGACTTGGAGGAGGATATTTGTATGACACAACCAGAGCATTACATGGTGAAAGGTAAAAGTAAATTATTTTTAAAATTGAAGAAATATTTGTATGGCCTAAAATCGATTCCTAGGATGTAGTACCAAAAATTTGATACATATGTGTTGAGTTTTGGGTTTGAGAATTATAAATTAGATCATTTTTTTAATTAAATTTTTTATGGTGATTGTTTCCTAATCATTGCATTGAAGGGAAAGGTATGATTTCAAAAATGAAATCTCAACTTGTTGCTAAATTTGAAATGAAAGATCTTGGTGTAGCTAAACACATTCTTAGAATGGAAACTAGAAGAGATAAAGTGAATAGAATGATACGGCTTGGCCAACATATATCAATTTAATTTTACTAATTTTTTATATACAGGATTGTAGACCATCGTGTGTTCCTGTTTTAGCTGGAACAAATTTATCTATTTCAGATTGTCCAACATCCCCATTTGAGATGAAAGACATGAGAATAGTGCCTTACCAGAGTGTATTTGGAAGTTTGATGTATGATATGGTATGTAAACTAGATATTGCCCAAGTAGTGGGAGTTTTTTCTAGATATATGTCTACACCTAGTAGAGTTCATTGGGATGAAGTTAAAAGAGTCTTTAGATAGTTATGCGATACCTCAGATTGTTCCTTGTGTTATCATAGTAATATGACTAAAGACAAGATTTCCCTTGATATTCATGGTTATTTGGATTTAGATTGGGTAAGTGATGTTGATAGAAAATGATCCACCAATGATTATGTTTTTACTTTATTTGGTGGTGTAATTAGCTAGATGAGTAAGTGATAGGCTGTGGTTTATTTTCTACTATTGAATCATAGTATATGAAAGGTATTCATGCTTGAAAAGAATCCGTTTGGCTTAAGTGAATGTGTTCATATATTGGAATAAAATATGGTGTAGTGAGAATTTATTATGATAGTCAGAGTGCGATATGTCTAGCCAATATCATTTTGTTAGAGATATGACCAAAGATAGCAAGGTAAAGCTAGTCAAGGTAGAGACTTTGATGAATGTTGTTGATTCTTTAACTATACCCATAAGCACATATAAGCTCAGATGGTGTTCAAATACTATGGGCCTATCGAACCCTAGAAATTAAGAGATGATATTTATTCACCCTCCTATTTCTTTTTCAAGTTCAACAAATGAGAGATTTGTTCAAAAAATGTGTCTCAATCTTGCAATTGCATAAATTAGTATTGATACATAGGGTACTTTTCATCCAATGATGATGGAGGGTGTGGGGGTATCACACCCACAAGGGGTCCAAGAGGATCATGCCCCTGGCTAGGGTCTAGGGGTAGTGCCCCCGAAATTTTTTTTTTTTTATATTTTATTATTGTAAATCTAGACCATTCATTATTAGGTCTTAGATTTGACAACCAATATTTTATTAGCTTGAATTCCCCTAGAAGATAACCCTATTTTATGAGTGCATTGTATTACGTCTATGTATTGTGACACATTTTGAGAGTCTAATAGTGGTCATATTGCATTTGGATCTTTGGTTGGTGATACTCTTGTGAGAAGTTTTCTCTACAAGTATATTGTAATCTTTGTGATTTCTAAATAATATATTTGTCAACTTTTGGAGTGTGGGGTTTTTCTCCCAAAAGGATTTTCCCGACTTAAATCACTGTGTTGTGGTATGCATGATATTTATGTTTATTTGTATTTAATTTTCTACAAAATTTACAAATCTATAAATTTTTTTCATTATTCTCCTATCAAGATTAGTGTAGGAAGTTTTTCTGCTACCTTAGCTTCCTTACAGTTGCATCCATATCCAATTGGGGATAATGTTGGTAAATGGCTACTTCCCCCAACCCATAAGATCCCTCCTTGGTTAGTCTTGGGAACGAGGCATGTGAAACTAGTAGTCACAAAAGATATGAATTCATGAAGAGGCTATTAGATGAAAGAACATTACCCATTTGTTCATGAATGTTATCGTTGATAAGCTGATCCCAATCAATTTTCTTCTTGTGCTCGAAGAATTGATTATCTTGATAAATATCAACATCCAAGGATTGAAATAATTTGAATTAGGCTTCCCGAAAACCTGGCTTAGTAATACAATTAGGTCCCTAATATCTTCTTTGTATTCACTCCTATGTTATATTCTTTCCAATTTAGAAGCCACCTTCCTAGGTTTCTCCAACAAGTGGTCATTTATGCAACCCAAATTATCAGCTGGGGTATCCTCAAATTAATTGAATTCATTTTTGCAAACTTAACCCGATATGGGTCCTCTACTTCTTCATACTCGAAATAATCTTCTAACTTGTTGATCCAATCAATCAACTCTTTCGGGTTCAGACTTCTGAAAAAACTGGGAACTTTTACTCTAGGTCTTTTTCTGATCTTCAAAATGGCCCTTATCAGCTGCATTTGATCTTGATCAATAGCTTCTTCTTCCTCTTCTACATCTGAATCTTCCACCTCTTCTTCATCCTCACTTTCTTCTCCCCTTCTTGGGTTTACCCCTCTTCTTAACTCTCTTTGGAATGCATAAATTTGTCTCTGGAGGGCTCTGAAATCCTCGGTCACTAATGGATCTCTTCCACCAGCATTTCTTGCACCTCCGACACCACCTCGCCTACCAGGCACCACTCTTGGGGGCATCTTGAATATCTCGAACCCACAACCACAGTCCTGGTGTGAACTGCCTCACGATCGGCAATCTATCCACATGCTCAAGAAAACCCGCTCTGATACCACTTGATGAGGGTGCAACTCGAGACACAGAAAACTGAGATTCGTATTATTTTCAAAATATGGATTTCTTACACGTAGAGGATATACAATCCTCGAGTTCTGCAATACATGCAAACTACAGAAATTCCCCTATTCGCAACATACGATCTTCTTTCCACAAAAACTACTCACAAAAATCAGAAACTACCCCATAAATAGCCCAATTCTCCGTTTGGAGCCAAAAACAACATTCTAATTATGCACCAACTTCTAGAAGCCCTAACTCAAGATCTAACTGTTGGATCTTCAATGATAATACCTTTTCAGAAAGAATGAAAAAAATATTGATGGAGAAGGCTAGGAGTATGTTGAGTGGTGCTAGTATAGAACAAAGTTTTTGGGTTGAAGTTGTTGCCACTTCTTGTTATTTGATTAATTGATCTGCTACATCATCTCTTGTTGATAAGATACCTATAGAGGCATGGTCAAGCCACAAGCCTTCATTAAGACATCTTAGAGTTTTTGGTTGTGAGGAATATGCACATGTTCCAAAGGAGAAGCCAACAAAGTTAGTGAAGAAGGCTATGCAATGTATCTTTATTGGATACAATTACGGTGTGAAAGGATACAAGATTTGGGATCATGTTTCACAAAATGTAATACATAGTATAATTTTTATTTTAGAAAAACTAAGCCTTCTTTTATTATATTGAAACCATAACAAAGTAAACAGGAAGATGTGTTTCAATTTCCTTCTACACCCGAGAAATTTGAATCAAGGCCCATGGATAGACAAGAAGTTGAGGAGAGCTGATCCAACTTAGAATCTTCAGAAGATGAGGAAGAACCTCCAACTCAACTTGTTGATAGGTCTACAAGGCATATAAAACCACCTAAAAGGTATTCACTTGATGATTGGAGATGAATTTTTTCTTTGAATAGTAACATTAATGAACCCAGATTGGTAGAAGAGGCATTAGGTATGAATGATGCAAAATCCTAGAAGATTGCTATGGATGAAGAAATAGAATCTTTAAAAAAGAATGATACATGGGATATTTTACCATTACCTGAAGGAAGGGATAATTTCAATTGCAAATGGGTATTCAAGAAAATATTGGTTCAGATGGAGGTATTGAGAAGTGCAAAGTAAGGTTGGTTGTAAAAGGTTAAATTATGAAGTTGAGAGTGTTGATTACAGTGAGATATTTTCTCGTGTTGTAAAAATGACATCCATTATATTTTTAATTTCTATTGCTACTACTTATGATTTAGAGGGTGAAAAAATGGATGTGAAAACTACTTTCCTTCATGGTGACTTGGAGGAGGATATTTGTATGACACAACCAGAGCATTACATGGTGAAAGGTAAAAGTAAATTATTTTTAAAATTGAAGAAATATTTGTATGGCCTAAAATCGATTCCTAGGATGTAGTACCAAAAATTTGATACATATGTGTTGAGTTTTGGGTTTGAGAATTATAAATTAGATCATTTTTTTTATTAATTTTTTTATGGTGATTGTTTCCTAATCATTGCATTGAAGGGAAAGGTATGCTTTAAAAATTGAAATCTCAACTGAAATGAAAGATCTTGGTGTAGCTAAACACATTCTTAGAATGGAAACTAGAAGAGATAAAGTGAATAGAATGATATTGCTTGACCAACAATATCAATTTAATTTTACTAAATTTTTATATACAGGATTGTAGACCATCGTGTGTTCCTATTTTAGCTGGAACAAATTTATCTATTTCAGATTGTCCAACATCCCCATTTGAGATGAAAGACATGAGCATAGTGCCTTACCAGAGTGTAGTTGGAAGTTTGATGTATGATATGGTATGTAGATTAGATATTGCCCAAGTAGTGGGAGTTTTTTCTAGATATATGTCTAATCCTTGTAGAGTTCATTGGGATGAAGTTAAAAGAGTCTTTAGATAGTTATGCAATACCTTAGATTATTCCTTGTGTTATCATAGTAAAATGACTAAAGCCAAGATTTCCCTTGATATTCATGGTTATTTGGATTAAGATTGGGTAAGTGATGTTGATAGAAAATGATCCACCAATGATTATGTTTTTACTTTATTTGGTGGTGTAACTAGTTGGATGAGTAAGTGATAGGCTGTGGTTTCTTTTCTACTATTGAAGCATAGTATATGAAAGGTATTCATGCTTGAAAAGAATCCATTTGGCTTAAGTGAACGTGTTCATATATTAAAATAAAATATGGTGTAGTGAGAATTTATTGTGATAGTTAGAGTGCGATATGTCTAGCCAAGTGCCCAACATTTGATGCCAGGACCAATCACATTGATGTATAATATCATTTTGTTATAGATATGACCAAAGATAGCAAGGTAAATCTAGTCAAGGTAGAGACTTTGATGAATGTTGTTGATTCTTTAACTATACCCATAAGCACATATAATTTTAGATGGTGTTCAAATACTATGGGCCTATCGAACCCTAGAAATTAAGAGATGATATTTGTTCACCCTCCTATTTCTTTTTCAAGTTCAACAAATGAGAGATTTTTTTGAAAAATGTGTCTCAATCTTGCAATTGCATAAATTAGTATTGATACATAGGGTACTTTTCATCCAATGATGATGGAGGGTGTGGGGGTATCTCCCCCACAAGGGGTCCAGGAGGATCATGCCCCTGGCTGGGGTCTAGGGGTAGTGCCCCCAAAAGGATTTTTTTTTTATATTTTATTATTATAAATCTAGACCATTCATTATTAGGTCTTAGATCTGACAACCAATATTTTATTAGCTTCAATTTCCCTAGAAGATAACCCTATTTTATGAGTGCATTGTATTACGTCTATGTATTGTGACACATTTTGAGAGTCTAATAGTGGTCATATTGCGTTTGGATCTTTGGTTGGTGATACTCTTGTGAGAAGTTTTCTCTACAAGTATATTGTAATCTTTGTGATTTCTAAATAATATATTTGTCAACTTTTGGAGTGTGGGGTTTTTCTCCCAAAAGGGTTTTCTCGACTTAAATCACTGTGTTGTGGTATGCATGATATTTATGTTTATTTGTATTTAATTTTCTACAAAATTTACAATCTATAATTTTTTTTCATTATTCTCCTATCAAGATTAGTGTAGGAAGTTTTTTTGCTACCTTAGCTTCCTTACACTTGCATCCATATCCAATTGGGGATAATGTTGGTAAATGGTTACTTCTCCCAACCCATAAGATCCCTCCTTGGTTAGTCTTGGGAATGAGGCATGTGAAACTAGTAGTCACAAAAGATATGAAGTCATGAAGAGGCTAGTAGATGAAAGAACATTACCCATTTGTTCATGAATGGTATCGTTGATAAGCTGATCCCAATCAATTTTCTTCTTGTGCTCGAAGAATTGATTATCTTGATAAATATCAACATCCAAGGATTGAAATAATTTGAATTAGGCTTCCCAAAAACCTGGCTTAGTAATACAATTAGGTCCCTAATATCTTCTTTGTATTCACTCCTATGTTATATTCTTTCCAATTTAGAAGCCACCTTCCTAGGTTTCTCCAACAAGTGGTCATTTATGCAACCCAAATTATCAGCTGGGGTATCCTCAAATTAATTGAATTCATTTTTGCAAACTTAACCCGATTTGGGTCCTCTACTTCTTCATACTCAAAATACTCTTCTAACTCGTTGATCCAATTAATCAACTCTTCCGGGTTCAGACTTCCAGAAAAACTGGGAACTTCTACTCTAGGTCTTTTTTCGATCTTCGAAATGGCCCTTATCAGCCACATTTGATCTTGATCAATAGCTTCTTCTTCCTCTTCTACATCTGAATCTTCCACCTCTTCTTCATCCTTAGTTTCTTCTCCCCTTCTTGGGTTTACCCCTCTTCTTAACTCTCTTTGTAATGCACTAATTTTTCTCTGGAGGGCTCTGAAACCCTTGGCTGCTAATGGATCTCTTCCACCAACATTTCTGGCACCTCCGACACCACCTTGCCTACCACGCACCAGTCTTGGGGGCATCTTGAATATCTCAAACCGACAACCACAGTCTTGGTGCGAACTTCCTCATGATCGGCGATCTATCCACAAGCTCAAGAAAACCCGCTCTGATACCACTTGATGAGGGTGCAACCCGAGACACAAAAAACCGAGATTCGTATTATTTTCAAAATATTGCTTTCTTACATGAAGAGGATCTCAAATCCTCGAGTTCTATAATACATGCAAACTACATAAACTCCCCTATTCGCAACATGCGATCTTCTTTCCACAAAAACTACTCACAAAAATTAGAAACTACCCCATAAATAGCCCAATTCTCTGTTTGGAGCCAAAAACAACATTCTAATTATGCACCAACTTCCGGAAGCCCCAACTCAAGATCTAATTGTCAGATCTTCAATGATAATACCTTTTCGGAAAGAATGAAAAAAATGAAGTGCTAGAAAGTGGGGCTTGAAGGCTAACCACTTTCATTTTCTGCCAATTTTGAGCCCATCCGGAGCCTTTAAGTCCCTCAAAATTAGCTCCAAAGATTTTGTAGGCAAAAAGCAGAAACTGAATCTTGAATAACTTTTGAACCGGGAATGATCTTCGTCTGATTGTTTCACCAAAGTGTTTATTATTCTGTCCTAAAGCTTCCCTTAAACTTCTGTCTCCTCACACCTTCAAATTCATACCTGCTAAAAATAACAGTTGAGCAAAAAAAGCAGAAAAATAGTTTTGAAATTTGGGAATTCTTCTTCGATGAAAAGGGTATCCAAAAATGCAAAAACATCTACAAAAAGCTAAATAAAAGTAAAATATATTTTTGGGTGATGTAGGATTTCCCTTACACCACTGGATGCTCCTGCATCACCTAGCCATGTGATTCCTTACACCATCATTATTGACCCCTCACTTGATTTCATCCAAGTTGACATGTGCAAGGTTAGTGTAGGTAATCTCATTATAAGAGGGGAGCATCTTAGAGGGTGAATGGTAACCTTTTGATTTGAAACTTCCTTTTATCTAAATATTTGGGTGGCATCCTTTTTGCAAACACAAGTATCACATAGTACCATTTGCATAATTAGGGGAAGAAGTCCTACAAAACAAGCCAAGTTAGTACCATAAACCTTGCATTTCAAAATTATACCTTGTTACAAAGAAATTTATAAGGTTTTAGGGATCAACCTTTGGGATTAATCCTTACTTTATACTATTAAGATGACATTCTAAAATTCAACATTCTTTGTATAGTTATATGGGTTTCGGGGATCAGAGATCCATCATACCCTTTTCTTTCAATCAAAGTTCTTAAGGCATGACAAGGTTTAATAAATAATTGGGGACTGGGGATCCCCTTTACTTCTTACTCAAAGGGTGAATTATTTTTGTTAATATTTTATATCATCAAGCTTCAGATATCAGTAATATCCTTTACCTCTTACTTGCAATGAGAATTCACATTTTAGGATTGATCAGGTATCAAGGATCAATGATCCATTGTACCCTTTTTGTTATGTGTTATTGCATAATGTAAAAAATTATCCCAAATCGTGAAGTTTGAAAGGATTTTGAGGAATGGGTTGTGGAGTTTCATCCCTCATTTTATGGTTTAGTTCTAGTAAAGGTTAATGAAAATTCTCGACATCCAAGGTTCAATTTGTATGTCATTGATCTAACTTGATCCGTGAAAAGATATTAAATGAAGGCATAATTTGTCATTTTTATTATTTGGGTGAAAGGAATTCCTCATGTTGGTAGATGTTGGAGTTTAAGGTTCCATTATACCTCCTACATATATAAGGAATCATACAAATGACATCCTCAACACTTGAAGTTTTTAAGGATCATATGAAAACTAGAATTTTGTCTAAGTGTTTCAGTATGTATAGTTAGGGATCGAGGTTTGGGGATACCATTTACCCTTTACACCTCTATAAGCAATGGGTAAGAGGTATTGTTGATACCCAATGTCCAAAGTTATTTATCAAACTTCTTAAGTCAAAGGGAAATGTTGTAGGTTGGGGATAAGAGTTTCCCCTTACCTCTTGCAAATGTTTTCAAGTATATAATAAAAGAAACTTGTGATGTTCAAAACCCAAGGTATTCTGAATCTTGGGAGTCTTAAGGTAGGAAATCACTTTGAAACCTAAGGATGCCAAATATCTAACATCTAAAAGGAAATTTTGGGACTCAATAAGCCTTAGTTAAATGTTTAGTATTTTGTTAGATATCAGGGATTAGACATACTCCATTCCACTTCCACCTCTATAAGGAATGCAGTAAAAGGTATCCCTGAAAGCCAAATTTTGAAGGTGTTAATAGTTTCTTTGAAGGAATTATTAGGGATCGAAGATTAGGGTTTCCTCTTACCTTATGCAAATGCTTTCAGGTAATAAGTAAGAGGAAATTGTGAGGTCCAAGGCTTAATAGTTATTAATCTTGAATCATTCATTGTTAAGAAAAAGGAAGAAACCTTAGGGAACCTTGAGGTTCGACACTCAATGATGAAATCATAGAAATCATTGATTGGTGTATAAAAGAGACATTCAACCTGATGAGACAAAAGAGCCAAAATTAGGTGAGAGCGAAAGAAAACTAAAAAATGAAAAAAGAAGAACAAGAACAAAAGAAATGTCAAAATTAGATTGAGGACAATTTAATAAAAAACAAAACCAAAACCAATAGGAAATAAAGGATGAAGACAAAATGAGTAGAAGCCCCAAACCCAAAAAATATAATCTTCCACTATGCAAGCAATTCAATTAAAGAAATTTAAAGAGAAAAGCGCTACGAAAGCACAAATCTAGAACTTTGTGAAAGAGTGTGGGGGAAGAAGACAAAGACCAAACAAACATGGAGGCAATGCGAGCACACCATGAACTAGGTGAGAAAAGCATGTGAAGTCAAGAGAAAATGGGTAGCATGAACAGATTGATAGGACACAACACAAATGCAAACCAACAATGGAAACCATTACTCCGCAACACACAAAATATAGGTCAATCAATCAAGAGCAATGGTGAATTTAGTGATTGAGAAATTTATGGAGCTCATGAAAATATGATTTATTTGAATAGGTAAGTCCCAAAATGAATTAATTCTTAGCCTAATGCCCACTCAATTTCTCACATTAATGGTGCACTCACACATGGTTTGGTGGCATTAAATTCTTATGGTGTAACTGAATTTTAACTACCACTCAATATCTTGAAAATACATGATGTGGCATGCATTCCAAATGAGGAACCGACGACATATAGTGTGAGACGAGGTATCCATGAAAAGGAGAACCTTGATGTGTGAAGCTCGATGAATGTCCAATGAGTTACCATTGACATGCAAAAGAGAAAGGTCGATAGTCGAGTCCAACAAGAAAGGTATACCCCTCCTTGGAAGCCCGACATCAAACCCTTGAAAGAAAAAAAAGAAAGAAATTAAATAAGGGGAAGAAGGGAAAGGAAAAAAGAAGAGGGAAAAGAGGAAAAGGGAACAAAGACACACAAAATGAAGGCGTGAGGGGGGGTCCTCATTTTTATGAAATAAAAATAGGGCATGAGTGTGAAGGCACAAAAATATGTTCACAAACATATTATAACATGCTCACACTATGGTCAATTTATACGATAACATAAGCATGTGATAATGTGGTTGCATTATAGTCTATTGACCATAACATGAGCACATTATAACACACTTACATTATGGTAAATTGACTATAAAAATTAAAATCACATTTCTAAACTCCATTTCTCCCTTTCTCCTTATAACACCACAACCTTTAAGCATCTCAAATGTTCTCACATTCTTTCAGACCCCGTTCATCTTTTGTTCACCAATTCATTGCCAATTTTTTCCCATGAAAAATTCAAGGTAAAAGAGGTAAACTTATTTTTAGTTATTTAGTGTAAAATTTGCATTAAATAGATAGATTCAATTAGTTTTTGAGTGGATTTTTTTTAATTTGACTAGTAGTTGAGAATCCACTCCCAAATTATCAAAACCTTGATTCACTTCTTCATCAAAATCCTATTGAATAATAACCACAACAAATCCCTCCTCTAATGCCTCAACACCCTCCAAAAACAAAAGAAGTCATATTAAGTCAAATAGAAAATAATAAAAGATAAATTGAGGGAATAATTACAAGGTTGAAAGATTAAAAAAAAAAAACTTCCATAGGTCCACCCTCACTCAATAAATATATCCATTGTCTCTCACATAGTATCAATGAGTGGGAAAATTAATACTTGGTCAAACAAGAGGTAAAAGCTAAAATAATTTTATGTAGAAAAACTATCTCATGTGTAAGTTAAACAAAAATAATAATTTAAATCTAACTTTTGTTCTCTATAAATTGACCCATGAACCAATGAACCCTTACATGGTGCCTACAAATGGTTCCCTATCCATTGTTTCCACCACCAAGGGATAAGGAATAATTTTTGGGATAGATTTTGGATGGTTTTAACCATCGTCCATGCAATAACAATAAGGTACCACACTACTTTTTTGGGAAACTCTATTATGAGTTTTTCCTCAATGAGTTCCCTAATTAATTTTAGATGCAATAGTTCTAGGTTAGACTTTGGGCACTTTGAACATGAAAAAGTGGGGGCACAATGTGTGCAAAACCAAGCAACAAGACCCCTAGAAGACCAAAGTTAGAGAATTTAACTATCCCTTCCCCTGTGAAGGAGGGTGTTGAGGTGGAGACAATAGACTCTATTAGCTCACTAACACATACCCTTATACAATATAATAGGCCTCTAGCACAAGGTGAGGTAGGTGAGTCTTCTAGGCTTCAATATCAACCTCACTAATGTCAAAAATATAGGTTTATTTGTGTTTATGGTATGAGGATGATGCAGATGTACATGGATAGGATGCATCTATAATGGATTAGATTACCATGAAAGGTGATTTGTTAAATGAAACATATGGCATTGGTAGTCAAGAAAATTTCAACAAGTTCAAATTAAATAAATATTATATTTCATTTTGAAACATGTAAGGTTAACTAAATTAATAGATTGATCATAATAAGGTTAGAGCAACTAGCCTGCATCTAACAACCCTATAATTTCCACTTACATGACAATGTTAAGTCCACATGTATGTAACTAGTAAAAAATAATAAATATAGTGCATGTGAATAGTCTAACCTTATATGAATGAAAATATTATAACTCACATTGGATGTTGAACAAGTTAACATTGGGCCTTAAAAATCAACATATATTGGTCAAGTTTTTCATGCATATTTCATTGAGGTAAGCTTGTCTATTTTTAATCAGTATAAAATTATTAAATAATTTTAGGTAGATTTTATTAATTTAATATTTTATGTCTTATCTTGATTTTATTATATGTCTAGTCTAGAGTATCTTTGTTGTTCAGTACCCTAAATTGTGTCATCTCACTTATAATTTCCTACTCACTATCTATTGTTGTATAAGCCTACAATATTTTTGTTTCATTTACTTGCAACATATCTTATGCAACTCCCCGGTTATTCCATTTCATTGCATCCATTGATATAATCTCTGCACTATGTTTTTCTACTCCCACTATTAGCATCTCTAAAACTAGTTCAACTCTACATGTAGCTTCATCCCTATATCCATATTTTATTTAACCTACTTGTAACATCTCTAATGTAGCATTCTTAGTATGCTCCTTTGATACACTTAATCTTAGCACCTGAAACATAAAAATATAGGTGTTGATATGTGTGTGAATTAATTTGAAATGTAGACATATTTCTCACTATTTCATAAGGAAATGAGATCCACACAAAGAATTGACTTACAACCTTTAAGTGAGTCAACTCAATGAAGGAATCTATTGATTTTCTTATGCTTGAGGATGGGGGTTTCAGCGTGAGCAAAACTTTTTGGAGAACAACTTAAAATATAAAATCAACTCAATTATGAAAATTCAAACTTGAAACAACAATATAAAGCTCAATATTGACATAAATAATTTTTTTTTTACAAATATAAGAAGGTATGAATTCTGTTTACTAGTCACCAAAAGGTAGTTTTGAGAGGCTATTTGGGACTCATTCACCCATGGGCGAATGGGTCTTTTGTTAGGGTTTTCAATTTTTTTTACCAAAGTCTCTAATATCACTCCGTAGCTTTCATTTGATCTGGGTTGCAATGTCAGAAAGTCAAAAATCAGATATGTAGGTGAGTTTCCATGGCTTGATGACAACTTTGAATTTTTTTGTAAAGTTTTGAGAAAATTTCCAATCTTCCTCTCCAAAATATCTTCAATCCTTCTTCAACCTAAAATATGCAACACAAACACAAGAGAGAAAAAATGTTTGTTTTTGGTAAATGGGGGTTTGCCTTGGTCAAACCCCGTTTGGGTAATTAAACCTTGAATTGAAATAATGAGATGTGAAAGGAATGATGAATGAACAAGATATGTTGCAACTCACCAAACCCTTGAGAAAACATTTGGAAGTATGAAATGTTGATCTTAATCTTGCATGAAATTGCTTCAATGGATGTGGATCTTGATGCTTGAAATGTGACTTGAATCTTTGAAACTTACATCACACTGTTAGCTCCCAAAACATGCATGATTGCAAGAAACTTTGACATGATGTTTGAGATCTTGATTGCTGCAATAAATCATTGATAAATATAATCTTGAATGACCTTGATCATAATATTTTCTTTAGGAATGCTTGCATGAAAGCTCTTGAAAATCTAGGATTTGAATTGACGAAATAACCTTGTATTTATACCTGTATGTATCCTTAATTTCTAAAAAAATAAACATTACAAGTCAACATAAAAATTTGAATTTAGAGATGCTAAAATACCACCAAAAACATAATTTAAATTTAGGTTCAAAGGCCTAGTGTGGACCCATTCACCCATGAGAGAATGGGTCCCAAGTCTGTATTCCTAAAACACACATTGCTCAAGGTAAAGTGTTATGTGTTGGAATTAATTATAATTAGGTTTCCCCTTCAAAAAATGTAATTTATTAGGCTTGTAGATGTAAAATAGGGATTATTAAGGCATAAGTAATTTCATTTTAATTAAGGGGCACAAACAAAGTGTCAAAATGTAAATTACATTTTTAGACACTACACCACCTTAGTTACAACTATTTAATGCTCCTTTGGAATTCTCTCATACCTTTAGTAACCTTTGTCATCAAATAGAAAGATTTCTTGGTTTGAACTAGTAGCCTACAATATATTTGTTATTACTACCTCTTCTACATAATCCTCCATATATTCAATAATCCACTCTTTCTTATGGAGCATCTCTTTGACCTTAAGTGAACACACCTACTCCTTCATGCCTTATTGTTATCTCACTATATCCTATGTGGTCATTCTCAATCCTATTGATTTTTCGATCTCTTTATGGTATGCACACTCATCTACATTTTCTATATAACTCATAACTTCCGCCTTTATTTAGCTCTCTCTAAAATATCCACGTGCACTAAACACTCATGAATCCTATTTTTTTTTTCTTCTACCTTGATGAAACTCCTAAATTTTTGTTCCATCTCCAAAATCTTGATAAATTTAGGGATCTATGGGTTTTTGTCTCCTGCTAATGTATTAGGGGGTTTCAGGTTTACTTTGGTCTCATTTTTAAAAAACCTTGGAGTTTATATCTTCACCTTTGTTCTATTTATTGATTGAATCCTTGTGCTAGTAATCTATCCTTTAAGTCATGTTTTTTGGCTTCGAAACCCGTTGAGTGATCGACCCTTTGGTCTTTTTTTACTGGTTGATCCTGTGAGATTATTATTTTTGAAGTTTTCCTATGTTGGGCTGAATATTTCCCACTGATAAAATATTAAGCCTTTTATGTCCTAGGTGTGGCTTCGTTAACCTAGTCGGGCCCCTTTTAGGGTTAAGAATTTTTTACATGTGTAAATATAAGAACCGCTGAATGTTGTTCGATCAATGCAAAAATATCTAAGCCATTGCTTGCCTACCCATGGTTTTATTTTGTCTCTCATTATTTTATTCATTCAGACTCATAGGTGAAATACAAGTGCCCTTGATGATTGGTGGGCCAGTTATTGTTGGAAAGGCATGCAACTAGTCATTAAAGAGGATCAATAGTGGGAGATGAACGAGTTGGTTCCATCTGGATTGTTCCCTATGTTCCCATTTGTTGTTTCTAGTTATTAAAATAATCACATGGGCTTGTGGGTGATTGCCACCTATAGTTTTTGATGATGGGCCTAAGGGTTAGTATTGCCAAATTTCAACTAGCGGACAATCGATTATGGGTGATGTGGATTAATCTAGATCACTCCCTGCCATCCTATGTGGGTCCCATCCTTCTCGCTAGCTTCCCAATGGGGAAGTGACCATCTAGCATGTGGAATAATCCTGAGGACCTGAAAGCATGGATATGTGGGTGAATATTTAATTGAAATATCAACACTAGACATGGGAGGTAACATATGCATTACTAATATGCTTAAAATATTTTTTAATTTGAGTCATAGATGTTGTATGAAAGATAAAGTTTCTGCTAGCTAAGGAGTGTGTATGACAAGGCCATGAGATCTAATCTCAACCACTCCCCATTTTCCCATTCATAAAAGATGCACACGAGTTATAGCTCATGGGGGTAAGGGAGAAGGGACATGTTGATCGTGGCTGTAAAGACAAAGAGGTGATGGGGCCCACACATTGCAAACAAATGTTTCCATGTAGCCTCCTATCATTTGATAAGTGTTTTAGTTGTTCACAGTTGGATCTTTCGTAATAACCTGATCAAATCTGGATCATGGATTAATCAACTCTCCAAAGGAATCAACGGTTGGTATTCAAAAATTAGTTGAAGGCAAACAAGCCATTCTAGTTTATGTGAGTGAGCCTTAATAATTGAAAGGATATTGAGCTACCGAAGTAAGGAATTACATTATTATAAATATTTTTCTTAAAGGCATAATTCAGCATTACAAGTATACTCAATGCACTCAAGGAGCTCATGTTGTGGTTTCTCAACATTTTCTCACATCAGAACTAGGGTTGTCATAGTAAGTCAATCATTGCTTTTCCACTAGCATTTTGAGAAGTTGAGTTTTCTTAAGCTTAAGTCTGTTAGGGTTTTTTTTTATTAGTTTCACTTTTTAAGGTTTGACATTCATGAAAAAAGGGAATTTATTAATTTTGCATTTGTATAATTCATACTAAAACCCCACAAAAGTCGCAACCCTTGTTTAGTTAAACCAAAAAAACCCTGCCTTATTGCATGTCCTACATTATGACTCCTAAGGTAAAAATATCTTCATATAAAGGGAAGGATTTCCTTCCCAGAAGACCTATGAATAAATACCTCACGGATCAATTACCACCCTTCACTAGTGACAAAACTAAACGCCAGTTGATTCCCCAAGGTCCTCAAATAGAAGAGGGTCTATTCAATAGAAGAGGTTCTATTAGGGATGCAAAATTACCTTACACTAGATGGAAATTATTTTATGGTTGGTTCAAGAACAAAAATATGGGTGTCCCAGTAGGAAAGCCTTGAAATTGTGATCTGGACAAGTTAATTGTGCTAAATTATTATATGGATGTTGACTTGTTGAAAGAAAAAGCTACTAATAATGACCCTATTATGAGAACCATCAAAACATTTTATGGAAAAGAAATGGTTAAGATTACTAGGGAATACTTGGGTCTTGTTTTCAAGCTTACTGAATGGAATGATGAAATGCATAAGATAAATGAAGAAGATTTCAGGTAGGAATATGAAAAGACCAAGATTTCATTTAGAGTCCATATCTTACCAAGATTTCTAGTAGAAATTGTAGGATGGAATATTGTGATAGGATCACATGATAAGGATCCTTTCCTTGTTAACTATTTTGTTCCTTATTTCAAAAGAACTTTCTAATCCAATTTCCAAATAATTCGTTATGGTCTTTTCATTGGAATGCCAATTGCATGAATGTATATGGCTGCCCATATTCAACATCCCCAATATTGTGTAGATTATGATTATGCAAGATTTCTTTATGAAAAAATGCATGATTAATTAGTAAGATTAAAGAAAGGTGAATCTGGGGTAAGATGTAGTTGGTACTCATTGCTAATTCTTATGTTTTTATACAAAGGTGCAATTTACTTTGGAAAAAATATTGACTAGGAAAGAAAAATGGGTGATTCAAATCTGCTCATGCAGTGTTGGACCATAGTCTTGGATAAAAATGATAGGACATATGATTATGTCACATTCCATAATTTATTTTCTTTTGAGATAAAGAAAGCCTTGATTGTGAAGTTACCTAGAATTCCAATTGCTCTACATTAATTTTTGAGACCAAAAGAAAGAAGGTCTGAGATAGGAGTTAATCATAATTGGGGAGATGTCATCTCACTCCCTAATTACACTATCTTGAGAGTATATGGTTCCAAAGTAGCACCTCACTTGTTTCCAAGGTTTGTACTAGAAAGAATTGGTTTCCTTGAGGTTATGTGGCAACTGGGAAATGTTGAGAATGAGCATTTGTTAAATCAGGGAAATGGAAATTTCTTTCCTTCATACACATGTTTCTCTGATTTTTTAATGACCAAAGGATGTTGGAATAACATCCTTGAAGTACTCAAAATATATCATATGCAGAGGATAGTTGAGAGGGTCAGATATGATCCTGAAGGTTTCATGGCTTGGTTGAATGATAGGAACAAGAGTTACAAATATGTCCACATTTTCCAATATCCAGAATATGTAATAAGAAATATATTAGACACTTTGGAAAAGGAAAAAAAGGTTAGCAAGGTAGATTGCATTCAATAAAACACAAAGGAAAATAAAGTAGGAAGATCCTGGTTTCAGGATTCTCCTGGAGGCTAAGAATATAATACAAAAGGTGGAGCATGTAACAAAGAATTTTGATTCAATAGTAGGCCATCTTGAAACTATAGGGGTAGTTAGTAAGGATAAAGGGAAGGATCCTATTGAAGAAGAATAAAGTGGGGGAGACATCCCTCCTATAGGAAAGGAGTTTATATCACTAGCCCTTGGGGAACCAAAAATAAGGTTTTTTATAAGAATAAAAAGTAAGAAAAATAAATCTGATGAAGCTTGCAATCCCACTCAGCATGAGGAATACAAACCTCCTTCTCCTATGTCACAAGTACCACTCCCATCTCCATCGAGGTAGGCATAGACTGAAATTATGGATGTTGATTCTCCACCATCAAGTGAAATACCACCCAATGAGCCACCATTAAAAAAAAGAAAGATTGAGGCCACTATTTTAGTGGATTATGATGATGGTATTTGAGTTTTAGAACAAGAAATGCAATAAGGAGTTCCTACTACATCTGTAGTTAGAGTGACAAGTCAATTAGGAAAGAGATTGAATAATTCTAATCTTAGAGGAATCAATGGAAGTGATGATATGTAGGTTGAGGCTTGTACTAATTTTTGTATGATGACTCATTTGTGAAATCTCAAGATTTTATGGAGTTTTCCTACAGGGCTAAAATAGATGAGTATGTAAAGAGTCTAGCTATAGAGAGGAGCCTTCATCTAGAATTGCCTGATGCTATCATTCATAAAAATATGTTAAATGAGATGAGAGCCAAATTCCAAAACATGACTACAAAGGAAGGCCGAGAATTAGTAAGAACTAGTGGTATCTTGTTGCCTCTAGAATGGGTTTTAGCTTCAGCTATATCTTTTGATACAATCAAGAAATGTGACATACCCCTTTATGATACAAAGGAGGAACCTACACTTGCACTATAGGGGACTGGTTTTAGTGAGGAATGAGAAGCCTTGGCTGTATGGTCATTAGCTCCAAGCACAAGAAAGCCAGACATTGTTGGGCCTATTCTTAATCATAGTGGAAGCCTAATAATAAAAAGAGTATCAAAAACATCAGCCTTAGAAGTTACAAATTTGTTAGTTCATGTTGTGTAGTTCACAAGGGCAACTGTTGAGTTTGTCACTACTAAAAAGGATAAAATTAGAACAAAATTGAATAATTTGTTGGTTAAGTATGGAGATCTTAAGAGAAATAACATGAAATTACATAAAAAGGTAGCATTATTGGAAGAAATACTGAAAAATTTATAACTTGGAAAGCTCAAGTAGGATGATGTTAACTCTCCCACTACTACATAAGGTGTATCCTCTGAGTTTACTACTGATGTAAGTTCTTCATTTGTATTGTGCCATATAATATGGGAACTATGCTTGTTTCAATAGTAGAACCTAGTATACAAGAGGGGCCACAAACAAAAGGGGATATCAATAGGGAAGAATTGTTTAGGCAATTAAATGAATACAAGGAAAAATGTAAAAATTATGATGAAGAGGATTTTTAGAGAAATATGAGGACTGTCACCTCAGTACTAGAACATCTAAATAGAAGAGTGAATAAAAGATTGAATAGTATTCAGTACAGTTATTCATCCGTGATTGATGCCATCAAAATGTTTGATATTAACAAAGAAAGAGCCATTCCACTCATGGAAGTCTAGATCCCTAGGAAGCAAGAATTGATATTGATAGGAATTAGGGTTAAGCAGGATCCCAATCCACTTGAAATTTTTAAGTCTACTATGGTTCTTGTGAATAAGATTGAGGGATATAGAGGAAATGTTGAAACATTAGAGAACAAGATAAAGGAATTGGTAAAATACTTCCATGAATCTCATCATGGCCTTCTCCCATCCATTTTAAGGGATGATGGTGGTATTAAGACTTTACAAGAATGGAGAAATAAAGTAAATGATGTTATTTCAGATCAATCTATGAAAATTTTTCAGACGTTTGATTTGGAGACATTAACAACAAATATGGATATATTAGTCCATACTGAGACTGTCCTGCTAGATTTTGATAAGAAAGAAAATCAAATTGTCACCATGTATGCACCTTATAGACAAAGGGTTGATGAAGTAATGAACTTTGACTGGCCTAATGAAGAGGAGTTTTTGGCATGGAAAGGAATACACTTGGAAGGAGTGGGAGGTTTGGGACTAAGGGTGGTAGGCTAGTGATTTGAAATTTTAAAAGTCTACAACCATGATGAGTAATAGATAGATGGGAGTGCACTGCATAGTCTGGATTTAATGTAGATTAGGACTTTCTTAAAGTGTGGGAAAATATGGTGCATCTTATCCAAAGTTAAAGTTATGAAAAGGCTACAAACATGGTTTTCCTTTTGTCTTTTCTATTTTCTTCACACTTTCCCTTCTTTTCACTCTGTGTGCTTGGGCACATGTTTTGAGGTAACTATTTGGTTGTACCCATTTTGAAAATTAGACTTGATCTCTAACAACAAATGAAGACTACATTCATTCCTTCACATGTCTCCCACCTCTTGGGAGTGCATTATAACTGAATGGGAGAATGTTTGATATGGTGGTCCAATAGGGTTTTGACATGTGTAATTTCTAGCCTGAAGCTTGTTTTGCTCCTTCGTTTCTATAAGAAGGAATTTAGGGCCAAAAAGTAGGGGTTCGTTGTTTTATACAATTGACACTGTGAATTTTAAGATGAATACTAAGCATGTTGTAGACACCGAAAATTGGTCTAGGCCTGCGAGTACATATTCGACATAATTTTCTATAGTCCATGGTCTTGATTAAATAATGTTTATTATTTAATTAGCCTTTCTAACACATATTTCCTCTATTAATTAAATACCCATTTTTTAATTAATTCATTAATTCATTATTAATCCTTATTCAACTTGGTTAATTAAATAAATCATATTTATTTAATTATGTTGTGAATTAATTAATTCTTCCCCCTTTATCATACTTTTCCAACTATAATTAAATATCTTTATTTAATTATTCATTTAACCCCCTTTATCTATAATTAAATATTTATTATTTAATTATTCATATTATCCTTTTCAACAGTCAAATTAAATAAATTATCTTTATTTATTTAATTAAATATTTTATTTTCGAATGTTGAATTAAATTAACATTCCTCTATCATTCAGTTGACTAATCATTCACTCACCTTCTGACTCAAGATCTATTTTTAGTTCTGTAGATATATCTGGATTCAACATCTGATTATCTTTGCGAGAGGACTCTCCGTCACAACTAGTCAGTTAACTAGTTCCAACTGATATACATGATCTATTTTATTAATTAAATATCTTTATTTAATTAATTAACTCCTGTTTGCATTCGAATGCATTAGTCTTTGAGTTCCAACTTTGGCTTTTGCATACAAAGTCCATTTCTTTTATTTTTGGAGATTAAGATCCCGAACTCGTGTTCTAACTCACGTTCTAACTTAGTCTCTATCTGCAGTCTTTCCTGAAATTGTGTTCTAACTCGCATTCTAACTCACATTCAATGTGAGACAAAAATCACATGGCATGGCATTCATCAATCTCATTCGTCGATCTCTCTTTCAATCTGATTCAATCGTTTGAAAACCCAAAATCTATAAAATGGCGTGTCATTATCATTATTCATTACTCCTGAAATCATACACTTTTGAGAAGAGACTTCTCTTTGATATTTTTCTTAGACACTCAACAAAACTATACTTGCATTCAAACACATAAATCTGAGGGCAAGAATGCTCAAAAGGGAAAACGAAGAAGAACAATCAAGATAATTCGAAGGGGTGAACGCATATTCAGTGAGAGCTTTCCATTAATTTTTTAAAGTTTGTTTAGTTTATTTCCTCGTTCTTTGTTGTTAGATTTTATATTATTGTTTAGATTAGGATTAACATTGTTATTTAGTTGCAGATCCATCATCATCATTTCGAAGATCATCTTTTAATCTAGAGTTACATTTGGTGAACCTGACATATTCAACCATAACTTTCAAATGGCTAAATATTTTTTCACGAATTGTTTTTTGCAAGTAGACAACATTATCAAGAGATTCCAAGAAAAAAATCAGATTTTTTAGAGATGGTTTGAAGTTTTTATAATTTTTTGTTATTTTTCATAAAAAAACAATTTTGAGAGAAAATTGTTCAATTTTTTGGATATGTTTACATTTCTGAAAATAAATTTGAATTTCAATAGGGGTCTATTCTTTAGGTTTTAAATTTGGATGAAAAGTGTTTAGTCAAACAATAGATCTTTGAAAATTACAATTTCACAAATATTTGTTTGAATCTCACAAACAGTTGCAAATCTATTCACAAATTTTTTTTATGTAGATTTAAATTTATGTCAAAAACCTTCAGTAAAAAAATCAGAGGTTTTGGATGTGTTTTGAATTTTTAATAAAAAAATTATGATTTTCATAAAAAAATAATTTTTGGTGCAAAACAGACAATCTTTCAGATTTATTCACATTTTTGGAAAGCTCTTGAAATTTTAGTATGGGTCCGTTCTATGTAAATTTATTTTTACTATAAAAAATATTTACAAAAATCAGATTTGTTGTGACTAGCTATTAGGGTTTTGGTTTTGTTGGGTTTATGAATGTGCAGAAAAAAAAAACAATTCAAAGCACACATTGGATCAAGTGGACAAAAAAATTGGAGTTAAATAAATTTTAGGTGCACACATTCTATCTTTCATCTCTAATCTTTTTTCATTTTTGTCTCGTTATTGTTTTCGTTAATGTTTTGTCTGCAACTTTGCTTAGGGGGATAACTTAGTTTTTGTAGGACAAAGCATAGAAGACAATAAAAAACCAAAGACAATATTTTTTGCAGGACGAAAGCCAAAGACAAGAACAATGAACTTCTAATCAATTTGTATGTAGAACCTAATGCTTTGTCTTTATTTATTTAGCATTTTTTTGGTCTAGTAGATAGATAACTGTCGTTTGGAATAAAAAGAATCATTGTCTTCTTTGTTTGGTGTGAAAGCACATATTTGTCACCCTTACAATTTGGTACACCGAAATATCCTCTCCTCTTGCGCATTCGTGCAATCCTGGGTGCAAGAGAAATGGTTACTAGCTCTAGAACTTGGGCCTGTCTTGGTGGGAAATAGTACTCACCCCAAGACGACTCAGACCGGTAGCATGCTAAAGCCAAGCGACTTCTAGCTGGTATATAAAAGAGGATTCTTAGGGAAAGCCCATGAATCACACACACTATTCTGAAAAGATGGACATAAATGGACTCTCACCGACATTGGATAGTGTCCCATGAATGGAATGCCCTTATTAAAAACCTTGTTGTAGAGTTACCAAAATCCTACCTACTTGTTGGCGCAACAGGGTTGGCCCTGTGAAATAGTCTTATATTATTACGGTTTATGTGTGGAAATGAAATGTATGACATGGGAGTTTCATGGATATAGTAGCTTGGTTGCCCCGTATAAGTGAGTGTCGTGGAGGGGAGCTAGTGAGGTCAAGCTACTAGTCATTCGCCATAAATATGCATAGCTGGAGAAATCCAAATAAGAATTTAACAAGTATTGTCCTAAAAGCCTAGGTTGTAAATGTTTTCGAGTCTTAACAATCCTTACATCATAAAATCCGCAACTGTTAGAAACACTACATGCACTGTCAAAAAACCGCATCTGTCAAAATTTGAACTGCAACTATTTAGTGAACTGCATTTTCCTGTCAACAGAAAACATCAAAAACTGTGAGCTAAGTCCGAAACATCATTGTCAATATTTGCTTTAGGTTCTTAAGATCAACCTTGGATTAGAAACTGGTAAATTTTTCTCAAAAAACCTTGCATCATTAGGTGTCATATATGTCTTACTCATAGTAAATGTCTTAGTCATAGTCATCCTAAGTCACATGCATATAGATACTTCCTAGGAAATTTCATATCGTAGAAATAGAGATAACTTTCCTCATCATTGGATACATTCATGTTCTGGTTTGTCACAATCATTGAACCTAGTCACTTTAGTCCTTTTGTGAATCTTTCCAACTCAACAGTCTAGTTTGGGAAATTCACCTTATCAACTGTCCTTGTCCTACAATCAGGTTCCTTGGTCAAACACAAATCCTTGCATGCATTTATTCCATAGGTGGTAGGTTATACCCATCTTAGAATCATTTATTGTCATAGTCTACTCAAATTTTTGCATACTGTCCATCCTAGCATATGTCATCCTAGCATAAAAATCATTTTAAACATTCCTTATTTGCCAGAAAAATATCAAAAAAAAGAAAGAAAAGGTTGCATTAGCATTCATTTTTTATATCCAAAAAATCTAAAAAAAACATAGACTAAAAATCATATCATTTAGAGACATAATTTCATATTATTTGCATTACCATCCACCAACATGTCTTCCATTCACCTTGATATGCTTGCTAGTCAAGTTGAATACCAATTACTCTGCATGGGCGAATACCAACAAGCCATAGACTTCAAAAGAAAATTTATCCAATCCAAATCACAATCAACTTCAACCCATGGTCAAATAATATCCCTCTTATCAACAACCCATAAACTCTAGTCTTCCATCCATCTACCCTCATTATCAAGAGTCTCTTAGCACAATCCATGTCATTAATCCACAACAAACATCCATTAATCACTCTTACCTTAACCTTGACAAGGAAAACCAACCTCCAACTAGTCTATTCCAAGCCTCCACATCCTATCCTAGTCCATCATCCCTCAACCCATTCCAAGCCTCCACATCCCATCTTAGTCCATCATCCACTAATCCATTCCTACTCACTCCATCCCAACCTGCATTTAGTCATGATAATGCATTTATTCATGGCCTCCAAAATCACATCCCATTGCCTACACTTGAGGATACATGTCAAAAAGAAAGTCCAAAGCATGACATCATGGCTTCACCTTCATGTCATGATCAACATAGTCCATCCCATGACCCTATCTTTAGGTCTATCCAAGAAGTCCTAGATAATCATGGCAGCCAAAATACATTTATCCTTGATCATGATTTCATTCCCAATCAAGTCATCCAAGACAAACCTATCTTTGACCAAGACACTACCATTGATGAAGAAATCCAAAATGATCCGCTCATTGACCTTTATGCCATTCATGATCAAACATTTGAGGTTGATCCTACCCAAACTTTAAACACCACCATTTCCCAAAATGAGACACTTGCCTCCTTTGGAAACATAGATGATCTTCCTCTAGAATGAGAGTCTTCTACACTAGACATATTTTCAAATGATTAGGCTATAGCTAAATTCACTGGACTCCATGATAATGACCATAAGGATAGTTTCTACACTGACATGGAAGCACTGATATCTTTTGAAGAACAGTCATAATCTAATGTTTCACAAAGTCAAACCAAAGATGTTAATCAAAAATACATCCAACATGTTAATGAAGCTACAACATCTTATCAGATAGGATCATCTATATTTATCAGAGCAAGATTTCTTTTAGAAGAGAAGATTCCAAGTAATGGTGTCTACATACACAATGATGGGCTAACATATTTTTTTCAAAATAAAAAATACCCCATTGCAAACAGAATCTATCAGAACATGTAGTATCAAGGCAAAGGACTAGGCCTACACGAGCAAGGAATTCGAGAACCAGTACAACTTCAAGAAAATACTAGACATCAGGGTCTTGGTTATTCATCAGTCAAAGAATCTAATGATGTTAGTGATACCTCCTAGATATTGGGCGCAACTTTATTTGATATAAACATCAAAATAGGGGCCATGAGTAGTTCTTACCATAAGATTGCTGCCATCACTCCTTCCATCCAAACCATAAAACCGTCATTCCAACATGAATAAACCTTCCATTTGGAACCAACAAAAAGAAAATAAATATTACAAATCCAAAGTTCAAAATCAAATGTCAAAGACCATCAAAGCAATCCAAAATATGAGTGGAAAAATGAAGTTAAAATGGATTGCAAAGACAAATGGATCAAGCGAAGAAAATATTTCAAATCCAAAATTCAATCATAATGTGGAGCCACAAGAAAAGAGGACTCCCACATATAATAAATGTCCACCTCCTTTAAAATGGTCATCAAGCAAGGCATATAAAAGTGTTGGTTCCTAACACTATCCCAATCAAAATTCCAAACTCCGCCATCCAACATCCCAAGTTTGGAAAATAAAAAGTGATTCATCTAAACTTTTGAACAATCCCCCTACATCTACCATCATCTGTCATAATCCAACATCTCATCTAAAGTCCAAATATACCATGTCACAAATCCATCGCATCTTGGAAGCAACTCTTTATTGTAAGGACTCTCATGGCACTCTATCACAATGTGCGTATTCTGATAAGGCCAACTCTAGTATCATAAAGGATCACAATGGCATCGATCAGTTGTATGAAAGTGCTATGATCCTAACAAGACAACTACTTCATAAAGGTCATTATTTGCATGTCATGGCTCCAGTCTGTACATCAGCACCATCAATGGATTCAACACAATCAATGATCATCTAATTATTGAGACAATCTTGAAAAAAATGTTACCTTGATGAAAATTTGGCAAATAGGCGTCATGGTGACACCACAAAAATATATAAAAAATGATGACAAAAATAGTAAAGAGAAAAAAATCATCCAATGGTGAAAACCTGGCAAACAGGCGCTTTGGATAAGTACCATGATGAAAACCTGGAAAATGGGCATCATGTGTAAAATAAATTACCTATGTGGATCATTACACTTGGGGGCAAGTAATCTCATCTCCCGTGCACTTCACATGACATTTCCTATGACATTTCCATCTATCCATCTAAACCCTATCACTTTCCATCCATTTTCCCACTGACTTTGATCTTGATAAGGACTACAATACAAAAAAAGGTCATGCTTTGGAAATAATTTTGACATGACTATCCTTTGGTCATACACTATCCATGAAACATCATGTCATTACCTTCATAGCTTCATTATCCCTATGCAACATCATCCTTGGAGACCATATGATAATTCTCTAGTCCAAGCCATCCATTGTCCTTTTATACCTATCATCCATCTTGGTTTTCCTTATCTATGCTCTAAAGATCCCTTGTCATCCCATCTAGTCCTCATCAAGTCATTCCAAATGCAGCAATATGGCAACTTGATGCATCATCCAAAACATTCCTTGACTTTGACCCTGGCCCTGCTACAGACTATTATCCTTTTGTCATATCATTGTCATCTTCATGTTGTTTCAGGATGTGTCCTTCCCACATCAAACAACGTTGTTTTCATCATCACCTGTCAATTGGTATTCATCTTGGATAGTAGCAAAATCATGCTTGTCCTTTGATTCATGTGCGTCGACTTCATTCACATGCATTTATCACGATTTAAAAAATAAATCAAAAAGTCATAAAAAAATCGAAAAATGTCCTGAAAAAGTTCAAAAACAGTAGAAAACTCCAAAAATCCAAAAAAAAAATTAAAACAGTCAGAAAATCCCAAAAATAGAGTCAAGTCAATCATGTCAAGTTAGTCATGTCTTGTTAATCATGTCAAGTCGATCATGATAAGTCAATCGTAGAAATAGTCAAACTACGTCACCTCTATGATTGGGACGTAGGCAAGGCCATCAATCGATGTGTCCTCGAGGCATTAGGTCAGTTAGTCTAGGTTTGTCATATCACACACATTAAATCATGACTCTTTGTACATCCAAAGTCATTGGTCATGTCGAACTACGAGGTGTTTGCGTGTACAATGTAGGCAAGGCTAATCAATTTATGAGCTCCCGAGACCACACTTGGTTAGTCCAATAGGGTTCATTCACAATCAATATCACACAAGTTGCATATCATAGTTTAGGGTATCATCTCATGTCAAACACTGTCTACACACACACAGTTTATCAATCAAATAATCAAAACAAGTCATGCATCAACAAGGTAAAACATCTCAAATAGTCATCAAGTCAATATCAAACACATTGTCAAAGTGATCAACCTATGTCTTATGCAAGATATGTCTTTCTTGTCAAAAAACGTCATCAACTTTTCATAGTCTCATGTGGATTGTCACCTCAACATCATTAGAATCTAATGTCTTATATGGCACATGTCTTTCTGAAACCAGGCTTTTTCATGCCTTATACGGAAGTCACCAAGTTGAAACCAGACTCAACGTCTTATGCGGTATGTGTCATTCTCTCACATTACGCTATGTCAAACATCAACATCAAACAATCCCACAAGATCAAGTTTTGGCGAATACATTTATTTGGATTTATGACTTTATATCTTATTTTGTCTTATCTTTTTATCGATTTGTGCAAGATCCTATTACTAGCTTTCTCAAGGATGTCCCTTGAAGGATTTAGAGAAGCAACGATGTCTCAGGATTCTTTTTGTTTGGCTATTGTCTATCAACTGTCTTTTTAACATTGGTTTCTGAGTCATGTTACTAGTTTCCTCAAGGATGTCCTATCAAGGATTTAGAGGAGCAATGATGTCTCATGACTCATCTTTTATTTATCTGTTGTCTGTGATTTGTTAAGACAAAACGACTAGGGCATCTTGTCCTTAGTCTGAGTTAAGACACTCCTTGTCTATGACTGTCTGTTTTTCATAGATGGATGACTTTGTACACTATGGTCTATCTCATATCATAGTGTGTACTATCCATTTGTGTCATGTCCCGCCCAATGATGATAAAAAAGCAAGCATAGCATATTTGGCAATATATCGAAGATTAGATGTTTTTCTCAATCAATAACCATTCTTTTTCAATACTAACTTTTTGAATTATCCATGCTAACATTTCTTCTAGTCTGTATCTTCATCATCCTTATCTATTTTTCCCTATTCTTTTGTCCCTCATATTCTAGATTTCTCATCCATTTCGAGAGCACACTCGTGTTCTTCAAACCCACTTATCCTCTCGAGGGGGCATACCACTACCTCCTCATCATTCTCCCTTTCACTAGGGCATACCCTAAGTTGTTTCATGCTAGAGCATGATCGGGGCATATTTTTCTTTGACACAATGCTGTACCAACATTGTATCAAAGAGGGGCAAACTGTAGACACCGAAAATTGGTCTAGGCCTGTGAGTACATATTCGACATAATTTTCTATAGTCCGTGGTCTTGATTAAATAATGTTTATTATTTAATTAACCTTTCTAACACATATTTCCTCTATTAATTAAATACCCCTTTTTAATTAATTCATTAATTCATTATTAATCTTTATTCAACTTGGTTAATTAAATAAATCATATTTATTTAATTATGTTGTGAATTAATTAATTCTTCCCCCTTTATCTATCAATTAAATAATTTATTATTTAATTCCCCCTTTATCATACTTTTCCAACTATAATTAAATATCTTTATTTAATTATTCATTTAACCCCCTTTATCTATAATTAAATATTTATTATTTAATTATTCATATTATCCTTTTCAACAGTCAAATTAAATAAATTATCTTTATTTATTTAATTAAATTTTTTATTTTCAAATGTTGAATTAAATTAACATTTAATTCATATTTAATTATTTATGTCACATTCCTCTATCATTCAGTTGACTAATCATTCACTCACCTTCTGACTCAAGATCTATTTTTAGTTCTCCAGTTATCTCCGGATTCAACATCTGATTATCTCTATGAGAGGACTCTCCATCACAACTAGTCAGTCAACTAGTTCCAACTCATATGCATGATCTGTTTTATTAATTAAATACCTTTATTTATTTAATTAACTCCTATTTGCATTCGAATGAATTAGTCTTCGAGTTCCAATTTTGGATTTTGCATACAAAGTCTATTTCTTCTATTTTTGGAGATTAAGATCCTGAACTCGTGTTCTAACTCATGTTCTAACTTAGTCTCTATCTGCAGTCTTTCCTGAATTTGTGTTCTAATTCACATTCTAACTCACGTTCTATCTGAGATAGAACTCACATCGCATGGCATTCATTAATCTCATTTGTCGATCTCTCTTTCAATCTGAGCCAATCATTTGAAAACCCAAAATCTATAAAATGGCCTGTGATAATCATTATTCCTCCTCCCAAAACACACACTTTTGAGAAGAGACTTATCTTCGATATTTTTCTTAGACACTCGACAAAACTATACTTGCATTCAAACATAGAAATATGAGGTCAAGAATACTCAGAAGGCAAAATGGAGAAGAACAATCAAGATAATTCGAAGGAGTGAACACATATTCGGTGAGATCTTTCCATTAATTTGTTTAAGTTTGTTTAGTTTATTTCCTCATTCTTTGTTGTTAGATTTTAGATTATTGTTTAGATTAGGATTAACATTGTTATTCTAGTTGCAGATCCATCATCATCATTTCGAAGATCATATTTTAATCTAGAGTTACACATGTTTTACGATTTTGTGATCTTAAGTTTTATGATTTCATCGTTATGTATATAATTTGGATAACAATATAGCAAGATATATACATGGAAATATCAATTTCATGGCTATTATCTGTCCTTGTGCTCGTTTTGTGAGTTATGAATGAAAGTAACCTAGGATGTCTTTTATTTGTCTCCATTGTTCATCAATGGACGTTTGATTTCATTCTTGCTTATTGATTCAATGAATTAATGTAAATTCTTGGATGAGATTACTAACTCATAAAATCAGGTGCTAGGATATTTATAAGTAGAATTAGTTATTAATGTAATAGGGAAATGTTGTAATGTAGTATTTATTGAGATTGTATGTTGCTATTATTGAATTTTTATCTGGTTATATAGGTCGGTTGTGACTCTGTGCTTAGGATAAAGACACTAGTTCATGCAAATTAATTGTGATTCAATTTCTATGTGGATTTGTCATTTGATCACTTTTTATTTACATACCTTCATTGCTGTTGTTGTAGTTGTTACGTGTTGATTTCCCATCTTCTCATGCACTAGGTATAATGCATTGATTAATAAGCTACCAACGTATCTGATGTATTAGTATTTTGAGTGATTGTATGAGAAGTATCTGTTATTGACAATGTATTTGATTATAATTGTGTAAGGTTCCTTAGCACACATTTGGGATAACCCTCCTGGGTTTCACAAAGCTTGTAGTGTAGGAGTAGAAGTTTTGTAGCTTCCACTCATTCATTGGCCAATCCCTTTAGAGTATTGATTAGGAAATGGTAAAATCCATAGGTATTTTTGGACATAAGTTTGGTTCTTAAAAAAAACCACCAACCTTAAAGTCTTCTTGTTTACTATCACTCCAACTTTATGGGCTTCTTCTCTATCATCGATTTTATCTTGTATCTTCCTATGCTCCTCTCTCCACTAAAACCTTATTCTCTTAGACACCTTCTTTCTCCTTTACATTAGCTTAGTTTTTCTACTTATAACTTCATAAATTCCTTGCACATACCTTTTATTTAAACCTTCACTTCTTTACACATAAATTTCTTCTCAGATGTCACCCAATTCTTTGAATGATTGAACTCACCTACCTATCATTTCTTGTTGTGCCAAAATTATTAAATTCAATGCTCTATATGATTAAATTTCCGTCAAATATGGTACCATCTTTCTCTTATATGATTGATCCTCCATTAATTCTATTAGGGGTAGAAATAGCCTCCATATAGCTCTTAACATTGTTTCAATATTTTTATGTTGGCATTAGTTAATACTCATCCTTCTATTTGTAATATAGAAAAATGTATCCTTTGGATATTTTCATGCTCATTTAGGTCTTTCTTGTGGATTTTATCCTAGTTTTTCCTAGATTTAATGTTTTAATATTGTCAACACATTCACATTAGGTCTTGAACCCTTGTGAATCAATAAGAATTCTATGATGTCTTATAAAAGTGTTGTGAAGTTTTGTAACCCACTTTCACACATTTCTTGGACCTTTCTAATGTATCTCACCTAAATAAACTCTTCTTATCACTTACCAAGCCTTATTTAAAAGTGTTGTAAGGATTTGTAAAAAACTCTCACACTTTTCTAGTCTTGTCATCAACAATTACACCTTTCTTATGCCTTAATTGGCCCCATTATGCACTTATAGGCCTTATTTAAGTGTCTTTTTGAGAATAAACTTGATAAATATTTATTTAATACATCTTGATCCTCGACACCCACTTAAAATTCCTAAGTGATACCAAGTCACCACTTGGGGCGATTTAGTCCCATTTTGCTAAAAAATAAAAAAATATTTCAAAATTCTAGCAAGTTTTTTACTCTAATCTTGAGGTCAACCTGTGATGTGGTATTTTTGAGAATTAGGGAATAATTGTGTATAAATATATGGTTTTACACTCATTTTGGGGCCTTAAGTCTCTCCTATTGTCTTCTATCTCCTTCTCTCTTCATTCATCATTCATAATTCATCATTCTTCCCAAGCAAGCAAGGGTTTTGGCATTGTAAGTCATCAAGAAGCATTCAAGGGAAGATTCTTCAACCGTTGCTACAAAAATTCAAGATCTATCATATGGAAAGTTTCTAATCCCTTCTTTTCATGTTCATGCTTCATTTTATTTCTTCATTTGGTTTAATTACCTAAAAGAGGTTTGACCAAGGCAAACCCCCATGCCCTAACATTAAACATTTTTCTTCCTCTCTTTATGTGTTTGTAGATTTAGGTATTTTGAAGGCTTGGAGATCATTGAAGAAAGAGTTGAAAATTTTTGAAGACATCTCCTTGTTGGATAGGATAAACTATCAAGTAAAATTCACTTTCAGTGCTGAAATGAAAAGTTTTAGATCCAGACACCTAGAGGAACAAAAAGTGTAGGCCGAGAGCTTTTGTTTCCACTTTCAGATTTTCAAAGAATTCAAAGTGGACTAAGTCACCATTAGTGGAAAATTAGTCCCACTACACATGTTTTCCAAAGTTTAATGTAGATTTAGATACCCATTTGGCTGAAACCAGCTTCGGTATAGTTTTTCAAATATGGGACTAGGTCACCCAACTTGGCGGAAGTGTCCTAGTAGGTCAAACTTCTAGATTCAACAACATTTCCAGTCTACATTCCAATCTGCAACATATTTCCAAGTGCAAACCTTCTATTTCATAGCTTTATGTTTAAGATTTTTTTTGCATATCACAAGTTGCATTTATCTTTCCAAGTTCATACTTGATAGTGAATTCCTTCTATCCATTTTCATCCCCAAGAACTCTCCCTTTTATAGTTTTCAATTTCCTTTGCATTGAAGTCTCAAGGGTTTGTTCTTGAATGAATTGTAGATTCTTTGTCCTTCCCCCTTTAAGTGAAAAACCCTAGAGGTGCAAGAGGTGACAAAATCTTTGCCACATTTTGGTGAACCCAACTTTTGAATACCTTCTTTTTGATTTGGAGTTCATTCTCACCCTAGATTTAGTTGGCATCACATGTGGCATTAGGTAGTTTTCATAATAGGGTTTTAAATTTTTAAATTCATGAAAATGCATATAATTTGCATTTTTTTATCTCAAATCATTGACAATCATATAAATCTACATTTTCCTTCTCTCTTCTAGTCATCCAACATCAAAGGCATAAAGAAAAGTTGAAAATTTTGGGAAATTTTGAAAGAAACACTAAATGGGACTCATTTTCCATTTTGGGCGACTTAGTCTTAGTCTAGTTTTTTAATTACCTATTACAACATCAAAAAACTCATTTCTTTGTTTTCTAAGACTCCTAGAATCATATACTATAAGTCTATAATGTTTTGGGAACATTTTTTTATGCATCTAGCTCAAAAACAACAATTTAGGGTAGTCATTTTTTAAATAATTTCAATCTAAAGCATCATTGAATCTCAAAATGCTCACACTTCTAAAATTTTGCATAACATGGATAAAATAATGTTTCACTTTTGCATACACAATGTTTCTATTCATAAAGCTTTGCATAAATTTGATAAAAGTGCTTTTCATTTTTTTATATACATTGTTTACATTCTTAAGGCTGATGGGAAAGGTCATTGATGTCACAAATTGCATCATTTAGTTATTTATTTATCGAACTAGGCGTGTCTCAGAGAAATATACGATAAGGGGGGTTCCAAAATCTAGGGGGGGTTTTTGCACTGTAAAACAATGACTTTGATTTTAGTCAGTCTCCCTCGGGAGCCTTCATGAGCTCTCAAGAGGTCGTTGGGAACATAACGCAACAATTTTTTCTAGGCATGATTCTGACTTATTTGGTTAAATGATGCTTATTTAAACTTATTTTAATCCTAATGACCCATCTTAGACATTACCTTACTTAATTGCAAGTGGTTCATTGGGAGATCTATGAAGTAATTCTAGTTATCTCTAAATCTAGCATACATAATTTAAAGTTTTTGAATAGAAATCTAATTATGTTGTGAGTAATGAACTACAATCTAGGAAATATGGAATCTATTTATGGTGCAAATAATTAAACATTTAAATATAGAAAGTGAAAAAACTAAACTCCCAAGAACACATTCCAACATAGCTTCAACTCTATCCTTACACCAATCATGATTACTGATCTTTCTACAACTACATTCATTTAATGAAATCTATAATGAATGCTCCAACTTTGATCTACAGTAAAACTATTTAACTAATTCATATGATGGTAATCTAATCTGAGTAAATATAATTGTTGAACATTGATTAACAAGAATTGAAGTGCTAATATCTAACTGATTATCACAAAAAAAAATTAACTGAACAAAATGACAATGACACAAGATCACCTCCTTCAGTCGAGCGGGCCTTTCTCTTCCTTTAGTGGGTCATTCACACAATGATTTAGATCAACCTTCTATTTTCATTCGAATTGGCCAAAATTGGCGATTAAAGAAAAATTACAATAGTTGCAATATTCAACAAGATATTGACTAACTTCAAATAAACCTAAGGATGGATATTTGTAATAATATCCCTTATTTTTTAATTCAAAACATTGGTGCTAATTTCCAGATTACATATTACAAAGACAAATGAAACTCTAACTAAGATTATCAAGAGAATCTCACATTATTCCAATTGTAGCAGTAGTTCCTAGAATCGATAGTGAATTAAGAATTATAGTAGTTCAGGATCTTTCTGAAGCCCTCAGGAGCGTGATTGGAACTATGTTATTAAATAGGGAGTCTAAAAGATTCAACTTACAGTCAACTTTGAAGTGCCTACACGAAATCCTCAAAGATATATTGCATTTATAATAGTAGATGTTTCAATTTTGCACAGTCATCTCTTTATTAACACAACTAAAAAAGTCACATTTAATGCAAAACATCATATCTAATACATCCATCAATTTAGTCAAATATAACATTAAACAAGAAAATATTAAACATATTATAAACTGCCATAATAGTCATTTAATAAAATAATAAATTCTTTTAATTTTATACAAGGTTAATAGAAACATCATTTCTAAGCATTCATCATCCTCCCCCTCTTGATATAAACAATGTCCTCATGGTTGGGGGTCTAAAAAATATTTGTTCTTAGACACCAACCAAGTAACTATGTCTTCCATTTTAACATCATGTTATACATACTCTTAAGAACCTTCTCTGATGAGCATACCCATTCATTCTTTCAACTACTTCCATCCATTCTCTCAGACTTTCCCCAATGAACTATGGTGGTGAATCAAATGTTGGAGCTAGCATGATGATAAGAGGAGGCCTAAACCTCATCCCTACCCAATTTTCCTACTGCTCCTCAATAATGTCAATTACCAGTCTTATTTTGGTAAGGCTCCAAGTTATGTTCTTGGGTGAAATAGGTTCCCTTCTCCTGAGCTATGGAGGAATACTTCTGAACCTATCTCTGGTTGCACTTTGAGCCCTCATTGGTAGATGATATTGAATCCGTTTGAGGACTTGTATACTCTCACTCATATTTTTCCTGTAAATAGGAGCTAGACATTTTATGATGTGGCCAAGAATCTAAAGTGAGCTCTGTAAGGTCTAGACCATGGAACTTCATTCCTCATTGGTAACCTATTTTAATTGTGCTTCATTGTATTGAGTATCCTTGTGTTCCTACTCTAAATGATTTTGCAGCAATGAGAAAAAAGATCTAATTTGAAGTTCTCTTATAAAAAAATTGAGGAAAGACTATGGAAAGTCTCCAAGTAAAAACCCATGGTGAAAGTACTCACACATTTGGTTCTGGATAGTGGGGCGGCTATTAAAGAAATCCTTAAGGAATTCTCTATCATCTTCATAATCTATTTTTCTTTTGAGTAGTAGTTGGTTTATTTTCCATTGAAGAAACCTTTCCCTCAGAAAGCATGCATAAGATCCTGAAGGTTTCCAAATTGAGAGCATTGCATAAGAAAACTCCAAAATCTATTGTATTCTTCCATTCATTTCATATTTTTCTCTTTCTAACTGTTGGTTCTGATTTCTTAACTGCCCATTTTCATGCTTAAGCTTTACAATAGTTAATGAAAGATTTATGCTTGGGGTAGATGATGTAGAAGCTTCATATGATTAAAACATATTAGCTATTACCTAAGTTGATGTGATTTCTACCTTAACTAGTGTTCCTTCTACTATAAATCTTCCTTTAGTTTTCCTATTTCATCTACACTGAACCTAGTTGTTTCCTCTGTCCTAGCTAATGCCCGAGAATTAAATTTCTATATTGTTTTTTTCTATTTTATTTAGTTGTCCTTGTAGATTTCTCTATTTATTAGTCATTTCCTTCTCTAACTGCCCTGTTCTACTAACAAAATTTTGTAATTCCTCCTCCTTAATTTTTATTTAAGGACTTTTATTCTTCTCCTTTCTTCTTCTAATTCTACCTGTATCCTTGAAATAGCCATAGATTTTTCTATTTCATTTTATTCTTCTAACTCTTCCTCTTCTTGTAATGGAGTGGATTTTTCTTGCTCATTCATTGGTTCTTTTCCCTTTCTTCTTGCAACAATTGGGGATTGTGGGGGAGACTTTTCAACTTCCTCCTCCTCATACTCTTCTAAGGCCTCTCTCTCCTTAGATTGAGAGTTAAACGATTCTCCAATAAGTTTACTCTAAGGAGATAGAAGAGGGGCCTCGGGAGGACTGGGTAGTTGCTCAAGTAACTATTTAGGTGGTTGGTCCTCACTGATTTTTGATGAGCTCAAAATATCCTCATAATTTGAATATTATGATGTATTTTTAATACCCTTACTCTTTTGATGATGGTTGTTTAAAATCTTTGATTAATTTTTTTTTATCTAAAATTGGGTAGTATCCTATAGCAACACATTCCTATATTCCTATAGCTTAACAACTCTATGTGTTTGTATTTATTTCCCTATTTAATCTCCCAAATGACTGATATAATGCATGTGGTTTTTGGATAATGAAATGGATTTAATGTGTGATTAATGAATGTGTTATGTGTATTTTTTTATTATGTGCATGATTTCTTTTGCTTTTGTTGCCATGTGTATCACAGGTTGTTGAAAGAGGCATGAACGAGAAAAAGCGTAACAAATCTCAGCCTTGCAGTAAATTCCATTTCCAGCACAGCGTTGAGGAAGTTTTTCTAGCAAAGACTCTCTGACCGGGTCATTGGGAGGAAATCTAAATGACCATTAATCTAGGAAGAGTGGAATGCTAGATTCTTTTTGAATTGGTTGAATAGATATGCTTTCATTTATGAGAAGTTTGTTCCTCGGCGTCAGGAGGCATTTATGTCCATGTCTTTCTCTGTTAGAGTTAGGTAGTTAGTTGCTTTTCTATAAATAAGTGTTCCTCCTACGTGAGTGAACAGAGAACAAAACAAGACAAATTGTATTAAGATTAGTAATATAATGAGAAACAAATTTTTGTGTTAGTTTACAAGCAGAATGGTCAATGTATATGATTCCAAGTTTATGAATAAAATCTGATGAAGTTTGGAGTTCAATTCTTGCATAAACTAGTTGATGCTTGCTAAGGGGGGCCACTTAGTGAGTATTTGTAGTTAGTTGTTTTTTTCCTATTGATTATAAGTTAGAAATTCATTCTCGAAGGTTATAGCGCAAACTTAGTCTTATATTATTCCCGCAGCATCGAGAATCCATCCCTATGTTTGTTCCTGCAACATAAGACCAATTCATAGTTTCTTCCTTAGTAATAGTTGTCATGATTTCTGCTTTGATTAAGTTATGCTTAAGTTAAAAATACTTTACATTACATTCCTGTAACATAATTAGAATTCCTTCCAAGCATTTATTTCTAGTAAATTGTGGCTGAAACTAGTTCTTAGTGCACATACAGTGCCGCTCCATTTCAAGTATATGTTCCCTAGTTTGACAATGTAAATGAACGACCATAAGAAGATGTTAGTCATCTGTTGGAATGTTTAATTCTGATGTTAGGATTTTCCATGAATTTGATATCCTTTTGTGGAATTGACCATCATTTATTGGCACCGTTGTCGGGGATGGTGTCAAGCTAAGAACCTCCCATAGTCATTGTTAGCAGTAGTTTAGTGTGATTATTCAAGCATTTTCAAATTCCTTCAATTTTCAGTTAAGTCTGTTACATGCATAGAAGAAGAGATGCTGTAGGAAGATTCCTCCCTAACCTTCCATTCATTGATAACGATTTTGAACTAGCTTATAATCTATTTGAGGAAGGAGGAGACCAAGATATCAATCCATTTTTTGAAAACTTGCTTGCTGAATTTCCCTTTGCCCTAGCTGATGAAGAACCTCAAGAAAATCCATTTGCTTTGCTACTCTATCAAGCAAATATGGCACAAAATCCACCTAATCAACCTCCTACTTTTGAATTCCCTATAATCTCCCAGCAAGATAATGATAACCTTAAAAATATTCCTTCTTCATTACTTCCCAAGTTCTATGGACTAGTTACAGAGGACCCAAACACTTTCTTGTTTGAGTTTGACATCCTCTGTCATAGCTATGATTACGCTTCAGATGCTCACAGGCTAAAGTTGTTTCCTGCTACTTTGAAGGAGGGAGCTCTTATATGGTTTATGAGTTTGGGAAGGGATGTTGTCGATAGTTGGGAAATCATGCAAAGAAAATTTCTTGAGAAATACAAGGAATATTATGAGTGGTAGTAAGGGCGATGATATATTCAGAATTTAGCAAAAGGAGGAAGAAAGCCTAGAAGACTATATCTCAAGGTTTTTGTTTTCCCTAAAAAAGAATTTAGACCATAATCTCAATGAAGAATCTCAGAAACTACTTTTTTTGAGGGGAATCAATTACGCCTGTATAGATTCCCTGGATCTAATGGGAGGAGGAGATATAACCCAAGTGCCTTGGGATGATATTAAGACCATATGTCACAACTACTCACAAGAAAATGTTAAGGGTAGAGGTCATCAAGCCATAGTGGGAAATTATTCTACTAGTGGAGTTTCACGGATGGAGATCTCAAATTTTCTATTTGATTTCAAGTAGGATATCATAAAAAACATGGCTACATAGCTGGATACTATGCAAGCTCGAAAGAAACATGAGGAAGTTGCAAGTTAGTTTTTGAGAACTCTTTCAGAAGGAGAAGCTACAATGTGGGGTTTGATAGTAGCCATTATAGAAGAGCGGATTGCTGAAGTAACTAGGCTTCCAGCGGTAGGAGAGAACTTTCCTTCAGGAAGAGATGTTGTCTCTTCTAGGGAAGAATTCACAATACCAAAAAATGGACCATTAGAGGTTTCCAAACAAGGATGCAAATGGGTGTCACTGCCTCCTCCATACTTAGAATATGCCACCTTCATAATCAGGTATTTGACTTGTGAGGGATGTTTTTCCTATTTGCATTCTTATCATTTCAAACTATTAAGTCATATGAGGCACGATTTAGCTATCAATGTTCCAAAATTTTTGTTAAACCTTTTGGAACGTAGTGCCTATGAAACCCAGAGGGGTAAGGACAACTCTATCACCCATCATGCCCTTATTAAATTTTTGATTGAGCATTCCCTAAGGGATGTATCACCCCTTTCTTGGCAAGAATTTATTTCCCAGAAGGGTCTGCAACCTCCATAACCTCCTAGAGCACTCCCTGCACAATGCAAGAAAAAGAAGAAGAGAGTAGAATCTACGAGTAGGGAAGTAGAGCAAGAATCATTTTCTATTGCAACACCTAGTCCTACAGACTCCACACTAGAGTCCTCTACCCAAGTAAAAACCAGGTCTACTGGTAGAAAAGAAAAAGGGAAAAGGAAGGTAGGAGAGTCATCTAGGGTTGAAAAAACTCCAAAATTAAGCCCTCATGTTCAAAAGTGAAAACGTTCTACTCCGCTTTCTCCTATAGCAACGCTTGTTGCCACTACAGTTTCACTATCACTTTCTCCTACTGAGTCTGAATTCTCTAGGCAAGTTAGAAAGAGTAAAGCTATGAAAGAGCCTCCTGCAATTGTTACATTGCCAAAAATAGTTTCATCAAGGAAACAACATAAAGTTACCTCAACCTCCATTCAACCTGAAATTATAGTCATTCCTAAGGAATTTGAAGAATTCAGTCCTAATGATTCTCAGAGTGTATCTGAGAATGTTCCACAAAGTTCATTTGTTATTGTTGGGGAACTGCAAACTAAGACAGTAGAAGTTGAGGAAGCACAACATGGTAGTGGTAATAAAAGGAGGATTTCAAGTCTTGATGACTTGGCTGAAGCAGTTGGGAAAGTTTCAGGAGAAACACAATCTCCTCCTAAGTAGCAATAGGAGTCCATCCTACAACAAGAGGAATAACAACTTGAACAATCTAAAGTGTCCAATGAAACACCATTACCCTCTGAAACTTGTCGAGCATTGGTTGTTTATAAAAGGACATTGCTATTTGAATATTTGGAATATCTTAGGATTACATGGAGGCCTGTTACATTTTAGACTTTGAGTTTCTGCCATTTAGCTAGAACTGACCTTCAACAAAGTCTTTGGGAAGAAGAAAAGAAGAAATTGAAAAAGGAAATTGAAAGACAAAAACAGGAAATTCAAGAAATGAAAGAGAAAATGGATGAAATGATGAAAGTAACTAGTAAAATTAAGGAATGTAGACCACCACCTAGGGTATATGCTATGTTCCTTAAAGAGAAATTTATATGGTTCTAATTGATGAGAATTTCTAGAAATTTAGACCCTGACATTCACACAGTTAAGGAGTTTAATGATGCATATCAAGTAGCACCCAATTGGCTGCGAAATTCTTTATGTGAGTTTTATCTGCATGGTTTGCTAATTCCCTTTGAAACAAGATGGAATCTGATTCTCTACATTGGTGACATTCATCTGAGGTCGCTCATGTCTTGGGTAGCCAATGAAACTAACTATGGAAAACAATTTGAGGCTTATGAAGAGGCTGAAAGGAATGAACCTATTCTACTGCGACCTGAAAGCTCAGATCCCCACACAGTTCTGAGAACTTGGATTACTGTTGCATATGGATTCCATGATCCTACAAAAAGAATGAAATTATTTGATATCAAGAAGGAGGTGTATGATGAGTTCAAAGACCAAACATATCTGTTTTGGAAGCTTTTATCTTCCAGAATTGAAACAAGATGGGAAAAACTGACTATTGGTCTGAGGAAATCTGAGCCTCATAGCCCTCTTAACTTTAAGGCAGCCATCAAAAGGACAAAGAAGTATATGCAGCTGGGTCTCCAGGAAAGGTTTGAGTTATGGTTACCATTAACATTTCGACCTCCAATTTTGATGTGGCCCCTTTACCCTTATTTGGCTACAAATGTTAATGAGGATGTAGAAACCCGCAGGTATGAGAGATGGCAAAGTTTTATAGGTTTCTACTACAAATATGGAACTTCATTATAGGGCCATTCTACTCCTATTGATTTTAGAGAAACAACTAGAAAGCTTAATGCTGGAGGACCATCATTAGGATAAGTAGGGGGAAAATGATGAGCTCGAAATATGCTCATAATTTGAATATTATGATGTATTTGTAATACCCTTACTCTTTTTCTGATGGTTGTTTAAACTCTTTGATTAATTTTTTTTTATCTAAAATCGGGTAGTATCCTGTAGCAACACATTCCTATATTCCTGCAGCTTAACATCTCTATGTGTCTGTATTTATTTCCCTATTTGACCTCCCAAATAACTGATATAATCCGTGTGGTTTTTGGATAATGAAATGGATTTAATGTGTGATTAATGAATGTGTATCATGTTATTGTGTGCGTGCTTTCTTTCACTTTTGTCGCCATGTGTATTGCAGGTTGTTGAAAGAGGCATGAACAAGTCAAAGCACAATAGATCTCAGCCTTGCAGTAAATTCCATTTCCAACATGGCGTTGAGGAAGTTGTTCCAGCAAAGACTCTCTGATCGGGTTGTTGGGAGGAAATATAAATGATCATTAATCTAGGAAGAGTGGAATGCTAGATTCTCTCTAAATCGGTTGAACATATATTCTTTCATTTATGAGAAGTCTATTCCTAGGCATCAGGAGGCATTTATGTCCACATATTTCTTTGTTAGAGTTAGATAGTTAGTTGCTTTTCTATAAATAAGTGTTTCTCCTGCGGGAGTGAATAGTGAACATAACAAAATAGAGTGTATTAAGATTAGTATTATAATGAGAAACAAAGTTTTGTGCTAGTTTACAAGGAGAATGATCAATGTATATGATTCCAAGTTTATGAATAAAAGCTGATGAAGTTTTGAGTTCAATTCTTGCATAAAATGGTTGATGCTTGCTAAGGGGGCCCACTTAGTGATTATATGTAGTTAGTTTTTATTTCTTGTTGATTATAAGTTATAATTTCATTCTTGAAGGTTTCATCACAAACTCAGTCTTATATTGTTTCTGCAGCATCTGAAATCCATCCCTGTGTTTGTTCCTACAGCATAAGACCAGTTCATAGTTTGTTCCTTAGTAATAGTTTTCATGATTTCTACTTTGATTAAGTTATCCTTAAGTTAAGAAGACCTTATATTACATTCCTGCAACATAAGTAGAATTCCTTCCAAGCATTTATTTCTAGTAAATTGTGGCTGAAACTGGTTCTTAGTGCACATACAGTGCTGCTCCATTTCAAGTATACATTCCCTAGTTTGACAATGTAAATGAACAAACATAAGAAGATGTTAGTCACCTGCTGGAATGTCCAATTCCCAGGTTAGTATTTTCTGTGACTTTTATATCCTTTTCTAGAATCAACCATTAATTTCAAAATTTTCCTATTGGCCTTCAAAAGTTGGGGTTTCTTCAGGAATTGAAAAAACATTTTCAACTATGCTAGGGTTTTCTTCCCTTGTGTCTTGTTTCCTCTTTTTATTGTGACTATGAGTTACCCTAACATATTCCTATGACTTCCTCTTTTTCTTATGCTTCTTTTTCTTTATACTAGAAGACTCTCCTTTCACCAATTTTTTTGCGGACCCCTTTGTGTTTTTTCCTTTTTGCTTCTTAATAGGCATAGACAAAATTTCTAACCACCCCTATTTACTAGTCTCCTTCTTTAAGAAATTATGATTAATTATGAGGTGTATTAAGCCATGATACTTAATAGAAGATTCCCCCTAGATTTTAGCCTAGCTACCATGGAGGAAATTTGGGAAAAAAAGAATGTAGGGAAATTGATTCTAGTGGAAGGGTCTGCATTGCCATACCTTAAATGCATTAGTAATTGGATCCTTGGAACCAATACAACACCATACTGACCTTCTCAGGTGAATACTTTAATAATCTTAGTTACTGCAGTACGCCATGGATCTTTCAAAATTTTTCATGAAATTCCTCTTGGCTCTCCTTTGTGCAGTAAGTTTTTTGGCTTTTTCTCAGGTTCTCTGAAAAATTCTGCCACTAAATCTTCATACTTCACATGCCCTTTTTTGACTGGTTTTCCTTCACTAGGAATTCAAGAAATTTCACTTATAATTTTTGGGGTTAACTCAATTACTTCATCTTGAACTTTTGTTACATTCAGATGAAATTTTCTCACGAATTCCTCAACCAAATTCTATTGAAATCCTTCATAATTTGAAACAAAATCCAACCACCTAGCTTCTCTTAACATTCTTTTAGTCTTTGGATCAAGAATGAAATTCTCTGGTTTATCATTTCGTTTATTCCTCATTGCGCTCTGCTCTGCAAAATCCTTAGAAGAATAATGACTATCTAAATTCAGTAAAAACTTGAATGAAACCTTTTACAACCACAATGATTATTAGAAAAAAATCATATGAATCACACATGTTGTTACTCAATAAATTTACTCATCTGGACGATCCACACACCACCACCTTGTACTTCTTGTCGACCTCCTACAATGATTTAATAACTAAGCCTTTACAACCGTGATTCAAAGATTGGACATCTAACCTAAATAGCCATTTTAACCATCATGAAGGTGCATTTAAATTATCAACCCAGGGACATGAACTTGAAATGGGTTAGCACAGTATGTGCACTAGGAACTCAAAGTAGTCATCTTCATTCTATAGCTAAGAAAGATTCAATACTGAAAGTAAATTGCATGAAAATGAACAAAGTAAATCTTGAACATCACTCAAAAATTAAACTAAAATGAACATGCATGACATGAATGAAATTTCGATTAACAAATAGGAAACTACTCTGTCTGCTTTGGCTACAGGAATAGTCACATAATGAAATTCTAGTGGCTACAGGAACAATCAATACCAGATTCCTAAGTACTAAACAAAAACTAATAACTAATCTAGCTTAAACTAAAGGGCATATTACTCACCAAGTGGGCCTCCTTGGATGAGTATCCTCTAAAACTAATATAAACTCAAATGCTCAACTTAGAATTTCATCTTATTTATTGGGAAATAAAAATTCAAAAGAGTAGCTTATCTGGAAATGCTAGTATATTATTAGATCGTACAATATCAATAACTCAGAAACCCTAAAAAAGGATGATCTGAACCTTATTTATACTATCAAATAAACAAGGCAGTCAAATCCCACTAATTGAGAGGATGCCATTTAAGGAAAACATAGAAAACAATAGAAGGGTGATTAAACATGCAGGGAATTCGGTCAAACATGCATGTCCAAGCATAGACTCAACTCTGCAGTAATGCCTGCATCTGCTCAACATCATGAAAGACCAATACAAGGCAGTTACATGTGGCTAACATGGGGAATCTCCTATTGTCATCCTTCAATTGACCCTTGAATGATTCCTCTATATGACCAACTAGCGACTACATTTCTGAATTTAGTATCCTCAAGTATGTATGCATGGCAATGTTAGTACGCATAATAATTGCACATCTATAACCACCTTAAAGAACATTCATTAAACACATGCAAAATTAATATAGATAGTCCACATAATAGGACAATGTCATTCAAATTGGCAAAAATAGAATTAAACCCAATGTCTATGGTTTGAGGGAAAGTCTATAAAAATATCAACATTTAAGATCAAAGTCCATGTCAAATTTAGCAAATAAACTATAGATTCTACCTTAAACTGGACCAAAAACTAGGCACATCACTCCCCCCAACCTAATGTTTTATTGGTCCTCCAATAAGGGAAGAGTTATTTTTCTTTTTGGTCAAATCTCTAAAATTTTCAACTAATAATTGTCCAATATCAGTGTCTTTTGAGCGTGAGTCAGGGTCCTTGTAGAATCCTCCCAATCTATTAAGTCTTCTCCATCTTTGATTTTCTTCATCAATATCATAGTGGTAGAATTTGAAGTTTGGCACAAGCCACATGAGGATAGGTAGCTGAAAATTCAAGGGAAGCCATTATCATCCCTTTGTTCTCCCAAGTTGAATGCACCATTCAATCCTTTTTATTGATGCAACATAGTTCTAGATGGAATGATGTTCAGCCTATTTCGACTCATCAGTTAAAGTGTTCCATCTCTATGATAGATATTCTTTCATGGTGTCCTCTTTCTCTACCATCTTTACCTCATATTCAATATAAACTAACTCAATCCAAGACATAATTCTGTCACCATAAATAGGCCTAAAAATAATTTTGTTCCATTCTCTATAAATATCCTTAGGGTTTCTTGATTCAACTCTAATAGCCAAGGGGATATTGGATTCCCTTTTCCTATAAGCATTATATTGCTCCCCCCTAGCTAATCTCATTTTGCAACCAAGACATGAATGCTCTCAATTGGATATCTCCAACATACATTAGTGGGTTCCAATCTTGGTCTTGAGTTACAGCAAAATTATGTAAATAAAATTCACATAAAAAATTCTTCATTTCAGGGGAGGCAATCCTATAAAAATTGAAAAATTTAGTGGGAGTCTTAATAGAGGGATTGAAACCGGAGATATTTTTTGATAGCTTAAAAGAGAGATATTTTTCCTTTAGGTGTAGAGGATAAACCCTTGGAGGGGTTCTACATTCTAAAATCTGCGGTACTAGGGTTGCAATGTTTTCCACCCTCTCCTTTAGAGAGACAATCTCCTCATTCTTTTCTTCAATAATTTCATCCCTCTTTTGAATTTCCTTTTTCAACATTTTATTTTCATTTTTCCAATCTTCCTCCCTCCTTAGTATCTCTCCCCATAAATTCAAAAAATTTGTATTTACTGACAAATTAGGAGGGTTATGAATTCCTACCAAGGTTTTTGTCGATGGTTTCTCTCCATATAATACCATTTGTATAAATTTAGGCTATCCAACCGGCTTAGGCTGCAGAGGTACAATTTCTTCTCCCAATTCTTGTTGTAGGGCCTCTTGTTCTTGTAGTTGTTGTAGGAAACCTTGATCTAATTCTTGGTCTTGCTACAAGAACCCCTAGTTTTCTTCATGATCTCTAATTTCAACTTCCTCTACAAGGGTAGAAAGATCTAGCAAGGTCACTTTTTCTGCCTCTTTAAATATATTATTTTCTTTGACATTTTCCTGCCCCATTGTGGATTTTGCGCTCTTATGTGATGTCCCTCCATTCTTAGGGTTTTCCTATGAAGGAATATCAATGACTGGTTTTGATTTCTTAAGAGGGCTCTCACATTTTTCTTTGGCTGCAGGATGAATAGCATCAACCTTTCTCTTCTTAGGACTTGGCACCTCTCTTTCCATAGGCTATGTTTTCGCTTTTCCTTTTGTTTATAATGTCTATGGTCCTTTCTACTATAGGAGGATTCATACTAGAGCCAACACCAGAGGTTGAAGCACCTGGGGTGGCTTTAGCCATGCTTAATCCCTTGCTAGACCTACATGGTTGAGGTAAAGCCCTAGATTGTAGCTACTCAGGTCTAAATTGATCAACATTTATGAATTCATCCTAGGTCATTTCGGGTGCTACATCATGTAGATCTTTTTCAACCAACAATTTAATAAAGCAATGGTGGGAAACAAAATTGTCCCTAAATTTTTGAGTTTCAGTTGCCATGATGGAGAGAAGGTTGTATAAGACGTTGGACACATTCATTCTCCTCTCATGCCTCATGTGACTCAAAAGTTTTCAATGTACTAAATTTAGGTTTGACAATAAACCTTTACAAGTGATGTACCTAATAATGTGGATGGTTTCTTTCTTTCATGGCTCGAGCATAGAGGTTTTTTTGCACCCTTCTTGTCTATACTGATTAGAGGGTCACCATGTATTGTGAATACAACCCTAGCTGACCTAGCATCTCTAGAAATAGGGTAATGCTCACCATTAGAAGGTAACCTTGTAACTTCTGAAATTATTTCCTCAGCTACCACAACCTCTAGCCCTTTTACTATTTCTTTTCCTTCAAAAAATCTCTGGGAGAACTCTAGTGTAATGCCTTCATCAAAACCATCTAGCTTTGGGAAGTAGTCCAACCAGCCATAGTTTCTAAATTCAGCCAGGAACTGTGTATCTTGCAATAAGGCATCATGAACTGAGGGATCAATTCAAATTAGTCTACCTCCCATTATTTTCAATCAATTGTCACTTTGCAAAATTCCCTTCCTATAATTCTCATTTGAAAACAATTTCCTTTCTGCAATTCTTGCTAGCTAAATTGTCCTGCACCAATTTCAATTGAATTTCCCTTCTTTCTTTTTTTTTTACCTTTTACCACTTGCAATTCAAGATTATGATGGGGTCAATAATGGAAAAAAGGGGTAATAAAAAGGAGTTATGATAAAAATAAATGGTAACAGCAATTTAGTGTCACATCACATATGCGAGCTATCCTTCACTTCAAATTTTAAATTGGCTCAGCTAGATTTTCTAATGTAGAAAAATATGGATTGACATGTGGGCAATGTACTTGCATCTTTCCTTCCCCCCCAAACCTAAATTTGGACATGTTTCCACACATGTGAGATGGGAGTAGTGATTTGATATGAATTTATGAAAATTATGTGAATGTCCATGCTAATGTACAATGATTAAATGAATGCACTAAAAAGATAATTAAGAGAGAAATTAATGTGCACATACCTGAAAGTGTGGATGATATGTTACAAAGATCATGGAGAAAGTATTGTTCACCTTTTTAGGAAATAAACTAAGCAATTAGTGATGATAAAGTGGAATGATGTAAGGTGGAATGAAGTGATGGAAGAGAGAGAAAGGTGGTGATGGATGGGGGAATAGGTGGATGGGTGAAGAAATGGACTTCTACAAAAGTATAAGTCTTTATTATGATAAGTACATACCTTAATTAGCCAGAAGGAGGGACACTAGGTCCACTTCCTTAAGCTGCAGGAAGCTCAGATGTTGCATGTTTGATGAATTGATGCAAGAAATCTTCTTTGGAATCTCACTTGTGATACAATATGAGACAATGACTGATGACTAGTAACTTGAATTTGATAGGGTCAATGGTGGTGAGTCGAACAACTCCATTGGGAAAGACCTTAGAAAATTCATATGGTCCTAGCCACCTTGTCTGTAATGTTCCTGCATTGTCATGGTATCGTGAGTCATAAAGCAATGCCTAGTCACTTGGCCGAAATTCATTTTCTTTGATAAATTTGTCATGCCATTTGATTCTTTGATTCTACATGACCTTAGTGTGGTGCAAGGTTGTCTTCCTCATCTCAGCTAAAGCATTCATCTGCATCATTCTTTCTTTTTGTGCCTCACAAATATCCATCCCTAAGTTTACTATAGTTCTAAGAGTCTTGTTCTTGAATTCAATGGGCATCATAGTTGTATTCCCATACAGTAGCTCAAATGGAGTGAAGCCTGTAGTTATTTTCTAGGTGGTTCTATAGGCCCTAACTGCTTCTGATAATTTGTTTGCTCAATCCTTTCTGTGAATATCCACTATTTTGGTTAGAATGGCTTCAATTTCTCTATTGATCACCTCAACTTGTCCATTGGCCTGAGGGTGATAAGGAGTAGACTTTATGTTCCTTATGTTATATTCATTGACTAGTGATGTAACAAGTGTTGAGGTAAAATAAGATCCTTGATCAATTACTATTTCTCTTGGGACTCCATATCGACTGAAAATTTCTTCATAAAGAAGTTTTGGAACCTTGTTATCTATTGCATGCTTCATGGCCTTGAATTCCACCCACTTAGTTGCATAATCAATACATACCAAGATATAAGACTTACCATTTGATGGGAGATCAATGGGTCCCACAAAATCCAATCCCCACTTGTCAAAGGGAGTGACTACTACTTGGGGATAGAGTGGCATCTCATTTGATTTGGTTGGTCGGCCCATTCTTTGACACCTATCACATTTCCTTGTATATCTTCCTACATCCTTGTGGAGTGTAGCCCAATAGTAGATTCTATGTTCAAAATATTCATTGTTGTCCTTTTGGCTACAAAATTCCCTCCAAAGGGTTCATCATGACATGCATGAAAAATGTCATATGTTTCATATTCCCTCACACATCTTCTCATAACATGATCTGGCCAAGTATAAAGCAAGCATCCAACAATCCATGAAAAAGGAAAAGATTTTTTTTTTGATGAATAGGAAACTATCTATATTAAATTAAGATGAAGATACACATTCACAAAAAAAGGATGGGTGGTAAGAAGGCACACCTTGAGTGTCAAATGGACAGTGCCTAGAGAAAGAAAAAAAATAATCAGTCACATGGGCCAAGCCCGAAAGTCCAAGATTACATAGAAAATAAACAAATAAAAAAGGGCCATTAAGTGGCCAAAGAAGTGCCATTAGAGCTAGGAGGGTCTCTGTAATCCAAGTGTTTCCCCCATACATCATCGAGGTTTGAAGTGACATCAGGAGGAGCACCCCAACCATCGTCAACATATTTTTTCTCTTTATCTTCTTCCTCATGTCAGGGCGAGATTGCAAGCGATAGACATGGAAAATGTTTCCCAATATCTAGCCACCTGGAGCCAAAAGAAGGAGGATCATTAGAGGGCCACCCAAAACCACCATCGCCACTCCCAGAAGTGTTGCTAGAGGGCCATCCCTGGCCAACTCACAACGGAGGAGAAAGGGTATGGCGAGGAGGGCGAGAATCTTGCCGAAGAGGAGGCTAAGAATGGGGATACACAAAGACACTCCATTGCCAGCCCAGAGAAGGTGACGGGTCACAAGAGGAAGTGGGAAAAGTGGGAACCCAATCAACAATACCCAATACATTTCCCCAATGATCCAACAGAACTTGAAGGTGAGCAACCTCAAATACAACTTTGTTAGCTTGCACCTAAATCTGTAAGAGCACATTAGAACAACCATTCCATTCCATCCGTCCTTCCGTCCTTCCATCCTCCATTTCCATCCGGCCCTCCTTTCCTTCCATCCGTCCATTTCCATTCCATCCGTCCATCCATTCCTTCCATTCCTGTTCCATTCCATCCATTCAGTCCATCCATGTCCATCCATTCCTTCCTTTTCCTCCATTCCTTTCCTTTCCTTTCCTTTCCATCCATTCCATCCTTCCTGTCCATCCATTCCTTCCTCCTCCATTCCATCCATCCATCCATCCTTCCTCCATCCATTCCATTCCATTATCCATTCCATTCCATCCACTCCTTCCAGTCCGTCCATTCCGTCCATTCCTCCGTCCCATCGTCCATCCATCCATTCCATTTCCTCCTCCATTCCATTTCCATTCGTCCATTCCATCCATCCATCCTCCTTCCATTCCATCCTTCCTGTCCATTCCATCCTTTCCTCGTCCGTCCATTCCTTCCTGTCCTCCATCCCTTCCTCCTCCTCCATTTCCTCCATCCTCCTTCCCTCAGATCCATCTCCTTTCAACTCACTCACAAAAATAAAAAAAAATTAACCTCTTGGAGACAAAGCACTTTAATACTAGAATATTTCTGCAAAGGATTCCTAATATAGTACTTTCTAGATAGTTCTATTATACCTCAAACATTCCATGAGAGGAAGTTCATGGATGAAACTCCTTCGTATTTTCGGAGTCCAGTTCCTCTTCATTCAAGGAAGAGAAATGATTCTACAGAAAAGTTTGTGGAACTGATCCAATCTGAATAGATGAAGAGGAAAATCTTTAATTTTATTGCACATATTCACCCTCTTCACATGGTGGAGATGGGCTATGAGACCGTCTTTGAGCTCCCGACATGGGAGGAGAAGTACTTAGCTCAACAAACATAATGGAAATAGGTTGAGGTATTTCCTTTGTCTTGGGTTGTAGCAAAGCATTAGAATCTCCAATAGGAGCATTCATCCCCTTCCCCTTCCTTGAAGGGTTTGAAATGACCTTTGGTGGTTCAGAGGCTCTAGAGGCTGACCCAGAACCAGTTGACTTATTTTTCTGGCTTGTAACCATGGTTTAGTTTTTATCAACCTTAGCAGAAGGTTCCTCCTGGTGAGGATTTTTAGCATCTTGTGATGGAGAAGGTGTATGAGGCACTGCTAAAGGGTAGTCCTTAATCTTGTGGTCAACTAACTAACACCTATAGTAAATGTTGGGAAAGTTAAAATAAGTGACTTTTTGGTTATGTCGAAGAGCTCCAATTTGAATGTCAATTGATTCTTTCAAATCCTTGGAGAGGTCTATTTCCACACAAACTTGTTTTTGGGGCCAAGCCTAGAAAAACCTATCTAGCTCATCACAAATAACCCTCCCTAGTGAGGATGCAATATGGTTAAAAAGAGGAACAAAAGGCAAATGAAATCCAGTGAATTCAATTCAGATCGGGACCAACAACATGGTGTCATTTGAGACAAAAAATATTGGGTCCATGCCTGGAAAACCAACAAGGATGACCTAACATAGCAGCGACCATGGGCTAAGATAGCTTGGACATGATTGACTTGGGGCGAAGCGGAACAAAAAAAACTTGGTCAAATTTTGGACCATATCAAGGTAGACCCCATGAGGGACCTAGGCCTTGCTGGTCCATTCTCTTAGCACACTTTTAGTGGGAGTCCTCCCAACAATATAACCCACAAGGGTGTGTTGTTCAAGCCATGAACAAGTAGAGCCAAAATCTGGTAAAGGAAAAATCACATCAGCCAGGGAATCAAAATTCTTACCTCGTGAAAGACTTTCAGAACAAACTTTTGGGGGCATTTGTTCAGAGGAGGATCCATTGAGCTGCACCATCGAAGTGATAACAACAACATGAATTTTTGGGTTAGAGCCAATTGAAGGCATATTAAAATATTAAAACTGTAGTAAATGCAACCCTACACACAAGAAAGAGGGGTTTCCTATGCAAATATGCATTATGACACAAAAGGGGCCAAGGGTGACCGTAGAAACCACAAAATGCTAGTAGAGCTTATACACCATCACAAGTTCTTCTATGAAGTGAGGAGGAACTCTCCTTGTCACTAGGTAATTAGCTATGTCAGCATACTAGGGTGTGTGCACACTAATGGAAAATAGATGTTCATCAGGAAATGAGTCATCTATGGCCTGATTATCTTCTGATGTGGTTAGTATTGAAAGAAAATCAGCAACAAAATTGGCCTTCCCTGGTTTGTCCACAATGTTTATGTCAAACTCCTGCATCAATAACAACCATATGGCTAACCTTCCTGAGATTAGGGGTTTATTCATGAGATATCTAATAGCTACATGATCACTGTGCACAAAGATCTAGTAGCCTATTATGTAGTTCCTAAATTTGTTCAGGGAATAGATCACTGCGAACATTTCTTTTTCTGTTACTGTGTAATTGAATTCAACTCCTTGTAAGTTATTGCTAACAAAATAAATTAAATTTTCAATGGATCCTTCTTTCTATCCTAAGATTTCTCCTATAGCATATTTTGATGCATATGTATGCATGTGAAAAATAATTTCCTAATTAGATCCCTTAACTATGGGAGAATGAGCCAAAGTTTCCTTCAAGTCAAAAAATTCTTTGGAACAATCTTTTGTCGATTAGAACTCAGCATATTTGGTTAGGAGAGAATGCAATGGTGTTGTTATTTTTCTGAAGTCTTTGATGAAATTCCTATAATATACTGCATGTCCCAAGAAACTCCTAACATCCTTTTATTTTGCAAGTGTAGGAAAATTAGTAATTACCTCAATTTTTGTAGGATCTACTTGAATTCCTTGGTGGGAAATGTGGTGGCCAAGAACTACACCTTCCTACATAATTATGAAGCACTTATCACTATTTATAGATAGATTTTGGTCTTCACATCTCTCTAGAAATTTCCTAAGATTTAACAATGCTTTATCAAAATCAACACCATAGGTGGTAAAGTCATCCATATAGATTTCCATGCAGTTAAGGGAGATGTCTGAAAATATGTTAATGATTGCTCTCTACAAAGTTGTAGGTGTGTTGCATAAACCAAAGGGAAGTACTGGATAGGCATATTTCCCCCATGGACATGTGAAGGTTCTCTTCTCTTGGTCCTCTGGTGCAATTTGAATATGATTATAGCCACTAAATCTATCAAGAAAAGAAAATTATTGTTTTCCTGCAAGTAAGTTTAGGACTTGATCTACAAAAGGCAAGGAAAAATGGTCTTTCTTAGTAGCAGCATTGATTTCCCTATAGTCAACAAAAACTCATCATTTTTCTCCCTTCTTGGGCACAATCACCAATGGAGAAACCCACTAGTTGTCTGAAATGGGATAGATAAATACCACATCTAGTAACTTTTTCAACTCTATTTTGATATTTTCTCTCAATGCAGGGTTGATCCTTCTTTGTGGCTGCCTTACAGTGTATAATCATCTCTTATATATATTCTATGAGTGTAGAGCTTAGGAACCAATCCCTTCATATCAGTTGTTCTTCTCCCAGTTTATGGTTAATGTTCAGATATTTTCCTTTAGACACCTGTACTTGTCTAGTTAACTCTATCATAGTTGTTTCATTAATACATGGTACCTTAAGTTCATATGACAACATTATGTGGAACATACCCGTTGTTGCAGGAAGTCTATCTACAAGAAGACTAGTTGCAGGAAGAGTGGTTGTAGGAAGTTTTTCTATAGAAATAGTAGTTGTAGGAAGATTAGGAAAAGTAGGCAGAAGTATCTTGATGAGATTAGAAGAACTAGATGCATGAGAGGGTGATACCTCCTTTACCTCACAATGGTTCTAAATTATATTAAATAACACTTTATCTTCATATTGAAGCTGCAAGAGAGGACTTCTACCTAATGTCATAAGTTGCACCACAGAGTTAACTTCCTCAACCTCTTCACCTACTTGTGGCCATACAAGATTATCCTCATTATGGGATGGCATAGCAAGAGGATAAAGAATAATATTTTTGGTGTTACTTCCATAAGAAATGGTCATGTCACATGACCGACATCCAATATAAGTGTCTGTTGTTGCTAACCATGGCCTTCCAAGGATAATAGGATACCCACCTAGTGTATCTTTAGGATAAATAATCATGAAGTCGAATGGATACTCCTAAGAGTCTCAAATCACCACAAGGTCCTCTACTATGCCATCAGGATTAACAATGGAACTATC
>CM021103.1:616340214-616447479 GCA_007115665.2 Sequoiadendron giganteum | reverse complement strand
ACTCATATTGTAGCATGCAAAGAAAGGTAAACCTCGAGAAACCAAGAACATAGCTATCGATCGTTTCAAAGCTACATTTTGAAAGAAATTTTATTTATCATTAGTGAAAACAAGTATGTCTCGAATAACTGAAATTATTTGTCATCTTATGTATGTGTGTCTTGAGATAATGGTATTTCCTGTGGTAATTGAGATTATTAATTGTTTTGAAATGAATTTAACCAAATGGTGAATGCCTCTCAATGTATGAAGAATATTATAGCAATTGGGTTACATTTAGCAAGAGGATTCCCACCAGCAATAGAGGCTCCTGAACTGGTTATGTAGTGTTTGAATTATTACAACCCAGATAAGAGAGTTGTTGAAAAGGAGGGAAGAATCTATGTAGATGTTTACATGAAAGGAATTATATATACAATTGGGCTCCTCAAATTTCCTCTGATGAATCCAATAGATGTGAGAATGAATACTAGAACATACTTGAGTGTTAGAGAACATAACAGGGAAGCTATGAATGCACAGTGGTGCCACGAGAAAATTACAAAGCAAACAAGGCCAATTCTAAGATCTATGTTCAACCCAAATGTTCAAGATATTATATAACCATGTTAAGCAGGGTAGCCAGACTTAGGGATGCTAATAATTTCAAACCATGGTTGTTCATGATTATAGCCTGAATCACAAAATTTAAGTTTTTGGGAGAATAAAGGAATGGGTCCCCTAAAGCTTTATAAGGTTTCTCATTTAGAAGAAAGGGGACTTTTTCCTTCATGGAAACATAAATCTTGTGATTCATTCAATTATTAAGAATTGAAATATGATTAAAATTCTAATGTGAGGTATGCTAAATTTTGAAATCTAGTTAATTAAATCTAACTATTGCATGCAAGATAATGAAAACTATATTGTTTGAAAACACATGATGTAATGCAACAAAGATAAAGTAAAGACTATATGAAGCAAGATAACCAAATAAATCAAACAAGCGCAATTGGAAACTAATGAGGACCAAGGTATAAATTACATAATCCTTTGAAAATATAAAAAATCTAAGTTTTATGCCTACTGGGACACTTACACCAAGCTAGGCAACCTAGTCCATTTTTGGTAAATAACTTGGTGCTTCATTCTGACCAACAAGGTGGTCAAATCTATAAATTTTTTTTGAAAAAATCCTCTAGTGGGACTAGGTCACCACTATTAGTGACCTAGTCCCTTTTATCTTTTTCAAGAAAACTAGAAGTGGACACGGGGGTCTATGATCTACACTCTAATTCTCCACTGAAATCTGGACTCAAACCCATAAAATCACCTACAAAATAGAGTATATTTTGGTTTCTAATGTGGGTTTTTCCTTATTCAAACCCTTAGTTTGTATTTAAGCTTTGAAAGAGATAGAAAATTTCCATAAACCCTACCCCTAAGTGTGTCTAGAACTGGGAAAACCTAAAATAAGACAAAACCCTATTCTATTGTGCTAGAATAAGATGCATGCAAGAGATTTGAATGATGTAATACTTCAATTCAAGAAACCCTATAACATTACAAATGAATGTGAATTGGAATGAAAATGGGATGCAAACCTCAAATCTGAAGATAGGTAGAAAATAGAAGATGGAGTCATTTTGAAAACAAGTCTTTAGGTGTGATTTGGTGGCTAGTTGCACCTCCTCAACCTAGATTTCTCCATGATTCTCCATAGGCATCCATGATCAACCCTTTTCAATGTGAGATCTTGAGTGACAAGTGAGCTTGAAGAGCTGAAAAAGCCCTAGTTTGTTGTCCAAAAGCTTCAACTTTGTTGTAAAAGAGAGATGATACTTCTTGAGGAAGATGTTTTGCACTTGATTCTTAAATTTTCTTGTAAAAAATGACCAAGAGAGCTTGAAAACTGACCTAAAAACATGTATTTATAAGCAACAATACCTAATTTTCAGTTATTTTGACCTAAGAGGCCAACACCCATCGAGAAATTTTAGCAAGATAGATATTTTCCCACATAAAAATGCAAAAATCCCTAAAAAGGACTAGGTCGCCAACTTGGGCGAACTAGTCCCACTAGGGGTTTTTGAGGTGGGATTGGTGATATTTGGATAATTTTAATTTTTTTTTGGGGGCTTGCATAATTCCTTAGGTAAAATAGGCCTCAAAGTCAAAAATAACAAACCTTAGGGGCCTATAAATGTTGTTTTAGGAGGATGATTGATGCAAGGGTACCTAAAGTAAGACCAAATTAGGCACAAAATTGTCCATTTCTTCAAAGGTATACAATTTTTGGTGACACATTTAGCCTCCAATTCAGTGCCCATGTGACTCTATGTGCATATGTAAGCTAAAGAGCTCTAAACAATGCACTTTATTTTCATAGAAGGATACTCATTTAAACGTGGGAGAATGAAACCCCCAGTGTAGTTATCTGCAAAATCACAATGTTAGGAACCACATCCTACAACACAAATTCGTTAGAAGTCCAAAAATCCTCTTATCTAATTCTAAGGGATCAAATTCGAGGGTAGATGTATGCCCCCCCTTGATTTTGCTTTCTTTACGAAGGTGGAGTCAAGGTATAAATCTAGCCACATCGAATGAGGACATGCATATCGAATGTCATTTCCAAGTACCATGCCACATAACGATAGGTGAGTGATGATTTAGGGCATAGGAACACAATTTTGACACAACAAATGGCATAAAAAAAGGAGCTCACTAGCACCCGGTATGTTGATTTAAATGAAAAGCACACTAAAAGGTATAACTTGGTAAAAGTACAAATGTGGTTATATAAAAATGGGATAGAATAAAAGGAATTAAAATGGTGTAACTTTTCACTTACTTGTTCATTTACCTTTTGTAGTGTGACAGTGATGAGGAGAGCACGAAAGATGTTGAGCACATGTGGATTCACACCTACAAGATTGGATGTGTTGCATGACTAGGTAGCCAACGGTGAGCAACAACACGAGGTGACTCGATTTTGGAGCCTTTTCTTTGTGATTTTTTAATTATGGGATGAATTTAATTCATATTTAGGTTAATTTAGGAGTCTACAAAAAATGTTCGCAGTGTCCTTTTTTTCGTGAAGTGTCCCTTTTGTTTGCAAAGTGTTCCAAAAGGGTTCTAAAGTGTCTAGGTCCTTAGAAAAACACACTAGAACAAAATTAGCACACTTTGATGATTAATTAGAGTAGAATTGAAGATATTAGATGATTTAGAGAGCATATTTTGATGATTTTGATAGGTACCCACATGATCTCATCAGCGTCTCGGTAGGAGACAATTAAGTTTTCTAGGAGATCTAGCCCCTCCTTTGTCAGCGGCGGAGCACCTATAGGAGGTACGTATATATTGGGCATACCTCATGCCCCCTATGAGGTACCATGATGCGATGTTGATGATGTTGTGTGAACACTGGAACGTAGATACTTGCACCTTCCACCTTCCGACAGGAGAGATGACCATCACTTTAGAGGATGTACATCGGATACTTTGAGTCCCTATTTGAGGGGAGTGGGTGCACCTCCAGAGGGGTTGGTATTTCCATGAGTAGAAAGAAGGCATACATTATTTCCTTGGAAAATGGTTCCATGATGATAGAGTGGCGAGATAGATTGATCTAGCACTATTAATGTATTCATGAGCACAAGTAGTGAGGCGGATCATGATGCACACTTTTTTATTGGTTCTCCTTCCAGATGGATGAGTAGCACACCTCAAGGGTAGGCTAGTTCACTTGATATGAGAGATAGCGGAGCATAGGATAGTGTATGCTTGGGGACAGTGCATCCTGGCACACTTATATTATGATCTTTGGTGATTTTTCTTTTGAGAGCTAGATAGCATGGTACAATGTACACTTTTGTAGGTGTGGTGCCTAGATCATATCACATGTACTAGGCCGACTAGCTTCCCATTTCCAAAAGAAGTAGGATATCCTTGGGCCTTTGGTTATCGTCTTCGACGGTTATGGTAGTATGGGGATTTACACTTTTTGAGGGTGACATTGGACCAACTAGAGGAGGATGACATCTTGTGGAGACCATATCAGCTTGTATTACAGTGGTTGAATCATACCAAATAGATGAGGAGATTTCATATGGATAGGTTTTTGGTGGGGTGACACGATCACATAGTGTGTCCCTTCTGCTATGATCGAGTGATGAGATAGTTTGGATAGGTGTAGAGACCACCCTAGGAACAATCATCTTTTAGGAGGTTAATTTGGAGTGATCGAAGATCAGGTGATACAACATGATTCACACTAAACGATTTCATATAGAGTGACTCTAACTATTTTGATCATGATCAATCATCTATGTTTGATGTAGATGACATTGGTGATACTTGGGATCATGAGGAGTTGTGGATAACATCACTACTAGCCTCTATGTTTTTGATGGATGAGCTAGTAGGGGATACAGGACCAGTACTGAATGAGGGGGATGAGAGGGAGGATATAGCCAAGGAGACACGTTATAGGGCTAGAAATATATTTACTGACATCATCGATGAGGAGTATGATGAGGATGTGGACCTAGATTATGACAGACAGGAGGGAGAGGAGGAGGATCAGGATCAAGATCAAGAGTGGGAAGAGGATGGAGATGAGTTGCCACCCTTGAGTAAGAGTGATGAGGTAGTAGCTAGGGACTTATATGATTGGGGCGAGGCCTCACCCATCCATATGACTAGATCCCAGATAGCAATAGAAGCAGACACCAGTACTCACAACCGAGGATAGGCTAGCACATCATCCATGCCCTCTACATAGGCTAAGGTTGATATTTCTCATCCCACCAGAGATATAGGTGATGATATTTAATTTTGATACATGTATTTTATATTTTGATGTATGATTTGATGCATATATATCATGATGTGTATTGATTAAATTTTGTTTCTATTTTATAGGGCCCACAAAGGATTAGCGAGATCTCTATCATCAAGCAGTTTTGGAGATAGTGTTAGCGCCATTTGATGAGGAGGATATGGACTCAAATAATGTTCCCCTACCTATTATGGAGTGGGATTTGGAGTCGTTGAGACCCTTCATGAGACTACGAGCAGCATATGAGAGCCTGAGGAGGCAGGTATGTCAAGTCAATACTACACCACAGGCACAATCCTCACAGACTCTAGTAGTGGTTGAGAGATTAGAGAGAGAGGTAGCATAACTATAGGTAGAGAGGGATCAGATATCAGAAGAGTGCCAGGTGATGCTTGCATAGATGGAGGGGATGGATTTCACCATCAGATTCAGTGGATCATGATCATGATCACACATGACCATCTCTCATTGTCCTACTACTAATGCAGCATGAGTACTAGATATTGAGGGATCTAGTAACACAGTCCTTAGTGACATTGTAGATTATGGTGATATGTACAGAAAAAAAGTTGATATATATATGCATTTTGATGTTACATGTTGTGATTTAATGTGTGAATGTTAAATATCAATGTGATTAATTAAATTGGATTACTTAACTAATATCTACATGCTTTAACAAGGTTTATGTGATCTAATATTTTTAAAAAATAGTATAGTTTCTATAAGATACTACATAAATATTAAGTATGTTATTCACTTATTTTTAGTAAGATAACACACAAGAAGAAATATTGAATAGTATGAAATCAAATGCAATTATAAAATGAATTAAATAATCACTTTAGTGTTTAGGACATATGCATAAGGATTTTTCAAGAATGAAGCAATGAGAAAGCATAGAGGATATAATCTAATAGCCCTAACAACACTTCTCTATACTTCATACCATTCAAAAAGGGGATTAAAGATAATATTGATGCAAATGTGTGGTATTAATGGGGTCTTTAAGAGGTGTTCCATCGCATTCGGTTAAGGTATAAGCACTAGATCCATAATTTGTATTCACCACATAGGGGCCTAACCAATTAAGACTAAACTTGCCTTTGTCAACATTGATGAGTCTAGTTTTTGGCCTAGTTGGGGGTATAATCTCTTGCTATTTACTAAATTTATCATAGACTTTGATATTATATGCTAACACTTTTCTCAGTCATAGAACATTTGGGACTAATTTCATTTCTACCAGTTTTAATGATATTTAACTATTATGTGGACCATCTATATTAATCTTGCATGTGATTGATGAATGTTCTTTAAGGTGGTTATGGTTATGCAATTATTATGTGTACTAACATTGCCATGTAGACATGATTAAAATTCTAAGTTGAGAAATGCATCCGCCAGTTGGTCAAGTTGAGAATTTGTGCGAAGGTTAATTGGGGACGACAGTGGAAGATTCTTGTGTTAGCCACATGTAACCACCTTGTACTGAGCTTTAATGGCATTGAGCATTATGGGTTTTACTGTAGTGGTCAAGTTTACATTAGAACATGCATGTCCAAATGAATTCCCCTGCAAGTATAACTTCCCTTCCACTCTCTTCTTTTCTTTCCCTAAATGACATCCTCTCAGTTAGTGGGATTTGATGGCCCTATTTGATTGGTATAAATAAGGCTTGAATCCTCCTTCCTCAAGCTAGCAAATTAGTGAGTTGATCGCCAAGTTATTGTACAAGCTGATAATCAGCCACACTTTTGTAACTACATTTTCTAATGAATGAAATAAGATTATGATTTGAGTATCTAAGTTTGCATTAGTTTAGAGGATACTCGTCCAAGGGGACCCACTTGGTGATTAATCCGTTCCTTTAATTTAGTTATATTATTGTTAGTTTTCTTTTAGTACATAGTTAATATTTTGGCATTGATTATTCTTGTAGCCACTAGAATTGCATTCTATGACTATTCTTGTAGCCAAAGCGGGTAGAGTAGTTTCCTATTTGATTCCTAGATTTTCCTTCTTCTCATGCATAGTCAGTTTATATTTGATTGAGTGGCGTTCAACATTTTCTTTGTTTCCTTTCATGCAATTTCTTTTTTTTATTAAGTCTTTCTTAGTTATAAAACAAAGGTGACTAATTTGAAGTTCCTAGTGCACACATTGTGTCAACCCATTTCAAGTTCACATCCCTTGGTTGAAAATTTAAATGTACCTGCATGATGGCTATTCAAGTCAGATTTCCAATCTCTGAATCATGGTTGTAAGAGCTTAGTTATTAAAATCATTAGAGGAGGCCGACATTTTTTGCATCATTATCGAGGATGGTGTCAAACTAGGGAGTCCTCTGGAGTCATTGATAGTTTTTTTGGTGTAGTATTTCTAGAATTTGCTCTTATTGTTAGAAGTTGTTTGATACTAATTTGACACCGCATGCATAGAAGAAGAAGAGATTCTTATGGGAGATTCCTTCCTAATAATCTTGAGCCATTTCAGCTAGTAGAGCTTCCAAACCTACCTAGAAATGAACAAGAAGAAGAGCCATAGCACTTTTCTGATATATTCCCTGACTTGACCAGTTCTAAAGTTTCCCTTGAAGATCAAAATCCTATTGAAGAACCCTTTATTTTAGAATTTCATCAAGCAGGCATGGTTGATGCAAATGGAGATGGGCCTAATAGGCAGAACCAATTAGATTTTCCTTTTCCCATTGCTAAATAGAATGAATTAGACAACCTCAAAAATATCCCTACTTCAATCCTTCCTAAATTCTATGGACTTGTCATAGAAGATCCCGATACCTTCTTGTTTTAGTTTTTTATACTCTGCAGAAGTTATGACTATACCATTGATGCCCACAAACTTAAGCTGTTTTCTACTACTTTGAAAGAGGCTGCATTGAGATGGTATATGAACCTTGATAGAAACACTGTGCAAACTTGGGAAGATATGAAGACAAAATATCTTGAGAAATACAAAGATTATTGCAGGGTAGTGACATGAGAGGAGGTGACATTTTCATAATGTAGCAAAAGGAAGATGAGAGCCTAGAGGATTTCATTTCAAGGTTTCTATTTTGTCTATAAAAATCTCCACATCATACACTTAATGAAGAATCACAAAAGTTGTTTTTCCTGAGAGGAATTACTGAAAGTTGCATTGATGCCTTGGACCTGATGGTAGGAGGAGATGTCACTCAAGTCCCTTAGGAGGACATCAAGAAGATATACCAGAATTATTCTAGGGCATCTTCAAAGAAAGGAAGAGCCTACCATTCCTCTATGGGTAAGTCATCCAGTAGTGGAGTCTCAAGGATGGAGATTATCGATTTGTTGGAATATTTCAAGCAGTATATAATCAACAATCTAGCTACTTAGTTGGATACACTTCAAGCTAAGAAGAAACATGAGGAGGTAGAGGCAATGCTAACAAAATATTTCCCTCATTGTAGGCAGAAGAAGAGGGACTATAGATGCAAGGTGATAGCTAACATTAACAATAAATAGATTACACCTGAGTTCAAACCAATCCATATTGAGGAAGACCAAGTCTACTTTTTTGCACAGAAAAGGCCATGGGCTTCAAGACAAGGTATGCCATGAGATCCATTATCTTTTGTTGGACCATATTTTAATTCTTATTCATCTAGTAACCAGTGCCAGCCACCCTGTCCATCCAACTATGGAGGATACCCACCCCAATATTGGAATAACCCACCCAATTCTTGGTCCAATTCCCAAAATTCCTCACCTCAATGGCAGTAGTTTTAGGGACCTTGGCAACCACCTCCAGGAAATTGGCAATAATCATCTCAATGGAGAGGTGGCCAGCAATGGCCAAACCAAACAACCAACTATATGCAGCCATCTTCTCAACCCCAACAGCCTACTATAATGCCTCCTCCTGCTAATCCAAGTGCAAATGTACCTAAACCTACTCAGTTACCAGCCCAACCCACACTCAACCCAAATAATAAACCACAACAGCAGCCTGTATATTATGTTGATCCAAATTAATTTCCTACATATGTTGTGAGTTTAAGTGGCAGATATCTACATTTAGGAACCACCGTGGCAGCTCCTTCCACCCCCATTATTACTAAGCTCCATGTGGAAGAGTAAGAAGAATCTTTAACTGATCCCATTCAGCCTTGTGTAACCAAAAATCTTGAACCAATTCCAGCTAAGCAAATAGCATAGGAACCACCATTCCCTCAGAGATTAGAATTTTCCAAGAAAAAAGAAGACAAGGAGGAAACTAGTTTTGATATCCTAGATCTGGTAAGCATATATGTGTCTAGATACCCCTATTCCAGGCCATAAAAGATGTCCCTATCTATGGAAAAGAAATTAAACAAGCATTCCTCAAGGTATTGGGTAGGAAAAAGAAGGACCCAACTACAATTCATGTAGTAGGGCAGCTTGTTGACATCATACTTGGAAAAGTAACCATTCCCAAGTACAATGATCCAGGTAGCCCTATAGTTGAAGTTATCATAAATAGGATGAAAATAAAGAATGTTTTGATTGACTTGGGTGCAGCAATCAATGTGATGATTAAAGACATCTTACAACAACTGAATATGCAAATGTGAGATCCACTCCTACAGTCATGCAGCTTGCTGATAGTTCCACTATTAAGCCTGATGGCATAGTAGAAGACCTTGTGGCGATCCTAGGCTCTTAGGAGTATCCAGTAGACTTCATGGTTCTTTCCCCTAAAGAAACACTATGAGGGTATCCAATTATCCTCGGTCTACCATGGTTAGCAACTTCATATGCTTATATTGGATTTTGGTCAAGTGACATGACTATTTATGATGGTATGAACACTAAAAATCTTGTTTTTTATCCTCCTGCTCAACTATCCCATAATGAAGAAAAATCAATATAGCCACATATTGGTGAAGAGGCTGAAGAAGTCAACTCTATGGCATAGCTCATGATGCTCAGAAGAATTCCTTTCCTATAGCTTCAAGATGAAGATGAAGTGTTATTTAGCATCATTCAAAACCATTGTCAGGTAAAGGAAGCATTACCCACTCAAGTGTCCGGTTTCGTAGACATCGAACAAACACTTTTGTCAATTCTGCATGATCTTCCTACAGCAACTCTTCCAATAGATAGATATCTTGCAGACACTTTTCTTGTAGCTAGTGTCTCTATAGATAGAATTCTTGCAACCACTCTTCCAACAGACAAAATTCCTATAGCAATAGGTATGTTTCACACAATTTTTGCACTTGAACTTAAGGTACCTTGTATTAATGAAGAATCTATGATAGAGCTAGTTACACAAGTATAGGTGTCTAAAGGACAATATACAAACATTGACAGTAAATTGAGTGAGGGACAACAGTTGACATTTGAAAAAAAATTGAAAGCCCATCAAAAATCATTTTCTTAGGATTATCATGACATGAAGGGATTAGACCCAAATCTCTACACTCATATAATATATATCAGAGATGAGTGTACATGTGTAAGGCAGCCACAACGAAGAATGAACCCTACATTGAGAGAAATTGTCAAAATAGAACTGCAAAAGCTATTGGACCCATGATTTATGTACCCTATTTCAGATAGTCAATGGGTGTCTCCATTGGTGATTGTGCCCAAGAAAGGAGGGAAATAGTGATTTTGTGTTGACTATAGGGAGCTCAATGCTGCCACTAAGAAAGATTGTTTTATGCTGCCTTTTGTAGATCAAGTCCTAGACTCTCTTGTAGGAAAATAGTACTTGTCTTTTCTTGATGGAATCAGTAGATACATCTAGATTCAAATTTCACTAGAAGACCAAGAGATGACAGCATTTACATGTCCATGGGGGGAATATTTCTATTCAGTATTTCCCTTTGGGTTATGCAATTCACCTACCATTTTTCAGAGAGCATTCATCAGCATATTCTCAGATATCTCCCTTGATTGCATGGAGATCTATATGGAAAATTTTACTTTTTATGGTGCTAGCTTTGATGAAGCATTGGAAATTTTGAATAAAGTTTTACAGAGATGTGAAGACCAAAATTTGTCCTTAAACAATGAAAAGTGCTTCATGATGATGTGGGAAGGTGTAGTTCTTTGCCACTACATTTCCCACCTCAGAATTCAATTTGATCCTACAAAAATTGAGGTAATAAATAATCTTCCTATACTTGAAAAACAAAAGGATGTTAGGATTTTCTTAGGACATGTAGGCTACTATACATGTTTCATCAAGGATTTTAGAAAATAGAAGCCCCATTGTATAGTCTTTTGACTATATATGGTGAGTTCCAATGGATAGAAAGCTATGCTAAAGCATTTTCTGATTTAAAGACAACTCTAACTCATGCTCTTGTACTTAAGTGACCAAATTTGGAAATCCCTTCCACATCCATACTGATGCCTCAGATTACGCCATAGGAGAAATCCTAGGACAAAATACATAAGCTATTGAAAATTCCATTTATTTTGTCAGCAAAAACTTATAGGGAGCTGAATTAAATTACATAGTAATAGAGAAAGAAATGTTGGCAGTAATCTATGCCTTGAAAAAATTTGGGCACTATATAGCATGCTATCAAGTTTTTTTGCACACTGATCATGCAACCATTAGATGCCTCATGAACAAACCCATAATCTCAAGAATATTAGCCAAATGGTTGTTATTAATGAAATAATTTGACATAACTATTGTATACAAACCAAGGAAGGCCAGCATGGTTGTAGATTTTCTTTCAAGGTTGACCACATCAGAAGATAGTCAAGCCATAGATGACTCCTTTCCTAATGAGAATATATTCTCCATTAGTGTGCAGACACCTTGGTATGCTAACATATCTAATTATCTTGTGATAGGGAGATTCCCTCCACACTTCTCGCCAAAAGAGAGAAGAGTGTTGATTGAAAAATCATTCTCTTTTTCATGGATAGTTGGATGCCTATTTTATACTAGACCAAATCACATTATGAGAAATGTGTAAGGGAAGATGAGACCTATGAAATTCTACATGCATGCCATGATGAACCCTGTGGAGGAAATTTTTTAGCTAAAAGGACAGCAATAAAAATATTAAACACGGGATTGTTGGCCTTGTCATTGCACCAAAAGATCGACATGTCAATGCCCAATACAAGCGTTAGTTAAGATCCATGGGAGGTGGTTAAACCATTTCATGAACCCGAAGGGAGATGTTGGTATTTAGTCCAACAATCCCCCCTCAACATCACCCAAGGTGTTTAAACCTGTGACCAGCTCTAATACCAATTGTTGGCCTTATCGTTGCACCAAAAGATCAACCTGTCAATGCCCAATACAAGCGTCGGTTAAGATCCATGGGAGGCGGTTAAACCATGTCGCGAACCTGAAGGGATATGTTGGAAATTAGTCCAACAAGGATACTATTGGCCTACATTACATAAATATGTAGGAATATATACAAGGAGATGTCATAGATGTCAAAGGATGGGTAGGCCAACAAAGTCAAATGAGATGCCACTCTATCCACGAGTAGTAGTCACTCCATTTGACAAGTCGGGTTTGGACTTTGTGGGACCCATTGATCCTCCATCCAATGGTAAGTCCTATATTTTTGTGTGCACTAATTATGTAAAAAAGTGGGTAGAAGTCAAATCCATGAAGCATGCAAGAGACAACAAGGTTGCATATTTTTTTTATGAAGAAATTTTCACACACCTAGAGAAATAGTGACTGATCAAGGAACTTAGTTTGCATCAACACTTGTTATAGCATTAGTTAATGAATATAACATCAGGCATAGGAAATCTACTCCTTATCACCCTAAATAAAATGGATAGGTTGAGGTTACAAACAAAGAGCTTGAGGCCATCCTCACCAAAATAGTGCATATTCAGAGAAAGTACTAGGAAAATAGATTATCAAAAGCATTTTGGGCTTACAAGCCCACTTGGAAGACAACTACAAGCTTCACCCTATTTGAGCTACTATATGGGAAGACAGTCGTGATGCCTATCAAATTTGAGCACAAGACTCTCAAAATTGTTGTGGATTTGGGGATGGAAATTTCCAAGGCACAGAAAGAATGGATTATGCAGCTAAATGAATTAGACGAGATGAGAAAATTTATATTGTACCATACTAAAATTGTGCAAATTCAAAGAGTCAAATGGCATGATAGATTTATCAAAGAAAATAAATTTCAGCTAGGTGACTGGGCATTACTTTATGATTCACGATACAAAGATAATGTAGGTAAATTGCAGACAAGGTGGCTAGGGCCATATGAAGTTGTTGAGGTATTTCCAAATGGAGCTATGTAGCTCACGACCATTAACTCTGTCAAATTCAAATTACTGGTGAATGGGCACCATCTCAAATTATATCATAGGCCAGCTTCCAAAGAAGAGTTTTTGTTGTAGTTTATCGAACATGCAGCGCCCGAGAACAGTTCCTGCAGCCGAAGGCAGTGGACCTAGTATCGCTCCTTTTGACAAAATGAGGTACGTACTTGTCATAATAAATATTTCTACTTTTTTATAAATCTATTTCTTCACCCATCCACCCATTTGTACCACATTTCTCTCTCTTCCATCATTTCATTTAACCTCGCACCATTCCACCTCATTGTCATTAATTTCTCAATTATTTCTTAACAATGCAAGCGGTACTTTCTCCTTGATCATCGCAATGAATCCTCTCCAATCATGTTTGTACACACTTTGGTATGTGCACATTAATTTCATTCTTAATTATCCTTTAGAGTGTTTCATTTAATCATTGTATGATAATATGGGCGTTCACATAATTTTTTTAACCCCCCGTCAAATCAATATTCCCATCCTGCATGTGTGGAAACATTTCCAAATTTGCATTGGGGGGAGGGGTAAGAAAGATGTAGAAATATTTCCACATATTGGTACATGATTGTCTATGTCAAAAAATCTTGTTGAGCTGATTCAAAATTTAAAATGAAAGACGGCTTGCTTGTGTGATGTGACACTAAAATGTCACCGCCATTTCCTCTCATTGTGATTCCCTTTTATTACCATTTCTTTCCATTTTTAAGTTTGTTATAATTTTGAAATTCAAATGGTAATTGCTAAAAACAAAGTGAAGAAAATTCAGTTGACAATTTAGCTAGCAAGAAAGTAGGAAAGAATTTTAGAATTACAAAAGGTAATTTTGCAAAGTGATAAGTTGAATATAAAAAATGGGAGGCGGACTCATTTGGAATGAGACCTCAACTCATGATGCTTTGTTACGGGACACAACATTCCTAACCAAATTTCAAACTTGTGGTTGGCTAGATTATTTTCTAAAGCTAGATGGTTTTTATGAGGGTATTGCATTGGAGTTTTCTTAGACATTTTCAGATTGAAAATCAATAGTGAAAGGACTAGAGTTCGTATCAATTGAAGAACAAATTGTTTAAGTTTTAGGGTTGCCAACTGACGACGAAGCTTGCCCTATTTCTAAGGATTCCAAGAAAATCAGGGCTATATTCACAATACATGGTGACCCTCAACTCACAATTGACAAACAGGGTGCTAAAAGACTCTCTCTACCCAAGCCATGGAAGCAGGCAGCCATACACATCATTAGATATATCACATGTGAAGGTTGACTATTGAACTTGCATTTGATGCACTTCAAATTGCTAAGTCATATGAGGCACGAGAGGAAGATGAATGTTCCCAATGTCCTATACAACCTTCTCTCCATTATGGCAGTGGAAACTCAAAAAGGTAGGGAAAACTTTGTATCCCACCATTTTCTAATTAAATTTTTGGTTGTAAGATCTTTGCATGATACAACACCTAGAATGGCCTGGGACGATTTTGTAAATATTGAGCAGTATAGACCTGAGCCATCTTAGCCTAGGTTTCACCTCAAACATGTACGTCTAGAAGAAAATTGAGCATGGTTGAAGGCACCCCTGGTCCTTCGACATTTGGTGCTGGTGTGGATTACCCCATTGAAGAAAAGACTATAGATGTTATTTCCTTTGATAATGAGCATGAAAAATAAAATTATTCATCAAACTTTGATGATGATGATGATTCTCCACTTAAAACTGTAATAAAAATGAGGGCACAAAAGAGGGAGGCAAAAGAAAGGAAAAGAAAAACACATGTGCAAAGAGAGGCCACAAGCCCTAAGAAAAGGAAGGTTGGCACTATTCATCTTGCAGCCAAAGAAAAATGAAAGAGCCCTCTCAAGAAGTTAAATTCGGTTGTCGATACACCTTCAAAGGAAAATCTTGTTCTTGGTGGGACATTGTGTGAAGCTCCAATGGAGTAGGAGAGTGTACAAGAAGAAGATATATTCGAAAAGGCAGAAAAAATGACCCTAATGGATCTTCTTGCCATTGTAGAAGAAGTTGAGACTCAAAAACATGAATAAAGTCAAGAGTTCTTATAGAAAATTTAGGAAATAGATCAGGAGTTCATGTAGCCACCACCAGAACAAGAATAAGAGGCCATGCAGCAAGAGGAGGAAAGAGGAATCATACCTCCACAACCTAAATCAGTGGGACATCCTAAATCTATGCAGATAGTTTTATAAGGGAAGCAACCATCTACAAAAATCTTGGTAGGAATCCATAACCCTCCTGATTTTTCAATGCATACAAAATTTTTTAATTTGTGGAAAGAAATACAAAGAAGAGAGGAGGGATAGAAAGAGGAGAAGAAACGGTTGAAAAATGAAATCCAAGAGAGGGATGAGATGATCAAGGAGAATAATGAGGAATTTGTCTTTCTGAAGGAAAGGGTAAGTGGCATTGCATCATTGCTGCCACAAATCTTTGAATGAAAAACCCCTCCAAGGGTTTATGCTTTGCACTTGAAGGAGAAATATGTCTCCTTTAGAATTTCAAGAATCATCTCAAGTTTGAACCCCTCCATTGAAACTCTTGCTGAATTTTTCAATGCTTATAGGATTGCTTCCCCTAAAATGAAAAATTTATTATGTCAATTTTATTTACATAAATTTGTTGCCTCAAAAGACAAAGACTGGAACCCACTTCCTCATGTTGTAGACATACAATTGAGAGAATTTATGTCCTTGGTACAGAATGATATCAGCTGGGGTGAACAATATAATGCTTATAAGAAGAGGGAATCCAATATTCCCTTGACTGTCAGGGCTGGATCAAAGAACCCCAAAGACATTTATACAAACTAGAATAGATTTCTCTTTAGGCTGAGTTATGGTAACAAAATTATGCTTTGGATTGAGGTTGTTTATAGTGAGTATGAGGTAAAAACTGTAGCAAAAGAGGACACTATGAGGGGATATCTATCCCAGAGATGGAACCTATTGACTAATGAGCTAAAATAGGCTGAGACACATTCTGTCCACAACTATGTTTCTGCACTAAAGAGAATTGAAAGATACATTTATCTTGGGAGAACCAAGGGGCGAGAATGGCTTCCCTTGACTTTTTCAGCCGCCTACCCTCCTATGGCCTATACTAAATTTTAGATTCTACAGGTATGACATTGCAGAGGAACAACAAAGATGGAGGATACTTGATAAGTTGGGAGGATTCTATTGGAATCCTGATTCACCCATGGTAAACAATGACATTGGATAGTTATCAGTTGCAGAATTCAAAGCCTTATCAAGCAGAAGCATAACTCTTCCCCTCTTGGAGGACCAGCAAAACATTAGGTTGGGGGGAGTGATGAGTCTAGTTTTTTCCCTAGTTGGGGGGTAGAATCTATTTTTATTTTCTAAATTTACCATAAACTTTGATATTATATGCTGACACTTTTATAAAGTTTCTCTCAGTCATAAGACATTTGGGACAAATTTCATTTCTGCCAGTTTTTATGATATTTACCTATTATGTGGACCATCTATATTAATCTTACATGTGATTGATGAATTTTATTTAAGCTGGTTATTGCCATGTAATTATTATGTGCACTAACATTGCCATGCAGACATGATTGAAATGCTAAGTTGAGAAATAGAGTTGTCAGCTGGTCAGGTTGAGGAGTCCCGCGAAGGTCAACTGGGGATGACAATGGAAGATTCTCATGTCAACCGCATCTAACCGCCTTGTACCAAACTTTAATGGCATTGATCATTATGGGCATTACTGCAATGGTTGATTCCACATTTGGACATGCATGTTCGAATGGATTCCCCTGCATGTGTAACCGCCCTTCCACTCTCTTCTCTACTTTACCTAAATGGAATCCTCTCAATTAGTGGGAGTCGATGGCCCTATTTAGTTGGTATAAATAAGGCTCGAATCCTCCTTCCTTGAGCTAGCGAGTTAGTGAGTCGATTGCCAAGTTATTATACAACCTGATAATCAACCACACTTTTGTAACTGCATTTTCTGATGAATGAAATAAGATTATGAGTTGAGTATATGAGTTTTCATTAGTTTAGAGGATACTAAGCCAAGGGGGGCCATGTGGTAAGTAATCTATTCCTTTAGTTTAGTTAGATTAGTGTTATTTTTTGTTCAGTATGTAGTTAAGATTCATGAATTGACTGTTCCTGTAGCCACTAGAATTCCATTGTGACTATTCCTACAGCCAAAGTGAGCAGACTAGTTTCCTATTTGATGCCTATATTTTCCTTCCTGTCATGCATAGTCAGTTTAGATTTGATTGAGTGATGTTCAGCATTTTCTTTGTTTCCTTTCATGTGATTTACTTTCAGTATTAATTATTTCTTAGTTATAAAATGAAAGTGACTACTTTGAATTTCCTAGTGCACATACTATGCCGACCCATTTCAAGTTCACATCCCTGGGTTGACAATTTAAATGTACCTTCATGATGGTTAAGATGGCTATTCAGGTCAGATGTCCAATCTTTGAATCATGGCTATAAGAGCTTAGTTATTAAAATCATTGTAGGAGGCCGATAAGCATATTTGGTGGTAGTATTATGTTGGTTTTCATATAAAACCAAATCACGTTTGTTAAATTTCTAAGGAATGACACCAATATCATGTTTATATTGTAACTGTTTAGTGTAATCTTGAAGATTCTTGAGAGCCTTGATGCGTTGTTCATCAATCATTTCAAGTTGTTGTAATCATTGTTTTGCATAAGTATCAGTATCAACAAGACCTTGGAGGGCAATCCACAAAGGGGATTTCTAACTCTAAATGTAGGATAGCCTTGGTTCCATAGACAAGGTTGGAAGGTGTATTTCTTGTGGAATAGCGAATGCCAGTACGCTATTCCCATAATGCATATTGTAATTGCATATGTCAATCTTTTTGGTTTTGGTTAATAGTCTTCATAAGGATTTGTTCTATGATTTTATTAGTACTTTTAGCTTGACCATTAGACTATGTGTAGTAAGGTGTTGAAAATGAAAGGTCTCGAGGGACTTCTTCACATCATTATTTTAAATGGTCTACCATCGTCTGAAACTAATGCTGAAGGAAGGCCAAAGTGAGCAATTATGTGTTCCAATAAGAAACGACATATCACATCAACAGTTATAGACCAGAGAGGAATAGCTTCTATCCATTTCATGAAACAGTCAGTAGCAGTAATAATAAACATATGTCCAACGAAATAAAGTGGTGAGATTTTTCCAATTAGGTTTGATCCCCACATAGAGAATGACCAAATCAGTATTTGGGCACAGAGCTCAGAACTAGGAGCATGGATCAAATGGAAATGTTCTTGGCATTTATTACATCACTTAACATACATGCATAACAATCCTTTTCCATGTTTTTCTAGTAATAACCAATGCGAATGATTTTTGCACTAAGGTTTTTCCTCCAAAATGACCTCCACAAGTGCCAAAATGGGCTTGTTTGAGGAAAATATGAGTTTCAACATCCTTCAGACATCGCAGAAGAATTACATCAAAGGATCTTTTGTACAATGTATTAGCAAGGATTATGTACTTAATGTCTAACTTTTTGAAGCCAATGCGGGTATTTATGGTCTTAGGCTCAAGAATAGTTCCATATTTTAAGTAATTATATATGGCATCATACCATTCACATTGATTATCTAGGAAGGTTGGGAGAACATCATCATGTTTATCCCTGATGGAAAGTTTCATATGGGATGAATGGTAAACACAACTTTTTTAGAAGGGTCGGTAGGGGAGATAAGAGAAGTTGCACTATCCATTACATATGTGTGTCGATTGTCTTTTCAAGGGATGTTATCAATGGTGAATGATTCAAACTACTCTAACAAAGTTAGGATGATATCCTTATATTGCGATAGTTTATCATGTTTAGCTTGATAGAGACCATTGATTTTTTTAATCACTAATTGTGAATCACCATAGATCTTTATATCTTTGATTCCCATAACTAAAGAAACATGTAATCTGGAAATTAATGCTTCATAATCAGTTGTATTATTCATACATAGGAAATTGAGATGATAGGACAAGGGAATAGGCTTACCTATGGGTAGAATTAAGATAACTCCGCCACCAGAGCTTGTTCAACACTTGGATCCATCAAAGTTCAATTCCCATGTAGGAAGTTCTATTGTAAACACACTATCATTGGGAAAGGAGTCATTGGTAGGTAACGCTAAAGGACAAGGAGCATCGGCTAAGTGGTTAATTAAGGCTTGGACTTTGATTTCTTTTTGGAAACAAACGTAAGGTCAAACTCAGTTAAGAATATTACCCATTTACCAAGACGTCGTGAAAGATCTATTTTATTGAAAATGTATTTAAGAGGATCAAAAAATTTCATCACTTGTATTTATGTGTTTAGTAAGTAATTTTTTAACTTAATAGTAGTGAATACAAGAGCCAAACATTGGTTTTGAATAGTTGAGTAATGGGTCTCATAATCTATGAGATTTATACTGATTACATAAATAGGATTCTCTTTCCTATTATCTTCTTGTTGAACCAACAATGCAGCAAGAGCATGGGAAAAGCAGCAATATAAAGCATGAAAGGTTTGTTTGGGACTGTTGGTTTAAAACAGGTGGAGTTGCAAGGTATTATTTCAAACTCTCAAAGGCCTATTTACAATAATCATTCCAATCAAAAGTTACATCCTTTTTAAGGAGGTGTGTAAAAGGTAACATATGATCGGCTAAGGATGCGACAAAACAATGGATGGCTTGAATCCTTCCTTGTAATGTATGCAATTGAGAGATGTTGTGAGGAGGAGGCATGTTTATTATAGCATCATTTTTTTTGGTATCCACCTTGATTCCTATATGAGATATGATAAACCCTAAAATTTTACCACTATCTACTCCAAAGACACACTTTTTCAGATTTAAGCACATGTTATACTTACGCATGCGCCTCAAAGATTTGTCAAAGGACATTCACATTATCTTGTCGGGTTAAGGATTTAGCTAGAATGTCATCAATGTAATCTTCTAAGATTTTATGGATGTAATCATAAAATATTATGGTCATTGCTCATTGATAAGTATCATCGACGTTATTTAAACCAAAAGGCATCATAACCCAACAAAATGTTCCCCAAGCATATGTAAAGGCTGTCTTGTATTGATCTTGTGGGTTTATGAAGATTTGATTATATCCAAAAAATCCATCCATAAAGTATAACAAAGCATGTCCAATAGTTGAATCCACAATCATGTCGATGTTACGATGAGGAAAGCCATCTTTTAAAGAGGCTTTATTCAACTCTTGAAAATCCATACATATCCTAACATGATTATCAGGTTTAGCCATACCGACAATGTTTGATATCCAAGGAGAATAATTGATAGGGTGAATGAAAACTATGTCAAAGAGTTTTTCAAGTTCTCCTTTAACATGCAAGTCTATCTTAAGGTTCATCTTGTGAATATTTTGCTGAAAAAACTTAACGTTTTCAGCAAGGACAATGTTATGAGTAACTATTTTTTGATCCATTATGGGCATATCAGAGTATTTCCAAGAAAATAGTTCAAGAATAGTGTGAAACAAGGTTGCAAGATCCTCTTGTTCTTCATCATCAAGGTACTTCCCAATTTTAATGAATTTGTCTTTATCATCTATGTCCATTGGTATTTCAATGGTATCCCCTAAAGGAAATGCATTTGACTTAGGAATTTCTGCATTGTATGGTTCCATCCTTGTGGGAGTTCATTGATGTCACTAGCAGTGAGCTCAAAACTTATCATAGCACAAGAGGCATTTCTCTTGGAGTGAGAATTCCTATCTGAATAACCTAATAAGTGTTTCAAATCTTCATCATCGTGAACTTAGGTGAATAGTGGGGGATCCATATCAAAAGTTACATCCTTTTTAAGGAGGTTTGTAAAAGGTAACATACAATCAGCTAAGGATCCAACAAAACAACGGATGGCTTGAATCCTTCCTTGTAATGTATGCAATTGAGAGATGTTGTGATGAGGTGGAATTTTAAATTATAGCATCAATTTATTTGGTATCCACCTCGATTCCTCTGTGAGATATGATAAACCCTAAAATTTTACCACTATCTACTCCAAAGACACACTTTTTTGGATTTAAGCGTATGTTAGACTTACGCATGTGCTCGAAGATTTTTTGAAGGACATTCATATTATCTTGTCGGGTTAAGGGTTTAGCTAGAATGCCATCAATGTAATTTTCTAATCTTTTATGGATGTAATCATAAAATATTAAGGTTATTGCTCATTGATAAGTATCATCGACATTCTTTAAACCAAAAGGCATCATAACTTAACAAAATTTTCCCCAAGTGGATGTAAAGGCCGTCTTGTATTGATCTTGTGGATTTATGAAGATTTGATTATATCTAAAAAATTCATCCATAATGTATAAAAAAGAATGTCCTTCAGTTGAATCCATGATCATGTTGATGTTAGGATAAGGAAATTCATCTTTTAAATAGTCTTTATTCAAGTCTCAAAAATCCATACATATCCTAACATGATTATTGAGTTTAGCCATGCCGACAATGTTTGATATCCAAGGAGAATAATCGATAGGGCGAATGAAACCTACGTTAAGGAGTTTTTCAAGTTCTCCTTTAACATGCAAGGCTATCTTAAGGTTCATCTTGTGAATGTTTTGGTGAACAAACTTAGTGTTTTCAGCAAGGACAATGTTATGAGTAACTATTTTTTGATCCATTATGGGCATGTCAAAATATTTCCAAGAAAATAGTTCAGGAAAAGTGTGAAACAAGCTTGCAAGATCCTCTTGTTCTTCATCATCAAGTTACTTCCCAATTTTAATGACTTTGTCTTTATCATCTATGTCCATTGGTATGTCAAGGGTATCCCCTAAAGGAAGTGCATTTGACTAAGGAATTTCTGGATTATATGGTTCCATGCTTGTGGGAGTTCATTGATGTTACTAACAGTGGGCTCAGAACGTATCATAGCACAAGAGGCATTTCTCTTCGAGTGAGAAGTCCTATTTCAATCACCTAACAAGTGTTTCAAATATTCATCATCATGAACATAGGTGAATCAAGAAATTTAGGATGCCTGAGCATGAGATTGTTTCTTGGTGTGCATGTAATAGTGTTGATGTTGAGAGATGGTCATTGATTGGCTTTTGTAGTTTTAGAAAAGGAAAACCCTAGACCAGTCTTAGTTCCTTATGTATTAGGTTCAATGGGTAAATGAATGCCTTGCTCATGCTTTCCCCATCCTCTACCATTGTAGCCTAATTGTTTCACAAGATCATAACCACTTCCATAAAGTCTTTCCATTTCTTGTGGGTTAGGTGGTTGTTGATAATCTATCTCATCATAATTTTGTGTATATGTTGTATTTTCTTCCAAAAGAGATGAGATAGATGTGTGGGCATGGTGTTCTTCATGTTGGGTAGAGAGAATGATTGATTGATCTTGTTTTTCATACTCTTTTCATGTGACAATACACTCGCCCATAAATAAAGGTTTGAATTCTAAAGATCCCTAATCATCACCATGTAAATTAAACTTGGATTTGTCTTCTGGTTGATTCTTCTTAGAAGGGGAAATGTTGGAGGTAGTAATTAATGTGTTGAGTGGACTTGATGTTCCATTTTCAAGTTGTAAGCAACTCTCAGGCTCAAGGTCTATGTCAATTTGATAAACTTTGTTATTAATAGACATATTTCATTTTGCAATGAAGGGTCAAGGGTACCGCGTGCATCTCATGTATCCATAGTCTTCCCAAGAGGAGATTATAAGAAAGGTCATGGCATGAAATGAATATTTTTTTGTAGCATAACCATTCCAATGGTTATAGGTAAATTGATGACACCAAGGGGTTGCTTTGTAACATTTTTAAATCCTCTAATGGATAAGGAATCAGATTTGATTTGTGATCTATCCATGTGTAAACTATCAAGAAGCTTTGGACTGCACAAATTTAGGGTAGATCCATTTTCAATGAGGGTCCTTTTGATGCCTATTCAATCATATTTTGCTATTATCATAAAGGATTCATTTTTCTTTCATAATTCTAATGGAGGGAGCTCATGTTAATAGAAATTAATGCCCACATTAGTTGTGTTCATTTCATGTAGGAGATGTGCCACATCATTAGAATTTGTATCATGAGGGACCACTATCTGTTGCAATGTTGTTTGAAGCATAGAATGATAGTTAGGAGAGTTTTGAAGAAGATTCCAAAGGGATATCTTGGTGAGAGTATTCTTAAGTTGTTCCACCAAATCATACTCCCGAAGTTGTGAATTTAAATGAGGTGTTGTAGTTATGATGGGGTTGGGAAATCATAAGGATGTTGAGGTAGTTTGTTGTTGGGGATGTAGGTTATTGTGAGTATAATGAATATGGGAAACAGTATCATGCTTAGGTTAGAAAAAGTTAAATTCAAGTTTAGAGGGTTTTTGGGGTTTATGGGAGGGTGGATAGAGAACAATTTGAGGTTGGATGACATTGACATCTTTTTTTGGGGGTTGCTCGCAACAAACCGTAGTGGATGAGTTAGGTGAAATGAAATCCTTAATAACTTCATCTAACATACCCATATTATCACAACTAAAAGGTTTGGGAGGCATGTTAGGGGTAGTGTTAGCTCTATCATCATAAACCTTAATGGATGAACTTAGTGAGAGGAAGCCCTAAAGACCTTTGTCTAACTTATCTAAATCACTACAAAAGGGTGTAGATGATATAGTTTTCCTAAAGTGAATAAGTGTGTGCATCATGTCATGTGATGTTTCTATGTTTTTGTTTTCATGTTCCAATGAATTTTCTTTAAAAGAACTAGAAACTAAAGCAGAAAGTGAAACTTGTAAAGATCTAATGCTATTCAGAAATGCCATCAAAATAAAATAGTTTTAAGCTAATGAAAACCATATAACAAAAAGTAACTAAACTAAAACAAAGCACAAACTGAAACAAACTAAAACTTCAAAATATGGGAAATAAATGCAGAAATCACTGATGCAAAATGTGTGCAGGACTAGGTTGCCCAAGGTGGCGACTTAGTCCCAGTATGGGTATTTTTGAGTTTTTTATAGTTTTTCTGATGAAAAATGCATAGTGTTCTAGAATGTAATGTGTTGAACTATATATTATATGAAAAATTTCACTATTATGCAAGGAAATAAATGCAAAAATGAGTCTTTTTCACTAAGGTAAAGTATGAAACCCTAGGATTCCTTTTTAAACCATGCAACATATAATACAATGCTAAAAGAAGAAGTTCCTAGCATGCAAATGTAGAGTAATTTAGAAGCAATGTGTGTCTAAAATTAGGTTCACCAAAATGAACCACAAAATTTGTGTTTGTGGGAGAATAAAGGAATGGGTCCCCTAAAGCTTTCTAAGGTTTCTCACCTAAAAGAAAGGGGATTTTTTCCTTCGTCGAAACATAAATCTTGTGATTCATTCAATTGTTATGAATTGAAATATGATTAAAATGATAATGTGAGGTATGCTAAATGCTAAAATATGATAAGTAAATCTAATTATGCAAGCATGCAAGCTAATGAAAACTATATTGTTTGAAAACACATGATGTAATGCAACAAAGATAAAGTAAAGACTATATGAAGCAAGATAACCAAATAAATCAAACAAGTGCACCTAGAAATTGATGAGGGTAGAGGTAGAGATTAAAGAAGCCTCTAAAAATCTAGAAAATCTGAGTTTTATGCCTATTGGGACACTTACACCAAGCTAGGTGACCTAGTCCTTTTTCTAGTAAACTACTTTGGGCTTCATTCCAGCCAACTAGGTACTCAAATCTACAAAAAAAACTCTAGCAAAAACCTCCAGTGGGACTAGGTTGCCATTATTGGTGACCTGGTCCCTTTTAGCATTTTTAGAAAACTGGAAGTGGACATGGGGGTCTATGATTCACACTTTTCTTTTCCACTGAAATATAGACCCAGACCCACAAAATCACCTACAAAATAGAGTATATTTTGGTTTCTAATGTGGGGTTTTCCTTGGTCAAACCCCTAGTTTGTATTTAAATTTTGAAAGAGAAAAAAATCTACATAAACCCTAGCCCTAAGTGTGTCTAGAACTGGGAAAACCTTAAATAAGGCAAAACCCTATTCTATTGTGCTAGAATAAGATGTATGCAAGAGATTTGAATGCTGTAATAATTCAATCCAAGAAACCCTATAACATTACAAATGAATTTGAAATGGAATGCAAATGGGATGCAAACCTAAAATATGAAGATAGGTAGAAAATGGAAGATGGAGTCACATTAAAAACAAGTCTTTAGGTGTGATTTGGTGGCTAGTTGCACCTCCTCAACTTATATTTCTCCATGATTCTCCATAGGAATCCATGATCAATCCTTTGCAATGTGAGAGCTTGAGTGATAAGTGAGATTGAAGACCTATAAAAGCCCTAGTTTGTTGTCCAAAAGCTTCAATTTTTTTGTAGAAGAGATATGATAATTCTTGAGGAAGATGTTTTGCACTTGATTCTTGAAGTTTCTTGTGAAAAATGACCAAGAGAGCTTGAAAAATAACCTACAAACATGTATTTATAAGAAAAAATACCTAATTTCTGGTTATTTTGACCTAAGAGGTTGACACCCATCAGGGACTTTTAGCAAGATAGACATTTTCTTGCTTAAAAATGCAAAAATCCCTAATAAGGACTAGGTCGCCAACATGAGCAACCTAGTCTCACCAGTGGTTTTTGAGGTGGGATTGGTGATATTTCGATAATTTTGATGTTGTTTTTTGGGGCTTACATAATTCCTTAGGTAAAATAAGCCTCAAAGTCAAAAATAATGAACCTTATAGGCCTATAAATGCTATTTTAGGAGGTTTATTGATGCAAGAGTACCTAAAGTAGGACCAAATTAGGCACAAAATTCTCATTTTCTTCAAATTTATACATTTTTTGACGACACAACGAAATCAATGGGAGGTCTTGTGTAGATGCACTGAGGAATTTTTATCAATAATAGGCTACATGATCAGATGAAGGAATTTACGTAGTTAGGATGGTTTTATGTGTCCTCATATGTGATTTACTCCTGCACCATAAGCGAAAATAAACAAGGGTTGAATAGAGTTGGTACCCTAGCCAGAGAAATAGGAAACAATCTGATATATTCTCATTTACCTTTAAATAACTATTCATGAATACTGGGAGCATTATCGGAGAGTCAATGATGTGTTTTCCATGAAGCTGGTAAGAATAATGGAGGGCAAAAAAACCAAAGTTTTATCTTTGGAAGAACCAAATATTATCAAGAAGGTCGGAGGCTCATAAATTCAGTTTCCTACTTTTACCTACATCAGGGTGGAAGAGTTTGAAGGATATCCTTTCATGTAACCCAGAACTCGACAGATGAATTATTATTATTGGAATTGTTAGGAAAATTGAATTTGTCCCATGCCATTTTCAACGCGGCACTAAAGAAAAGTTTTTTCAAATTTCCCACTATAATGGGGAATTATAAGTGTAATGTAGCTAAAGCAGTTGATTTATGTGAAGAGGAATTAAAGATGTATAAATTGGGGTTCTTTGCACTCCAAAAAATAAACTATGATCTAGAGGGGAATACTGTCAAGGGGATAGTTGGAAAGAATTCCCATGGTTATCATTTAGAAGACTTCTAACTCAATTTTGATGATGATCACATAGTTAGGAAAAGATCATATCAATATTGTCATTGCAACCAGCACAAATTCTTGAGATTCATGACATTCCAGATCAATTGGATGAAGATGATGGAGAGGTTTTTAATATGGTTTATAATTCAACCAAGGTTTATGATGAACCCATTCCATATCCAAACTATGAAAGTAGAGAAATAATGACCGTTCAAGAAATATTTGAGCAAGTTTTGATGCATACTCAACCATGGGTTGATGATTTTTTTTTAAACTTAAGTTGAGGTCAGTCCCACATAATCACTCAATATAAAGAAGAAATAAAGAGAAGAAGATGAGTATGTGTGGGAGGAGTCTTCTAAGAAGAAAAAAAACTAGCAAGGTAGATATAGCGATATATATTTAGGAGAGAACTCTTGAAGCCTCAAGTCGATAATTTTCATCGGTGCTAGCTAGCCATCATAAATAAATTGGACCAAGTAAGGTCAAAGTGACGGTGAAGCATGGAGAAGCATCTTCTTCCATGACAAAGTCGAAGATTCAACCTATGACTGATGAGGAGATGAGAATGAAAATGAATACTCGTGCTCGAACAAGGTCTGCATCCTAGAGGGTTGCATAATTATTTACTTATCCCCCTTCAATCAATATAGCTGCATTAAAGAAAACACTAGGAAACACTCATGTGGCTCTAGATGAGATCTTTGAATTAAACGAAGATCAAATTAGGGAATAAATGGATAAATTGAGTTTCATGATGGAATGCATAAAATAAAATAAATCTAAGGAGAATCCCATGGTACAACTAGCTGTGAAAGAAATGTTGGATGCAGAGTCAACTCATATAGATGTTGAAGAAGAAGAATTTATAAGAGGAATACTTGCTCAAGAGGTGGAAAACCCTGAAATACTTGTTGAAAAAGAAATGGGGGAAACTGTAGGACAATTTCCCATTGATGATGTTGTTATTGAAGATATAGTTGATTCCCAACTCCCCCTAGCGGATATTAAAAATTATGTTGAACAATCACAATTTTTTGAAGAGAAAAGAGAAGACTGGATTCAAGATGATAATATAGATCTTTCACAAACTTTGGATGGTGGAGTGATGAATAAAGAGAATCCTAATGTAATAGGAATGAAGAAATTTATTCCCTAAAGATTGATATTGAGCACATAGCTAGATAGGAAAATATAAGTATTGGAAATGAAAAGATTGTGGTGAATTATGGTAATCCAAAATCCATGCTAGTGAATACTAAAAAAAATTGCATCCCAGAGAATGTGGCAAGTGAGGATTTAAAAATAAGATAAGTTCTTGAACGTATTGAAAACTAGAAACAAAGAAATGTTACAGAGGTAGAAAGTAATGAAGATTCATCTCATTGGTTGATCAGAGAATTGGCTTCCCCATTGGAAGTAGAATTAGTACCTCTAAATCTCAATAGTTTAATATAGGAAGTGGAAACTCCTAACATAGGCGAAGAGAAAAAAGAAAACATGTTATGCATAAGAATGTAGATGGAGGAAGAACACTCCATATAGCTACTCTAGTAGTAGATAAAATAAGACCTGAAAGGATTCCTAAGGAGTACATAGTGACAAGTATCAATGTTTGAAATTCATCTTGGGGAAAAGAATTAGAAGAAATGAAGGTGAATTTGGAGACAAGTGTTGCCAAGGTGCAAAAAAGTAAACAAAAGAAAAGAGAGCTAAAAGAATAGAATTCCCGTCTAGAAAATTTTATAGTATCATTAGCCCAATCTAGCCAAGCATAGGTTGAATTGCCTCAGAATCTAGTACTCATGTCACAAGATCAGGTGGATGTTATCGCAACACTTCACCATAAAATGAATATGTTTAAAGAATGGATGGATCACTTGGTAAGGAAAGGAGAAGAATTAGTCACGGATGCAATTGGGAAATACAAGGAGGCATACCATTGATTTCATAAGTCTAAAATATCAGAAGGAGAATGTAGTTTAAGCTAGGGGAAAATTAATGTTGAAAGGAAAATTTTATAGGCTCTCATTCAGACAAATGTTCGGGAATTGATGTGAAAATATAATCATGATATAGGAGGTTCTAATATATGCAAAATGGAAGAAATGGGTAAATTGGGAAGGTGACACCTTAATGCAATGTATGAAAGGATTTGAAGAAGTCACTAAGAAATGCAATAAACTGATTGAAAGAGATCAAGGTTTCATTGAAACACTAGCACGACAGGATTGTGATCCCTCGATGATAGGACAAGATGGAAAGGAAGTAAAAGTTTTCAAGGAATGGCTTGAAAAGGTAAATAAGGACCCTACTTAGTCTTTAAATCATGAGGTCATTGATGAAATTATATAGTGCAGAAATTCCATGGTTAAATATGAATAGAGAAGATGTAGAGGGATCCAAACATTCTCCAAATATCGGAAGATAATTCAAGGAATTTAAAAAGAGTGGATGCATTAGGTATTGGCTACCTTTTGGGAGTACCAATTAAAGAAAGGAAAAGAAGAATTATCGGGCCTAGAGTCCAATATAAGGCAATGAATAACTGGATATCAGATACTGGAAGTAAGCACAAGGACATGATATTGAAAGTCATTTTGCAGGTTGTTCTTGGTCCAGGTGGAAGCGTATTGTCCCAGAATTTGAAGAATACTAGTGGCCTTGTTTTGTGTGGAGCGTTTGAGTACTGGAGCTTGAAGTTGAACATTAGTGTTGATGATGAATTCAAAGCCTTGACTTTATCTAGAAGATTTCAATGAGAATTGGTGTATGCCACATGCTATATTTTTATTTGTTGTTTATGATTTATTTGATAGACTTTAAGTTCAAAATTTTGGGGCCTTGTTCCTATAAAAGGCCATTTAATGCTTTACTTTTATTTTAAAGTTCAAAATTTGTGGATGTTAGAAGAGTCAAAATTTCTTCAAGTTTTGTTCTTTTTTCCTATTTTTTGAATCATTTTGGATTAAAAACTTGTATGCACATAGAACTGATCAATATCAAATCTAATTTGAAAACTACCAACTGTTATCTTTTGTAGTTGGTCATTTGTTCAACTAGATAAAACAATATGTTGTGTCATTTAAGGGTCCACACAGAACCTACCCCATGTCCAAATAAACTCCCCTTTCATTAAAATCTCTCATCATTATATGCCTAGTTATGAAGCAATTTGGTGAAGTATAGAGTGGTTTGCTTTGATTCAATTTATTCTTGGGGAATGCATGGATAATACCCAAGAGCTCTTTTACTTTTCAAGTATTTTTTATGCTTTGTTTTAGATTAGATGTTTAAATTTTAGAAAAATTTCCAAAAAAATAGATGAATGAATAAAAAAATGATTACAAATCTTTCATTTCCATTGTATTATTGAATACTTAAAGCTAAATCTACTTAAGTGATAGCAAATTTGTTTGAAATTCATGGAATATTATTGCATATTTGTTGGTTTCATGAAATTGTCTAATGACCAAACCAAGAATATATTTCACCAAACCTTATGATTCCTTGTAGAACTAGAAATTTCCATTTACCCCTTGTGATTAACAGCATTGTCATAACGAACCCTGATGTGAACCTAGTATGGTCAAGACCTGACTCAAACGTGCCTTGGGATTAAGTTGAATCAGCCTAAAGATTTAGGTTGTCCTAGTTCAGATGTATTTCAAGTAAAGATAGGTTCTTGCAGTCTGTCTATGAGGATTTATCTGCACTGTTTGTGTGTGACTAACATCGTGATCAACAAGAACTGGCACTAGAAGGAGGGCTCCATTTTTTTCTTCTTTTGGTTTCATTAAGGTTGAATTTGTAGTCTCGCACACTCACTAGGTCTCGGTCTAGTAATCCTCATGTAACTGTAGTCAAACTTGGTGGTCTAAAGTCATCCAGACCTCAAGGGTTAGTAAGTGCAAGCATGATACTATAAAATATTACTGTTGTTATACCCACCTCACAATAATGACTTTCTTCAATGTAGATTCATCGATCCAATTTGTTGTGTACAATGATCTCTCAAAAAATCTAAACAAGTTGTGTCCTAAGTAATACCTTCACAAAAACGTGGAAATATCAATATCTTTAAGGATAAATGTTTTAGAGAAAGGATACAACATGAAGATGTTGTGTGTAGGCTTTTTATGTATATCTTAAGCGATGAATTTTACCAGTGGTACATCAACCTACCTCATAACTTAGTCAGATCATGGAAAGATATGGAAAGTGTGATGCCATAGAATATGGTTGTTGTTATACCTACCTCACCTATAGCAATGGCTTTCTTTAATGTAGAGTCACTGATCCAATTTGTTGTGTACAATGATCTCCCAAAAAAATTGTACAAGTTGTGTCCTAATTATTACCTTCACAAAGACGTGGAAGAATATATTAGTATATTTAAGGATACATTATTTAGAGCAAGGATACAACATGAAGACGTTGTGTGTAGATTGTTTACATATACCTTAAGCAATGAATTTTACCATTGGTACATCAACCTACCTCATAACTCAGTTAGATCATGGCAAGATATGGAAATTCAATTTTTAGCTAGGTTTAGAACACTGATTGATCCTACCTTGTTGTATCACTAGTTTTCTCAAATCAAAAGGTTCGATGGTGAACCTATAACTGCTTTTAATGACAAATTTTAGAAGGCTTATTCTAGGTTACAAGCACCTTATGTAGTGGATATTTTTTCTACCATCATGGTTTATTATATGGTAGTAGATCCTTTAACTGCTATGTTTGTGAAACATCGGTAAAATCCTCCCACTACTTTACTAGAAGCCTATATTGAGGCCATAAGTGTAAATTTAGAAAAGAAACACCTCAAAAGTGGATTGTCTACAAATGGTGGAAATGGATTGAATAACTATTCTATTCTGAGTTTGAATGGAGCCTCGTTAAATCATCCAATGACTCCTAATTATTTTCCTTCAATGGTCACAGAGTTGCAACCTAATATAAATTCTTTCTTCTCACAAATTCAAGAGATTAAAAAGGTTAAAACTCCTAATGATAATGAATAAATCAAAGAAATTAGAACTCAAACTAAAATATTAACCATAGAATTTAAGCAATTAATAAATTAGAATTTCTACTCCCAGAGTAATAACCAAAGTTTGCAAAGTCGAGCATATAATGCTCTTAGACCATCTAACCTTGCAACACATGACCAAATAATGGAGGAATATCCACACCCTTAGATAGCACTAATTCCTCTAATGATAGACCTACATCAAAATTTAATTTAGTTCATCTTGCGATGAACAATTGGTGTAGAATCCACAACACAAATATTCATTTTGAAGTGGACTATCCGTAGTTTAAAACCAACTCAGATATTTTCCTAGTTGTTATGCATTACAATGAACAGTGTGACTCTCATCCTCCTAAAGGGAATGAATTAGTTCTAGTAGGATGTCATTCTACTATGGTTCTTGAAAGTTACTAACATGTCAAGTCACATGTTGTCATGAGTCATACTTTTACTAACATGTCAAGTCACGTGTTGTTGCTATGAGTCATACTTATGAACATGAAGGAGATAGTTCATCCATGACTTTAGAAAATTACATAATTCCTTATCAAGATTAAAATGAACCTCAGGATAAAGCTGATGAAATCCATGACTTTCAACAATATTCAAAAGGACTTGCTTATGACCTAAGAAGTAACATAAATGGTGGAAGTAAATTCAAAGGGTCTGAAGGGAATTTCATTTTAGGTGATGAGAGTTGAGGTCTTAGGGTTTCGAAGTTACCCATCGTAACTTTGAATTATCGACTTTTGTAAACCCTCTTGTTATGTGCCAGCAGTGACTTATTACGGGGGGCAACCGGTCACTTAAGTGAGTTTTATCCCTCTCGGGTCATGCTTTATCAGCCCCGTTTCACCTGATTTTCCTTACCAAGACGGCTTATGTTCTATACAATCAATAGTTTCAATGTGGGTCCCACTTGGATGTTTTATCTGAAGTCTCATGAATCGTTCAATCACTAGTTTGGGTCTGGGCCGCGTCTCGCCAACCTCACAGGTTTTCCTGCTGGCGTCACCAAAGTGGTGCGAGGTTCGTGAGATGTTGCCATCTGGCATAAATAGATGTGTGGGTTTTCATCTCGACGGTTTCCAATCATGATGGAGCCTATTACACCCATATCGCTCAGGGGTGCTACAAGAAATACTGAAAAGAAGCCAGTGCACTATTCATCCCCGGTAATCATTTCAAATTCAGGTGAATCTGATACCGACTCAGACTATAGGTGTTACTTGGCCACTTTAGCTGAACTCATGGGAGTTAATGAGGAGGTCCTAGCAGTTCAACCTATAATTGCATTGGCACTGGGTCCAGTTGTTAGGGGTCGTGTGCATGCTTTGCATGAGATTTTTTTCTCCAACTGGTTACTGTCTAACCATTTTTTGATTCCTTCGATCATACATGATGTTATCGAATGATAAGGAATGTGAATTTGAATTTCACTTTGAGTTGAAATTCAATTTTGTATTGACAATGTAGCCTAATGCTCGTTGCTCTCTTGATATAAAGGAGATTTCATGGCTCATTGTAGAGAGATTTTTTGGGTCCAAGGCTTTGGAATCTGTACAGATAGTTTTAAGGTTGAGGGGTTATGAACATATAGTTTAGGAAATCATCCCAAGTAGGGATTTGTATACAGTTAGTATGCTATGCTTTTTAATTACTGATATTGAAACAAATCTACAAAATTAAGATGGTTTACTCTCATGTGTGTGTGCCATGGATTATGAATGGAGTTATCAAGGGTTTCTCTTTTTCGGTTTCAACAATTAATTGAAAGTGTAGTTAGTTTTCTTTCTTTAACTTAATAATTTAATCAAATGCTTGAAGAGTCAATCACATGTTCATGGTTGTATATTCTCAGGATTCACGAAGAGGTATTTTCTTAATGTATTGAAGTATCTCATGATAGTAATGCTATATGAAGATAAGTTTACAGTATCGGAATTATACTCTGTATGACTCTGTTGCCCAGTGGATGAGACACTGAACAATGTTTATAGCCTTCTCTTTGGTATAAGGTTGTAAGCTCTAAGTATGGTAACCCAAATACTAAACATAAACACATATTAAAACTTTGTCTTCCCTCGGGAGGTATTTCCTTATTGTTAGTGGGACAATTCTGTTGCTCTTTGGTGCCGGTAATTATTCTCTAGTCTACCAATACCAAGAATGGTAACTATTCCCTTGAGTGTGTAAGGATTGTGATCTGTATGCAAAAGGTGTTCTGATCAGTTATATGGCTTTCTTATGAACACATGTATGTTTACCCACCTTGGTCCTATAGAGCCAAAAGTGTAGGAGAGAATCAGTTCCTAACTGACTCTCGTTAGTTGGCCACTAGTTGTTGCAGTCATCCTTGATAGGGGTTGGCTACCTCTTAGAGAACTGCAATCGCTATGTGGGAAAAAACACCAATAGTGTCGTTGACTATGTCAATTCTACCAAATAAATTTAATAATCCACTTGATGACAAATCAAGTAATACTCCAGGGTTAACCAAGGTAAACCCTTAATATAACTCATCTAACATTTCATGAAATGAAAATGTAGATTCCATTGAACAAAATAATTTGACTAATTATTTAGTAGAAGAAACTAAAAGGGTAATAATCAGCCTCTCTTTGTCATAATTTCTCAAAATTCATGTGATCAGGAAAGCTTTCTTAAATACTTTAGAAGAGTTTTCAAAAGAAGGAAAATTTAAAGAATCTTAGGCAAAGGATAACTCCATCAAAAAAAGACAAAAATATTATTCCTATGGTGGATGCCCAAGTAGCCTTCTATAAAGTAAAAATAGAGTCCCCACCATTTTTTCACATTGAGAATATTTGGTAAAAATATCCATAATTTTTTAGTTGATTCTAGAGCATCTACAAATGTGATGCCTTTGTCCATATATCAGACACTAGGTTTAACTCCGACAAATTCCTTGAATAAATTCACTCAGCTTGACAAAATTGAAGTAAATTTAGTTGGAGAGTTAACCAATAGCCATATGCAACTAGCGTTGGATCTTCGAATTCAGTACTATATAGATATTTAAGTTGTCAATATACCTTATACTTACAAAATGTTATTGAGTAGGGATTGGTCAAAGACTTTGACCGAATGCATGGCCACCAATTTCTCACATATGTGGCTACCATGAAATGGATTTCCTCATCAAATCAAAATTGAGAAAGATCCATGCATGAAATATATGATCATTGATTACAATTAGAAGAATGAAGTTCTATACATAGATGTAGAACTAGGAGTTTATAGAATTAAAAGTTCAAGGTTAAAAAAGAAGAATTTTTAATGTGTAATACTAAAAAGCATAATCAGATGACTCCTACAATAGATTTTTTAATTGAATTAGATTATGATTCTTTTGAAGAAGATGATATTCATTTAGATAGTTTTTGAAAGAATATTTTTATAGAAGCTCAAAAGAACAGGAAAATTGAAAATTCACTAAAAAAAAAATTGTTGCAAGGTTGGTGCAAGCTACACAATTTTTCACACTCAAAGGAAAGTTGCATGATGTGCTTGGAAATCATTCATAGAATTAAAATCCAACATTGTTCAGAAAATGCTACACTTGAAAGGCCTAAACCCGAAAGACTTGGAGACAAAATGCAAGTTGAATAGATCAAAAATGTTAATATATCCACTCTTAAGAACACTAAGCTTAAATTTGTCAAGGACCAAATTTTGACCCTTAGGTTTGATGGATCCAAATAAAAATAAGGAATTAGAATTGGATTTGAATTCATCAGTCTTCAAGGTAAGTCTTTTATTGTTGTTTATCAATTATAATTCCAATGTACTAACAATGTTGTAAAATACGAAGGTCCCTCATTCACGATTTGATGCTTGCAATCAAAGAATAAATTCAAGATTCTCAAGGTGTTTAGTAATTCAAAATTGGTGGTCAAGCAAGTTCAAAAATTGTATATTTTTCATTAAAAATTCTTGTCTAATTACTGACACAAATTTTGGGATTTGATAGAATATTTTGATGCCTTTAACATCAATCACATCCCTTGAAGATTCAACCAGAGGGCCAATGCTCTAGCTAGTGTCGCCAATGCTCTAGAACCTTTGGATGCTTCTAATTTGAGGAGATTTATAGTTGATCTAGTGTATTTTCCTTTGATTCCCCATAATGTTACAAATTTTTAGGTGTTCGAAGATGATCGTCACATATTGGAATTTATTACTAACACCGTCATCTTCAAGGCATAGATAATTGAAGAAATAGATTGCCCAGATGGAGAAATTCAAGATGAATAATTAGCTCAAACTAAAGATAATACTATTCTAAAAGGGATAATTGAGTTATAAAGATTGTTTGATATAGATTATATAGTTTGATAGAAATACCAACCCAAAAGTGACAGAGGGCACTCTAAATTATATAATTTGAATATCAAAGATCCTAAAAATGTGTTTATAGGAAAGGTTTACATTGTAGAAGAAAAATGAAATATTCCTCAGGCACTCAAAGATTATTGGAAGGTTATAGCATGGACATATGAAGATTTGAAAACTTATGATACTTCCATCATCACTCATACAATCATGTTAAAGCCTAATGTAAAACCATTCTAATAGAAACAACGAACTATAAATGCACTGTTGGAACCTTTGATCCAAAAGGAAGTAAAAAATCCCCTCTTAGCCTAGATAATTTTTCCTATTAGGAATTCCACTTGGGTGGAAAATTTGGTGTCTTTCAGGAAAAAGAATGGAGATATACAATTGTGTGTGGATTTCTAGAATCTTAATAAGGCTTCTAAAAATGATAATTATCCTCTACCTTTGTTGGAAGAAGTGTTAAAAATTGTTAATGGTTCACAGATGATGTCCTTCTTGGATGGATTCCTTGAATACAATTAGGTAATGGTTGCAAAGGAATATAGGATGAAGACAACATTCACTACAAAGTGGGGAGCATTCGCTTACAGAAGAATTCCATTTGGATTGATAAATGTTGGAGCCACATTCTAGAGAGATATGGATTATTCCTTTTGATAATTTATAGGCAAGTGTATCTTCATATACATGGATGACCTCATGGTATTTTTAAAGAATAGAGGAGATCATGTCCACAATCCCAGAGCAATATTGCAAAAGTGTGGAACTTATGGAGTGTTTTTGAATCCTAAGAAATGTATTTTTGGGGTAACTGAAGGAAAATTGGTGGACACATTATTTCTAAAAGAAGTATTTCAATAGACCCAAATAGAGTTAGTGCTCTGCTTAAGTTATAGCCCACTAGAAGTAAGAAAGAATTGAAATTATATTTCAGTAACATTAATTTCATCTAGAATTTTATTACTAGATTTTTTGAGATAGTGAAACCACTTAATGATATGTTAAAGAAATATGCAAAAATAAAGTATACAAATGAAGCTAAACTCACCCTCAAGATTATGAAAGCTAAAATTTTGGAAGGACCAATTGTGGTAAGCCTAGATTATTTTAAACCTTTTTTATATTTACTCTTTTTCTTACATTCATACGTATACAATAGTATTGACACAAAGAGGTGAGAACAAAGAAGAAAATTCGATAACTTTTATGAGTTCTCCATTTATACAAGCGGAGCTCAGATACATGGATGTTGAAAAACAAGCCTTTGCTTTGGTTAAAGTGATGTGAAATTTTTGACATTACATTCTTAGAAGTATAATCAAGGCTATTGTCCCTGACATTGTAGTGAAAATTCTACTAACACAAAGTGAACTTGGAGAAAAGAGAGCTAAGTGGGTTACAATTTTTCAAGAATTTGATTTAGAGATTATATCCATGAAGCTAGTCTAGGGACAAGCCTTAGTTAAAAATATTGTCGAGATTGATCCACAAATCCCTAGTCAACAATATAGTTTGGATGTGTTGGTGTAAATAAAGTCTTGTACCTAGTTGATTCATTACTAGGGGACTTATTTACATCTTATGTTAAGTTTACTTAGGTCCTAGGAAGGAATCTTTCTAGAAGGTGTTAGTTGTCACTATTTTGTATCTTATCTTTTGACTTATAACACATGTGAACCTAGATAAGTTTGATTAGTTGTCTCATGTCATATGATTAAGACACTTGTCATAATATTATGGTATCTTCTATCTCACCTTGGCTATATAACCAAGGGGTTTCTACTATATTTTTCAATCAATTGAATCATATTTGCATATTTATATTCTCTCTCTCTTGTGCTTTCCATTTGGCCTCAATATCTTGGTAGCCATAGCCAATTCTAACATGGTATAGAGCGGGTTGGGAACCATTGGATAGTATTTTTCTGAAGAGAGATGGTAAATCTTGAATAGTTGAGTATTCTCTTCTCTTGCATCGTATGATGATTGCATTGTATGATGATCTAGAGAATTAGAAAATCTTGATAGAAATACTATATTTTGGGGGGGTTCCTTTTTTTTCTCTTAATTGCATGTTCAAATCAGAGCTTTTTGGTGCAAATTTGAGCATGCCATTGAGTTTGAAGGTTTGAGAAAGTTTTTTTTTTTCCTTTTTTCATCCAAATTGAACATACAAGGCCAAATCTATGAGGTTTTGAAGCTGAGGAGTGATTGCAAGATCTAGAAGGTAGCTACATTTTTGGAGCATTTTGTGTCAAATTCGACACTACCATCACGTCTAGAAAGGCCAAAAACCCTAAGATCAATTGTGAATTTGTCCAAATCATAGCAATTGTCCGGTGAAGCAAAAAAAAAATTCCCAAAGAGCCATACGGCCCCTAGGTCATCATTATTGCATCAATAGTATGAAATAAAATAAAATAAGTTTTATTTTCTATGAAATTCTTTTTCAAAAATTTTATTAAAAATATTGCAGTTTTTATTTAATATTGTCAGAAAATATCTTAAAAAATCAAAAAGGAAAAGAAAAAATATTTTATTCTACAGACTAGTACGAAGGTACAAGGTACCTCATATCCCATAGGATTCTCCCTATACTAAGCCAACCACATGGATATCTTTCACTTTTTGGCTCTATCAATTATCTGCGGGGCCCCTCTTCCTAACCGGCAGGACATCCAATATTCAATTGACAAATCAATAGCAATTTTGACATCCTTAATCATGTCAATAGTCAAATCAATTATAAACCGGTGGTTATTTGAAGAATCTAGGGTATGAAGATTCTAGTGAATAAAGGATATTTGATTAGAATATTCCTCCAAGATTCCTTCAGCCCATGTAGACTAATAAAGTGCATTCGAGTATCAAAGTTATGCCCATAGATTAAGCATATCCCTTGCAAGGGCGAATATTCTTTTTTGACGAGCGCCAAGCCGTCAATTTTAATTGGGTTTTTTTCTAACATCATCATCACATTAGTGATGACATCAGTAGGCTAAAAAAATTTGCCCCACTCATCGTTGGGCTTTTTTATTTTTTGGTCTATTTCCAAAGCTTCATATCTCAATCATTTTGACTCCTTTTATCAAGAATTTTTTTTATTTGGGGCTAATTTTTCATGCTCTATATGGTGGTGCAATCATATTTTAGTTTTGGTGCCTAGTTTTTGTAAAAATTGCTTATTTTTACAAGTTGTTTTGCTTCATCCTTATTTTGGGAACTTTAGAAGCTCATATCTTGCTCCTGCAACAACATTTTTGGGTGTAGTTTTTTTTTTAAAGTGTATATTTTTTTTGTACTTTTCAATGGTATGACTAGATTGATCACATTTTGTACCAAAACTTGTACTTGATTATGTGGCCAAATTTGGCATTTGCATGTACCAAGATCAAAGTCCACTTTGTTATTTCTAGCAAGTGGCAACTATAAATGCACTAATTATAAAGTGCCAAAATCTGATATTACTTGGGGGGTTTCATGATTGAGTGATTTGGGGGGGTAATCTTGGAGTGGTTGGTTGCATTCTTTTGCTTGGTTTTTGTTCTTGCAATGGGAAAATCTCAAATTGAACTCCTAACTCCACATAATTATGCTACATGGAGAAAATTAGTATGGAACTATGTCATGGGAAAAGGTCTAATAGGATATCTAAAGGAAACCATTTCTTAACCTACCAATGCTAAAGAATTGGCAAGATGGGAGATAAATCATGAAAAAAAAATTGGGTGCATATGTTCATTAGTCTCATTTGATTTGGAATTTCATATTGAATCATGAAAAACACCTAAAGAAGCTTGGGAGACTTTTAAAAAGTTTTATGGTAAAACAAATAAGATTAGGGGACATCAAATTGATAATGATTTGACCATGTAAACCCCAATCCTATACCTGCATAAACATGGCAAACAAGCACAATATTAGATCAATATGCAAGATAGAACAAGGATTCCCCATGAAATCCATTTAAAATGCTCAAATAGGAAAGAAAATGAAAAAATGAACAAAGAAAGCAATGAAATCCTATTCTAAGATGCAAACTCTTGAACCCATGGGGGAATTGGTGCCAATTATATATAGAAATTGGCCCTTTTCCCAACTCCTATGCAAGTTTTGATGAAGATTTGTAGATGATTGAAGCTCCTTGATGAAATTTTGGAATAACCTTGCTATGAAACCATGAAAATGATGAACACTTGATATGAAATGGATAAGTTGTGGATGAAATGAAGTATAGTAGACTTTCTTGGATTGTGGATGATATTGCAATAGAGGAGGCCTCTATTTATAGATCTAAAGAATGGGATATTGAAGGATTTAGGTGAATGTGGGACAAAAGACCAACCAATGAGAGGTCACTTGTACACATGTGATTGGAGGAGGAATGAGCACATTTTGGTCAATGTGCATGATAAATTCTATGAGATTCAAATTTGAAATTTGAAAGTGACATGTTTACAGCGAAGGGAAATGGAGTTAATGTCACTTGGCTCAAGGCCGAGGACATGTAAGGTGAAATAAATGTCTTGTTGGAAGTACCCATCCCCTTTTGGAGGGATTTTTGAATTGGAAGAATATTCCACAAAAGATGCCCTTTTGAATGGAAATTGACAAATTAATAAATCAAATAAATTAATTTAGTGTGCAAGTTGCAAAATCTAGAGGATTGGAGTGATTTGGATTAAATAAATCAACGTTTGATCAATTTAATAGGAAATTAGATGATGTGACAAATTTGATTCACATTTTATGATTTATTTAAATCAAAGTTGAGAGGAATAATGATTTAGACTTAATTAAATAAGAATTTGTTTATTTAACTAAGGAGCATGATGTTAGATTAAATCAAATAAAGATTAATTTATTTAATTTAAGGGGATGACTTTAGGGATTTAATTAAATTAAATGAATTATTTAATCAAATAGAGACATAGGGTTAATTAAATCAAATTGATTAATTTAATTAATAGGAGAGAATGACTTAATCAGATAAATAATGATTTATTCAATTAAGTGATGACAAGTTAAGAAGATGATTCAGGAAGAAATGATGTTAGTAATCAGGATCAATTGTGTCATTATATTTTCCATGTCTACAGACCACATCCAAGAATACATCTCAAAATTTAAGCAACTAATAACACAATCAAAATAATGCAACATTGATAAAGAGGATTTACAATTGATTCTAGATGTGTTATCCAAGCTTGGTCCTGAGTATTCATTGTTTTTTTATGGATTTCATACCCATTGAATCACTATGGGACCATCATATGTTGATCCTAAGTTAGATGAATTTTCAAATCTCCTAATCCAAGAGGAAGCTAAGTTAATGAACATGGGTCTAATCATCTTCCAAGTCACAAGTATTATTGGCTAGTGAGTCTAAGGTACAAAAAGAATCAGGGAATCTTGATAAGAAGAAAAATAAAAAGCCACATAAAGAATCAAAATCCACTCAATCAAAAGGAGAATCATCTAAGAAGGAGAGGCCTACTTGTGCATATTGCAAGAAGGATGGACATGAAGAACACTATTGTTATAAGAAGGATATTGATGAGTTGAAACATCTTCTCAAAAGGAATCACATTGATTTTCCTTCTAGAATGTTTGAATCACCTCCTTCTTCTTTAAAATAGTCAAAGGATGAAGGTCAATCATCAACATCAAGATATAACAGAAAATATCTTTGTGCACTTTTAGGTCATGGATCGAGGAGATGGCTTCTAGACTCAAGAGAATCTCATCATATGGCATCTCTGTAGTCTATATTCTCTTTATTTCAGCCTTGTACTATGTCTCCTATCTTGATGGGGAACAATACATACATGAGTATAATTGGGAAGGGATCTATTAGTTTTGGGAACACTTTTCAATATTTTTTGTGTGTTCCTCATTTGACGAACAATTTTCTTTCCATAAATTAGATTAGACATGGTGGAAATAGAATAACTATGAAGTTCACACTTGATTCAGTCATCATTCAAGACTTGGATAGTAGAGAGATCATTGCTACTAGGATGGTTGATAATTCATCTCGGTTGTATACCTTTGCAGACTTTTCTTTTGATGATGGCATTCTTCTTTTCACTATTGATCACACTTCTAGTATGAACTATGATTCAAAAGATACTTTTGGCTTCTTGAACTTGGGATTTATCACATTAGATCTAGTTCCCTATTTATCCATTTTATCTCCTCCATCTACTATTGTAGTTGATGATGCTTTTGATTCCACAATTTTGGTTCCTTGTGATTCAGTGTAGCAAGATCCTATTTGTCTTTCAAATTTGGCTACTTTGGATGACTTCTTAACAGGTATTTTAGACTTGTTTGTGGAGTCTCATCTTGCAAATTTGGGGGACACTACTAATGACATTCATCTTCTCTTTGATATAGAAGATCCTTCTTCAATTGTTGCGAGGAAATTATCTTACCCTCTTGTTCAATCTCTACATGATCATTCTTTGCAATTTGACATGACTATGGATACATTTGGACAACATATAGAGGAAGCTTCTTTGTCTTTAGAGGGGATATCATTGTCTTTGGATCATGTTTTACATTCATCTCTATTTTTTTTTGGATTTTCATCTTCAACAGTGTGGCCTAGAACACCTATTTGGAGTGTGTCAAATTTCGGCATTGACATGGAGGCACTTGAGCATGCTTCAGAGACATCACATATCATCTATATTCATGAAATCCTACATATTATCTTGTTTTTTGTTTCTTCCTATAGGGAGGAATGTTATTCGGCACTATTGAATCATATTCAACATTCAATTTTGAGCTTCTACCATCACTGTAGGAAACTCAACATTGAGGGGGGGTTGCCTTGTCTCTCTTCTACTTCTCTCTTATGGGGGGTCTTTTTCCTCACATGGGGTTTTGGCCTTCTCATGCATCATTGAGAGAATTTATTTATTGTATTTCATCTCTCTTTTGGGGAGGAGTTTTATCCCACTGGGTTTTCTCCTTTTATCCATTTGTGAGATATTTCATTTGCATATCTACCTAGGTACCTAACATGGCCTATTAGTTGAGACCAATTTTTGCATCTTTGTGTCATTTGCATAATAATCTACTACTCGCTAAGTTGCACTTAAGGGGTGTTGGTGTAAATAAATTCATGTACCTAGCTAATTCATTACAAGGGGACTTATTTACATCTTATGTTAATTTTACTTATGTCCTAGGAGGGAATCTTTCTAGAAGGTGTTAGTTGTCATTAGTGTTTATCTTATCTTTCGACTTGTAACACATGTGAACCTATATAAGTATGATTAATTGTCTAATTTTATATGATTAAGACACTTGAAATAATCTCATGACATCTTGTATCTCACCTTGGCTATATATCCAAGGGTTTTCTACTACATTTTTCAATCAATTGAATCATATTTGCATATGCATATTCTCTCATTTGTGCTTTCTATTTGGCCTCAAGATCTTGTCAGCCATAGCTAATTCTAACAAGATATAAAAGATCAATATGATTGGTATTCAGATATATGGAATTACCTAGTTAACCATAACTGCCCTGATCATATACAAAGGAATCAAAGAAGAGCCCTAAATATAAGATCTTATAGATATATGATTAAAGGAGGGGTTCTATTCAAGAAGAATCATGAAGGAATTTATCTAAGATTCTTAAATAAGATAGAAGAAAATGAAGTTTTGTAGGAATTACATAATAAATATGGGAAAGGTCATGGAGTGCCTTCAGCTATTGCACACCTAATCCTAAGAGTTGGTTATTACTGGTCGACTATATTTAAATACTTACAAACACATAAATAACTATTACACATGTCAAACTGTTGTAGACAAAGGAAGATTTAATGCTCATTCATTACAGCCAGTGATGGAGATGTGCCCTTTCTCATAATGGGGTTTATACTTCATCAATACCATCAATCTTCCATCATTCATAGGTCACCGGTTCGTGCTAACTTCTACTGATTATTGTACCCAATGGACTTAAGTGTGTCATAACAAATAATGCACCATAGAGATGGTAATCAAATTATTAGAGGAAAATGTTATTACTATGTTTGGAGTACTGTATGCACTAGTATGTGATAATGGACCTAATTTCTACTCATTAATATTTTCTAATTGGGCATTTGAATATGACATAACATTCAAATTCTCATCTAACTATTATCTACAGGGAAATAGATTAGTAGAATGATCAAACAAGAATCACAATCCCATCATGTATTCGTCTAATCCATATATATTAATTAAATGACACATTTAATTAATATTATCCCCTTTCCCTAAGGTTCCCAAAATTATTTAATTAAATACTTTATCCTTTATCATTTCCTCTCTAAATTAAATAAATCAAATAATTTATTTAATTTAGTCAATTATCCTTTTCAATTTTTAATTCATTCTTTCTCTCTCATTGTCCCATCCTCGATAACTCTTTCACTAATCTAGGTTAATTTAATTAATCCTTCATTAAGATGTGCATATCCTTAATTAGGATTAATTTCACATCCTCCATATCTATCCACTTGCCTCTAATCCCCATTAATTAGCCTAATCACCTATTTGCACAATCCTAATCCTAATCATTTACCTTTTCTAACATGTCCTTAAGTCAACCTTTCTTGGTACTTACCTCTTTTGGGTTGACCTCTTCCCCATGTGAATTAAAAATTCACACTTATTCCCCCCATGCATTTTTATTCCCCATGACCTCTCAAAGGTGACATCATACCCATGGGACAATGACCCCTTTTAGGGGCCACTTCATCTAGCACATGGCAAGATGTGAGGTCTTGTGAGTCCTCAACTCACCATAGCCCTCCATTTTTTCCATGGTGGCTCAATCTTGACTGTTGAATCCTCTAGAGAATTCAAATTCTTCTATAAATACCCCCCTCTTATATTCATTAAGGGACCTCATGCATTGTGATTATCCTTATGCTCTCAAATTTTCCAGCAATATTTTCACATCCTAATACTTGCAATTCTAGCACTCATGTTTTAGCTCATCCATTTTATCTTATCTTGACATTCATCCATCATTTCCATCCTTGCATCCATCTTTTAGTAGCACTTGCCATCAAGGATCACATAACTCCAACTCCAATCAAGGGCCAGCCAAGGGAGCACAAGTTAAAGGTATAACAGTCCTTTTTATCTTTTAACTATCCTTTATTTGTGTTAACTTAAGCTAATCATTGAAATGTTGTTTATGACTCTATTTATTTGCATGTTTTAGTTAATTTTGCATTGTTTTAGGAGTAGAATCGCGTTCACCAAATTTCTAGCACGCTCAGTGGGACCCATGTCATGGGTCCATTACTTTCACATTTGTTGTTTTTTGAAAAAAATTAGATTCTGGAACATAGAGGTGACCTTGCCCTAAAGGGGTGATCTTGACCAGGAGGGGAAACCTCACCCAAAAAGATAAACTATTTTTGTTTTATGTTTTGTTGTTTTCTACTTTCTAATTTTGTGTAGGTTCACAGAACAGGTGACCTTGCCTAGGAGAGGTGACCTTGCCCAAAAAGATAGACTGTTTTTGTTTTCTATTATGTTGTTTTTGTCTTTTTAATTTTGTGCAGATTCACAGAACAGGCGACCTTGTCCAGGAGGGGTGACCTTGCCTAAAAAGATAGACTATTTTTTTTTTGTTCTACTATTTTTTGTTATTTTTTGCTTTTTGATTTTGTGCAAGCTCAAAAAAACAAGTGATTTTTCCCAGGAGGGGTGACCTTTCCCAAAAAAGAGACTATTTTTATTTTATGTTATGTTGTATTCTGTTGTTTTCTATTTTTTGACATTTTGCAGGTTCACAAAACAGGTGACCTTGCCCAGGAGGGGCGACCTTGCCCAAAAAAATAGACTATTTCTTTTTTTTATGCTTTATGTTCTGTTGTTTTTGGCTTTCTGACATTTTGCAGGTTCACGTCATGCCCAAAACACAGAGGCATCCATGCCCAAAAAATAGATTTAGCTCATCAAAGATAGAAAAGAAAACTACTGACAATTGTGTTGTAGGTGGAGAAAATTTGTTTAGCTAGTTTTGTGCTTTCATTTCTTTAAACTAGGAACATAGGATTAATTAAAGGGTCAAATAATCTTCTTGTTGTGTTTAAAAGTGGACTATTGGCGTATCCAACCCCCTTGCACAATTTGGCGATCCTAGGTGAAGATAAATTTTAGTCCACTTAGTCCTTTTACCCTTTTTCCCTTTAATAGCAAGACCTACTTGGGGATTTCATCACCCCAAGGGATGATTCCAACCATGCATATCGATGGGGTATATAAAGGGGGAGGTGAAATTTATAACTAAATCCAATCATGTCATGTCTGGCGGAACATCAAAGCTAAGGTGATACCTAGACGAGATGTGAAAATTTGGTCTGAGCTCCCAGTCTCTCATTGGTTTCTCCTAACTCACGCTTGTGATGGATTGGTGTTCATGATTTGGGTCCCACATATTGTGCGTATATCAGATATGCCCTTAGCAACCTTGTTAATCTTAGATAGGGGAATGTGTTGACCATACCCTATACACTAGAACTAGGCTTGTGTTGTTCGAAGTGTTTTCTTGTGAAAAACCAATACTTGTCAGTCAATTTTGGCCTATTACTTATCATTTTTATCCTTTAGCATCACTACTTTTTACTAAGTTAGGTTCATACCAATACACAGAGGTGACTTCGCCTAGAAATAGGTGACCTTTCCTCCTATTTCGGTGATCATTCCCACTATTTGGGTGACCCTAGCCCTAAGTTTGGGTGACCTTTCCCTCAAGGGGAAACCTTGCCCTAAAGGGGTGATCGTGCCCTCTAAAACAACCTTTTTTGACCTTCATTCACTATTCGTTACCCTATTCCAGGAACCATTTTTCCAGTTCCAAGTGTTGTTCCCTCATTCGGAGTACCCGTTTACCCATCTCGACCATCCGTCCTTCCATTCCGAGTATATTTTTTCCCGTTCCAAGCATCTTTTTTCCCATTCCAAGCATCATTCCCCGATTTCAACTAGTTGTTCACCTATTTTGAGAAGCTATTCACCCTTTCTGGGAAGTTTTTCACCCTTTCTGGGAAGTCGTTCACCCATTTTGGGAACCCATTTTCTCGTTCTGAGTATTGTTTCCCAACCTCATCCATTTGTTCACTCATTCCAAGTGGTCATTTTCCTATTCCGCCAACCTAATTGTCCATTTTGTGAGTCCATCTATCGATACCGTTTAACCATTTTTTTCCCTAAGTTGAAACTAGGACCTGTTTGGGTGACCTTGCTTAGGAGGGGCAACCTTTCCCAAGTTTGGATAGCCCTTCCCTAAAACTAAACTCGTTTCCCAAATTTGATCCAAAAATCCAGCTTCCCGCGATTTTTGAAAAGCTTGTTATTTGTCCCGTTGTTTGCGCATCTCGTTCACCTGCATCATGATCCATTTGCATCCACATCATCATCCAAATCATATAGGTTACATTCATAATCATCCTTAGGCTATATATCCATCATCATCGTATCAATTTGAATCCTCTAAACTTCATTTGAAGTTGTTATCCAAATTGACCTAGGTGCTTGAACCTGGTCGTCATCCTTTAACATCTACTTAGGATCGCTACCCATCCTAAGTCAATCATCATCCTCAACCCTATCAATCCCCTTACATCTCAAGGTAGATTCAATGTCGTGATCATCAATTCATCCTTTAATTCGATCAATCAGCACCTTACATCACCTAGGGTGATCTTTGAACCCAATTTAGAAACCCTTACAATCATCCAATCATTTGATCTTTAATTTGATTCCATCCAATCCTATCAATCATTTTATCAATCAAATTCAATCAAGTCCAATAGAATCCAATATTATCCAATCATCCAATCAATTGATACATCATCAATTGATCAATCAATCTATCACTTAATCTAATCTATCATCAAAAAACCCCTATCCAATCCAATCGATGAATCCAAATCATCATTTTGATCATCATTTAGAATCTTAGTTACATCTTATATCACTTAGTTTTTTTGCATGTTCATGTCCATTTAGACTCGTTCACAAATAAAAAAGTGAATGGTAGACCAACAGACCCAAGGTTCCCAACCAAATATCCCACAAGATCCTAACAATGCTGCAAGCATCCCATAAGATCCCCATAATGGTGCCTCATCCCAATCCAATATAGACATCCAAAATACCACACCACCTGGTGATGAGAACATGGTTAACCAACCCAAAGTTACCATTGATGAGTACCTTAATGACCCTATCGATTTCCAAATGATGGATCATCTCCTCAACGAACATGGGGATAATATTCTTTCCACCTTGCTCATGAGAGGACTCAAACCACCATCTAACTTTGATACATCACAATATGTTGTTGCCCACATTCTTCCCCCACATATTGATCCGCAAACTTCTTAAAATGTTATATCCCCGAAGGTGCACCCACATAAATTTTTATAACCATGAGTTTGACAGTGTTGTAATACACCAAGTCACTAGTTATCCCCATCTTCCAACCATAGCTTTGGTAGCACAACCCAAACACCACAATATGTATTCCTATGGCATGCCTTCATACATCCTGGTTTGCTCCACTGCTTCCATCTCAACAACCACCTATCAATATTGAGGGCACACCTTTCCTTGCTTTAATCTTGCCTCTAGGGTCTACACCTGCTAACAATTTACCAGAACCTGCATTCTAGTAGCCTCCTATCAATCCCCACCAATCCACTACATGCAAATAGTACCTCAACATGCTACTATAGTTGTTGCTTCATCCCTACCACCTCATCAACAACTGCCATAGCACAACTTTCCCATCCCACAACAAAATGTCTCAGCTCCTAACCAACTGCCACATCAGGTAACACAAGCAACATCCTAGCAACCGCAACCACTGCATGGCACTTTCATAGTATTCCCCCAGCAACAACATATTCCATCTCACCCATCTCACCAGCAACAGCCCCAACAGTGACATCCATAGCAACATATACATATCCCTACACAAACACAAAATAATTCACTTACAAAATACCTTTACCATCCATCTAGCACATACACTGCTCTAGCCCATCTCAATTTAAACCCTCATTAGAATAGTCAAAAAAAATCGTGGACCCAACTGCTACCTTACACCAATCCTCCATAGTCACAGAATCATCCCTATCATCAGCCATCAAATCCATCCCCATATGTCACCCAAAAGCCCACCATTGCACAATAATACCAATCTTATCCACCCTATCTTCAACAGAAATATTATCAGCAAGGTGCACCTTCCCTCTCTTACTACCAACAACAATTGTAACATCAACAAGGGGGTCCTACCTCTTTGTATTATCAAAATCCTACACAATAGCAAGGTGCTTCACCCGCTTCTTACTAGTAGCAGCAACCACCCTACCAACAAGCGGCTTCTGCTCATCGCAATCCATCATCCTCCTATTCACCATGTATCCATCCACAATCCACTTATACCAATCAAAATTAGCAAACCCATTTATATGCAGCTCAACCCACCTATGATCTAATGGTGGTGGTGCCATCCTCATCATACCCACAATACTATCCATATAATCAGTCTACTCCAACTCCTGCAACACCCATCAACAAGGACTTGGAAGAAGTTAAAGCTGCATTGAACAATTTACACTTTGGGATGGGCAAGCATTCATTCAAGTTTGAGGGCATTTGTCCCTATCCTTTTGACCTCTCCATCTCCTTGGTTCCCTTTCCCAAACACTTTGAGATACTAAAATTTGATAAGTACAAGGGAACCAAGGACCCCAAAGCTCATCTACATGAATTTTATGCCCATTTCTAGGAGGTCATGCACAATGACAACTATCTCATATGACTGTTCCCTACGAGCCTATAGGGGGTCGCCCTTAACTAATTCATGGGTCCTAAAAAAGGATCCATCAAATCCTTTGCACAACTATCTGAACAATTCATCTCCCACTTCTATTTTAATCTGGAGAAGGACATTGACATGCTTGATCTCTTGAAATAAAAATAGCATGATGGAGAGACCTTCGCAAGCTATCTGCAAAGATAGCGAGCCTTAGCCAGCCAGATGAAGTCCCCACTTCAAGAAAAAGACATGGTTACATTTTTCATCAAAAATTTCCCATCCGAACATGGCTCACAACTTGTGACTCCACTGCATCACCACCTTCGTGGAACTTGTGGAGAAGGGTTCTATCCTAGAATGATCCCTTGTTGCTAAACGGAAAGTCAAGATTTTCAATTCTAATAAAGAGAAATCCTCTTGGGATAAGCCTTGATATTGGAATAAAAATAAGAATGTTGTCAATGATGGTTTCATTGATACCAAACATGTCTAGGTGGCTACCACCTCACAAAAATATCCTCCTCAATAGCAACAGTCAATCCCGAATGCCATATACATGCCCAAGGAGCACCCCAACAATAGTCAAACAAAAAATCCCAAGGGGGGAATAAATGATAGTTCACTTAGTTGGGAGAACCTCTTAGCCTCATGTTTAACAAACTCCTACAAGCCAACTACCCCATCACTTATCCTGTAACAAATCCCCTCGACAAGTCCAATCCCAAGCCAACTTGGTTCAAAGAGAACGAGTATTGTGACTTTCATAAGATCAAAGGGCACACACTGGATAAGTGTCAAAATCTGAAAAATAACATCCAAAATATCATCGATCGGGGTGAAATCCATGTGGACGCTAATATGGCATCTTCATCTACTACTCAGCTCCAAATATATCAAAAAAAAATTCCCAAACACAATCAGGGTCCCAATACATCCAACTCCAATCCTGGCCTTAGCAACAACAATAATCAAAATAACAGCACAAATAATATCAGTTCTAAAAATGTGCCATAAAATTACCAAGGTGTGGTCACATACATAGAACAAGCAGAGCCACATGTGTCCATGATACACATCAAAGGAAAATATCCACAATGTTTTGTTACTACCCATCGGACCCGCATTATGATCCCAACTGCTCCTGCATCTACTTAGCTACCATATGTTAGTTCACCACTATAACATCCTTGATCACTTAGGCAAGACTTCAGCTCATATTTCTATCCTAAATTTTCTTAGGTCTTCCCTCATGCATCAGGAATTCATGAATAAAGCCTTACAAAACACCCAAGTCCCTGAAGATATTGATCCCACATAGTTCCAAGCATTGGTAGGAAATCTGTCCACAACCTACCAATTAGGTTTCAGTCAAAAAGACATGCCACACCTTGACTCAATTGATAACTGTCCCCTTTATCTTGAGTTTGGGGTGAATTGTCATAAAATGAAAATATTACTAGTAGATAATGGTTCAGCCATAAATCTTTGTACATTGAAGTTTATACAACAAGCGAGATACACCCAAGCTGACCTAAATAATTAGGTTATCACCATTAAAGCATATGATAATGCAAAAAGAGATTTTGAGGGCACTATTTGTCTTCCTATTTAGGTAGGTCCTATTGTATAGTATACTATGTATCATGTTCTAGACTTGGAACTTCCATATAACATCCTACTTGGCTGCCCATGGATTCACTCTATGCAGGTCATCTCATCAACCTACCATCAATGTTTGAAGTTCCCATTTCAAGGAATGGAAGAAACAATATAGGCTGACCCTCAGTCATTTGAATATTTTCGTGCCCTATAAGCTTCCTTTTTCATTCACTTTACTACCCTGGAGTAGAAATGGAGGCATCTCAAACATTCAACTCTCATCCATCCACAAACACACTAAATACCACATCATCCACTCCATCATCCACACCTAATTCCACTATCACTAACGTCCTGATTATTGATAAGGGATGTGGTGAGTGTGAAATGTGTACAGCACTAAACATGGAAACCATTCCACCCTCACCACATATATATGGACAACGATCTCAGTCAATTCCAAAAACTGAAGAAACAACAATCACCCTCAAAGCTCCAACTGTAACTTTCCACTCTCTTGGACTGTGACAAGACACACCTGAAGATGACATCAGCTAGTGGTTGTACCATGAAGAACCAGAACCATCTCCCCCCTTAAAAGAGTACTTCCAAGAGGCCTATCCTTGGCCTTCCAAGTTTGCTAAAAAACATAACTATTAGGGGGGAGGCCTTGGTGTAATTGAACAAGGAAGACTGCAACCAATAGAAGCTTATATTTGACCAAAGAAGATGGGCTTAGGTTATGATACTAAACATAAGGGTCATGTGGTATCCTCTAGCACTTCTAAACAATTTAGTGTCAACAACAGTTCCCTCAAGGACATACCAGAGGAGGAGTCCATCATACATGTGTACCATGATGTTGATCATATTGACCTCCCTACCATGTTCAAATGCCTATCTGTTTGCAGCATCACCTTATCCCTCAAACATCTTGAACTCATAGATTATGACCTACAAGGTACCGCATCCCCTAACACCTTTCCCTAAGTGGAGCAATATGTACATCTCATGGAATTCAGGGAAGATGAACGCCCCAGCCGCAAAAATAAAAAGAAAAAAAATCAAAGTGGGTCACCTAGTGAAAACCTCCCTGAGACACTTCATGGTTTAAAAATAGTAAAAACAAAGGGTGTATCTACTAGTGAAAACCTCGAAGAGGAACTAGAAGATGGGGATGTTCATCTTCCCCTTGTAGGAACTCAATTATTTGTTTGATCATCCATCTTGATTGAAGAAACATAAGCAGTAAACTTGGGAACCGAACAAAACCCCAAAATCACTTATGTGGCTAAGGCACTATCAAAAGAAGAAAACTCTACCATCACCAACCTCTTGAAAGAAGGAATCATCAGCGTTTCCTGGATATACTCAGACATGCTTGACCTTGATCTAGCTTTGGTGGTGCATCACCTCGATGTTCATCCCGATGCAAAACATGCTAAACAAAATCTCAAAAAAATGCACCCTCAAGTGGCCCTATTGGTAAAGAAAGAATTAGAAAATTTGTCTAAAGCAAGGTTTATTCGACTGATTGACTACTCTATCTAGATCTCCAATATAGTCCAAGTTGTTAAACCTAGCGGAAACATCAAAATTTGTATAGAATTCCGAGATCTTAATAAAACTTGTCCTAAGGATGACTTCCCTCTACCAAATATTGATATGTTGGTCGACCTCACCACATGACACAAGATGTTGCCCCTCATGGATGGTTTCTCTGGCTACAACAAGATCAAGATTGCCCCTGAGGACCAACACAAGACCACCTTCACAACAACTTGGGGAACATTTTTTTATAATTTCATGCCTTTCAACCTCAAGAATGCAGGGGCAACATACTAGCAGGCTATGACGGACCCATGGCTATCTTCCATGACCTCATTCACATAATAATGGAAGACTATGTTGACGATCTCTTAGGAAAGTCAAAAACAAGGGAAGATCACCCCACCATCCTTAAAAAGATATTTGAACATCTAGAACAATACAAACTATGCCTCAATCTAGACAAATGTGTGTTTGATGTCACAATTAGAAAACTCCTGGGGTTCATTGTCTCCCACAGAGGAATTAAGATTGATCCCACTAAGGTCAAGTCAATCATGGAAATTCCTCCACCCCATAATCTAAAATAGCTAAGAATTCTTCAAGGTAAGCTCTAGTCCATCCGCATAATTTATTTCTCAACTTGCTGACAAATGTAAGTTGTTCACACACCTCATAAAGAAATACATTGCATTTAAGTGGAGCCCACAATGTCAACTTTGTTTTGATCAGATCAAAGAATAATTATCTCACCTACCTATTCTCATGCTACCCATCCTAGGAAAACTGCTCCTCCTTTATATTTCAGCTACTCTCACTGCATTGGGAGAATTATTGGCACAACATGATGAATCCTCCAAAGAACAAGTGGTTTACTACATTAGCAGGACTTTGGTTAGTTATGAGCTCAATTATTCTCCAATGGAAAATGCATGCCTAGCCATCGTCTTTAGCCCCCAGAAACTCAGACACTACATGATTAGTCATTTGATTAATATAATCTCCAAAGTTGATCCACTAAAATATATGTTGTCAAGAACAACATTGATAGGTCGCATGGATAAATGGGTCATGCTACTAAGTGAATTTGACATAGAGTACGTAGATCACAAACAAATCAAAGGAAAATTCATTGTGGATCAATTAGTGAATGCTCCACTAGTTGATGCCTATCCTTTGGAGACAAAGTTTCCAGATGAAGGGATCTTTGTAGTTTCGGAAGCCAACACATAGACATTATAATTTTATGGGTCCCACACTAACATTAGATTAGGAGTAGGAGTATTTCTCATCACCCCCCAAGGTGACTACATATCCAAATCATTCAAATTGGATTTTCCTTGCAACAATAATATCATTGAGTATGAAGCTCTCCTCAAAGGCCTTGAGATTGTCGTTCAATGGCGTATCTCACACTTGCATGTCTTTGGTCACTCCCAACTAGTGATCAAGCAAGTTAATGATGAATTCCTCAAAAAATATGACAATTTGTTACCCTACAAACCCATGGTGGACGAATTCAAGAAATAATTCTCCTCCATCCAGTTCGACCAAATCCTCGAGATACAGAATAAAGCAATTGATTCCATGGACACTATTGGTTCTCTCCTATAAATGCCCAGAGATCGTACCAAATGTGAGTTCCTTGTAGAACAAATATTAATCCCTACATATGAAATGCCTAAGAGAAAAATGGTATGTGAAATTATAGGTCCTAAATCCCCCTAGTACCAAGACATTTTCACTTATCTTCCTGACAACACCCTACCATCTGACCTCACACGAAAGCAATGAAAATATTTTATCCAACACACAATCCACTACACCATCATCAGTGGTACACTTTATTGACATCGGTATGATGGAACCCTCCTTTGAATTTTAAACAAGACCGAAGCCCGCACTGCATTGGCAAAAGTGCATAGTGGTATTTGTGGTGCCCATTCTAATGGTATGGCCTTTAGCCAAAAGGATTCTAAGAGCAAGGTATTATTGGCCTACTATGGAACATGATTCTTGCAAGTTTGTGAAAAGGTGTCTTCCCTGTCAGCAACATGTATATTTGATTCATTCTGTGGCACAAGAGTAACAGCCTATTATGACACCATGGTCATTTTCACAATGGGGTTTCGATTTGGTTGGCAAGATCTACCCTCCATCCTCCAACGGTCACACTTTCATCATCACAACCACTGAATACTTTACCAAGTGTGTGGAAGCCATACCACTTACTCAACCCATCAATCTTCATATATCTAAGTTCATCCTCTACCATATCCTCTGTAGCTATGGAATCCCCTCCACCGTCATCATTGACAATGGAAATCCATTCAAAAATAAGTGCATGAAATTCCTCTTTGAAATGTATCATATCCAACATCATTGGTCTACCCCCTATTACCCCCAGGGTAATGGTCAAGTAGAGGAAACCAACAAAACTTTGATCAAAATCTTTAAAAAATATGGTAAATAGCACTGGTCAAGATTGGCACCTCCACCTCCATCATGCCCTTTGGGCCTACCACACGTCCATCCGCACCCCCACCAATGCTACCCCATACTCACTAGTTTATGGTTTTGAATATATTTTTGATTGAATTCAAAATCCCCTCACTTCGAATATCACTAAAGAATTTGATCACTGACGAAGACACCCAGGTTGCGCGACTTGCATAGTTGGAATTGTTGGATCAAAAATGGGTCAAATCCTACAACCATCTTCAAGCCTATCAACACCGGCTCAAGAGAAGTTACAATAAGAAGGTCTTCCCTCATCAATTCAATGTTGGTGACTTAGTCCTCAAAGAAAATCAGCAGAGTTAACAAGATCGAGATAAGAAGGGCAAGTTTGAAGCTAATTGGTTAGGCCCTTATGTCATCACCAAAAAATATGGTTCTGGAGCATATAGGTTGTTTACACCTAAAGGAGAGCCCCTAGAAGAACCTATCAACATCATGCATCTGAATAAATTATATACTTCATTCATCCAGGGTATCGTTCTTGGTAGAATCTCAAAAATACAAAAAAAGTAAAAAATATCAAAATCCCAAAAAATAAAAAATCAAAAAATAATAAAGAGAAATAATTCATCCTATGGTGAAAACCACCTCTACGTAGTGCCTTAGATACATACAATTCGTAAATACCTAGCAACATGAACCTTTCATATAGGGCTTAATCATTATCTACCTCATGTCCTAGTTACTTTATGATTTATCCATCCAGATCTCAACATCCTTACCATCCTATCGATCCTCTCCTCCCATCCACTAGCATCATCTGGTCACTTGGTATATTGTTGGTTGAGAATTGGACGAACATCACCTACTATCCAACATCATGAGATTTTATCCTAATCTGAGCTTGTGTGTCACCTCAACACTTTGGTCCTCTCCATCCAGGACCATTCATTGTGTATGTCTCCATCTAGCTCCCATTTCATCCTTGGCAAACTATGTTGGCCCTATGTTTTCACATAGGCAAGGTCGATCAGTTGATCCACCCTCAAGGTTTTTTTTGTTGTTCTTTTTCCATGTCTATCTTTGCAAACTACGTTGCCCTTGTGCTTTCACATAGGCAAGGTCGATCAGTTGATCTTCCCCGAGGACTGTTTTTGTTGTCCTTTTTCTGTTTGTCCATCTTGGTGAACTATGTTTCCCCTATTCTTTCACATAGACAAGGCCGATCACTTGATCCACCCTCGAGTCATTACTTCCTTCATCATCTATCACCATTGTCCAATTTTTGATCTTATTCATCATTTTTCTTTCATCCTTTTTGAACTACCCTGCCCCTGTGCTTGCACATAGGCAAGGCTGATCATTTGATTTGTCCCTAGGGCTTCTCTTTTTCTTCTTTTTTGGTTAGTCTGTCTGATCATTATCCTCCATCATCTATATTCATCATCCTCTTTTTGTTTTATCATGGTCTTTTCCTAAACTATGAAGGCTATGCACTTTCACATAAGAAAAGTTGATCTTTGATCAACCCCCAAGCCCCTAGGTCTTTAGGGTGAGTCAATCTTGTGTCTTTTTGTAAAGATATGTCATTATCTTTCTGGTACCTCACAAATAGAATCCATTTGTGTCTTGAGATTTAATCAGTTTTTGGAATCATGCATCATTATCAATCTATAGTTTAGCAACCATCTTTGGTCTCAACAAGATGTATCCTTCCTAACAGACCGCATCAAACCCATCCATCATCTTGATCCTATGACAAAGGATGTTTTGAAATTGATTGTAATATTTTGATGCTTTTGGTTTTTGTTTATCACTTGAGCTCCCTATCATCACTCATCAAGGCCATCATATTATCTCATATTATGATGTATTTTGACTAGTTTACATAGGGGAATATCTTGATTTTTCTTTTGTTTTTTGTTTTCTTGGTTTTCCCATGTAGTACCCACCAAGACCCCTATGATCTTGCATTACATTGGGACATCCTTCTATGCTTGTGGTTATTCCAATACCTAGCTTGACCGAAGTCATTGTGACTTTGGGGTATAGGGATAGTCTTCTTGTTTGTTGTGTTTGTTTATGCATTACACACTAATCCATCTTGGTCCATATACCATGGTAATTGGTGTCTTCTGCTATAGAAAAAATTAGTGCTTCAAAGATGGTAACTTGCATTAGGATTGCATTTCATTTTCTCCTCCATTGCATTCATGTATCCTTCATCCCTTCTTTTCCCAGACTTAGGATTTTGGATTGGGCAAATGATGATTCCCTCCACTTTCCCCTTTCTTCTCAAGAGTCCTATGGTTCTTGATATGTGTGGTCACACACCCATCACCTTCTTTGCTTCCATCATTATGCAAACCCTTATTCGCATTTAGGATCACCTTGCATTTCATTCACTTAATTGCATTCTAGGTTCATTTTAAGTTGTGTAGGTTCATTTTCATTCATTATTCTACGCATCTTAACATTCATTTATTAGCATATTTAGTTTAGTTCATATCATTAGGTTCATTACCACATCCATCATAAACATTAAAACTCATATCATAATGAATCATCCACATAGAAATAAGCATATATCATCCATCACATCCTACATCATTGGTGTTAGACATCCTGCATATCACATAATTCATCCATTACACCCTGCATCATTAAATTTAGGCATCAACATAATCATTATGCATCATAATCATACATCCATGTAAGCATAAACATCAGTCCATATAGGCATATTCATACATCACATCATCCATCATAAAACCATAAACATACACATATGCATAAATAAATCATCCATCACATAATACCAATAAGGGCTCTGGCATATCATATCCAAAATCACCAAAATACAATATCCATCATTAAGTCCATAATAATTTCCATCGTATACATCACAAAACATACCCATCATCTATCATCAAAAATAAAGTACAAGTACTAGATTTTGGATGCTCTGATCTCTGCTACTCTATATTGTATCTCATCCTGCACCTATCAATAGCCAACATCTTATCCCTCTGATCCTATGAACCATGAACTACCTACATCCGATCTATGTGGGGACTTAGGAATTGGCACCTTGCGTAGAGGTGTCTCCCTCATGCTACCCCTTAGGTGTGTTTCCCTACTTACTAGGATGGCGTTGGCATCTATGGCAGTGCTCAAACATATGGAGGTACCCGTTGTGCTAGATCTGGCACTACCGAATAATAGGTGCACATGTAGTAGCTCAGCTCTCTCATATGCTCCTCCCACTCCCCAATCTGTTGTTTGGCTGAATCTCACTCCATCCTATACTTGTCCCAGTATCCATAGATGGACCTCCTCTCTTATGCCCATGCACCCCATGCTAATCATAGCTACTCAATCTTTGATCCCATCTTAGACACCTGCTCCAAGGCTTTGTCTCTCTGCTCTTGCATCACCTATACTTGCACCTGCAATATCTGACCCCCCTCCCCTTTCTCACCACCCTGTGTCATTTGTACCTATGCCACTGTTGCATCCCTCTCCCCTTGTAGCACCTACACTTGTGATTGTAAATCATCACTCTCAGTCTCCATCACCTGTACCCAAACCCTCAACATATCCTCCCTCTCCTACATCAATCCTATATCTCCCACTATCTCCTCTACTACCTCCACCCTATCACGGAGCTCATCCCACTCCTACCTCAACTCCCTCCTCTCTCTCACCAATCCCTCCACCTGCCTCCTCAGGTCCTCCATATCCCAACCTGCCTTTTCCAAGGCCTTTGTCGATCTTTTCTTGGTCCCTCCCCCAGCCTCTTGTTAACCCCCTACCTACAGTATAGTCATGTACGCCTCTAATCTATCCCTCTCCCATCTTGTTGACTCTCCTGCCTCATGCTCCCTCACCATCTCTCCCTCCAATGAGTCACCTCTGCCTATAACTCTCTATCCCCTACTTGCAGCTCATCTATCTCTGCCTGCAACCTCTCTCCCTCCCTCTACATCACCATTTCATGTCATGGAAATTCATCAACCACTACCTAGTACTCTCTCTCACTCTCTATTAGCTAGGCTCATATCTCAAGCACCTTTGCCTCTAGTCTAATCCTCACCACCTCTAACTCTCTCAACCTCTGCTCGGTGATATATAATCTCGCCTCTGCTCCTCTCAATCATGCGACTAGGTCCTCTGTTGTCGGTGGCATCATCAACAATGTATGAATATCATGTATCTTTATGTCCATGTACTCTACTCCTCACTCATCCCTTATATCCATCTCCTCAGCCTCATCTCTCTCCCCCATCGCCTCTACATCCTATCTCTCCTCCTCGAGCTCTATTGGTGCCCTCTATCTCCTTCGCCTCCTGCCTACTCTTCGTTGACCTCCAACCTCATCTCCCCCTTGGCCTCTTTCATGTGGCTCTACTACTCTAGTTACCTACGGCTTTGTTGCTTTGGCTACCTCCAGCTCTACTCTGGCCACCACTGGTGCTCTCCTCCATCACCCTCCTACTCTCCCTGCCTTAGGCTCTCTTTGTTGATCTCCTCCTACTCTAGCTACCCCTAGCTGCTCTCCTCCTACTCTAGCTGCCCTAGCTCCTCTCCTCCGCTACCCTCTAGCACCCCTCACCTTTGGCTCTCTCCTTGTCCTCCTCCTCCTACCTCCCTCCCTTCTACCATTTTGGCCTCGTCCTCTGGTCCAAATTCTACTGCCCCCACAATCAACACCTTCGATGTAATCCATGCAACTCAGTGTCGTGGAAACCATGTTGCATATCTCACGATAATCCCTACATCTACCAATCCCTCAACACTCCCTGGGTACTCTACTAGCTCTCACACCAGTATCACCCAGTGCTCTCATGAAAACTCTATTGAAATTGCATCACCCCATGGTTGCTCCTATGTAATCCATCTAAACATATCAAAGGAAATTGGAATATCCTGTACTAGCCCATACTGCCTCGTCACCCGATTTGGCCTGTGTGACTCTACTGTCTGAGGCTCTATCCCAACTATATAACAGTGAGTCATGAAGTATCCCCTATACCTAGCCTCATCCTTCCTCCATCCCCTAAAGAACTGCATCATATATGGCCTCCACATTATCTCCTCCTCCTCCATATCATCAAACAATCTCCTCCACCTCTCTACATCTCCTACACCCTGATACCAGAAAACCCAGCCATACTTTGTACCATACCAATAGGCCACCAGCAATGTCATATCCTCCTGACCCTCTCTCACCATATGATTTTGGCCACACTGATGTGCTCCCAAGCCCATACCTATAGCAATCTCACATGACACACATTGAGCACCCCCCAATAACAGATAATGTGCATATCTCTATGTAGTTGTGCCTGGATGCATGGACCCCATGCGAACTATCCATCCCTCCCCTTGATAATATGTTGAATAACCTCCATGTAGCTAAGGCTACGCAATCTCCCACTCCTATCTAGTATGATTATCCCGCTAATCAACCCACATAGATACAACAATAGTGGTGGTACTCTCAACTTCAAACATCTACCCACGTTTAATGCATTCTTCTCCACCGACAGGTCCTCTCGCCCAAAATGGACCCATATGATATGATCCAATACCTCTCCCTCTAATCTTAGCTCCCTCACCATATGCCATGCTATGGGAAATCTCAATATCCATCAGACATCCTCCAATGGCACTATCATCTCTCCTATCAAGAGATAGAATGTCGACGTCGTTGAATCCCAGTGCTCGATCTGGGTTGTCAACATCGCTCAATGTGCCTTGATGGATGGATACCCTATTGGTGTAGCAACATTGCCTGAGCCAACATCTGATTGTTTGCTCTATCCATCGCTCATTGTGTCACTTCCAACACCTCATATCTCCTCTCACGCATTCGCAAACTATCGAACCTCTGCAACCAAACCACACAACCTATCAGTCGCCATAGAATTCCCTCTATCTTTCTCGACCCTGGGTGCATTTTTGCACTAACATTTCCTAACCCTCCCTCCTGACAAAAATCTTCCTAAAATTCTTCTCCTTCCTTTGCTAACACTTCAACCTTTTTTTCACACTTCCATTTTTTTCCTTCTTTTCCCTTGGTAGAGCCACCCCTGTTGGGGTGGTGTTACCTTCCCCAGGCATGACTTCCCCTTGTGGGCATGGCCACCTACCCAAAGTAGGGCCACCCCTTTGGGTGGGACCGCCTGGCCAAGGCAAGGCTGCACCTCTAAGCAAGGTAGCTCGCTTGAGGCAAGGTCGCCTACCCAGGGCAAGGCCACCCCTACTCAAGGCGAGGATGCCCCTACGAGTAGGGTTGCCTCCACTCCGAGAAAGTTCACCCCTCCCTAGGGTCGTCGCTTGGGCATAGGGCACAGTCACCCTTTTGGGGCACGGCCACCCATGCTCTAGGTGTGGCCACCCCTCGCAGGGTATGGCTACCCTTGCCAAGGGCATGGTCGCCCCTCCTTGGGGCATGGTTTCCCATGTTGTGACCAAACCCCACTTTTTTCCTCTAACTACCTGATTTTTCTTCTCTTAATCTAGATTTTTGTACCTGTCTTTATTGGATATTTCTCCCCACTTGACTAACGAAATTAAAAAAAATTCTCCTACCCATTTTTCTAACCTACTCCTATCCCAAAACTAATAAATTTCACTAGCATAAAAACTTAAAAATAGATCAAAAATGCTAAAATCACAAAGGGGGTTTTGAAGCTAACCTAGCATGGGACCATGTGCTCATGATAAAATCTCTGCACCTCATGCACGTGATGGATGATGTCATCATTGTAATCCTCTGGCATCTTCTCTCTCTTTCTCTTCCCTCTTCTCTCCTCTCTTTCTCAGCTATCAGTTGTCCAAATGAGGAATAGTAATTCTAAAATTACTATTTATAACCCTTCCCTCCTTTTCACCTTTTTAAAATAGAGGGTATTTTTTCTTTTTATTTAACCTTTTTCTCCGTCGATTAATCCTCCAACTTTTTGGGGCCACCATTTGTCCCCCATTTTTTTGTTTGACTCCGTTCAAAATCCATTCTTCATGGTTTTTTTTGCTCTTTCCAACAGTACCCTCCATTTGTTCATATCGAGAAGTTTCCTGAGACCCATTTTTCTTCCCCTACTGCCCTCTTGAGGGGTCATAACCTACCAAATTCATCCATACCTTCTCCCTAATAATTTTCCCTCATGATTGGGGCATGACCTTTCACTCCCGTCCATTTGAGCAGCTCACACAACCTCTCCCGTGTTGAGGCATCTTTTTTTAGTCAATTCCTCTATATATTCATCTGCATTTATTTTTCTTTGAAACACTATTATTCTAACAATATTTTGAAGAGCGAAAAAATGTAGACAACTAAATTTGACCACTTCCATATGGTCACAATCCCATCATTTATTCATCTAATCCATCTGTATTAATTAAATGACACATTTAATTAATATTATCCCCTTTCCCTTAGGTTCCCAAAAGTATTTAATTAAATACTTTATCCTTTATCATTTCCTTTCTAAATTAAATAATCAATCAGTTTATTTAATTTAGTCAATTATCTATTTCAATTTTTAATTCATTATTTCTCTCTCATTGTCCCATCCTCCATAACCCTTTCACTAATCTGGGTTAATTTAATTAATTCCTTAATTAAGATGTGCATATCCTTAATTAGGATTAATGCAGCATCCTCCATATCTATCCACTTTCCTCTAATCCCCATTAATTAGCCTAATCACCTATTTGCACAATCATAATCCTAATCACTTACATTTTCTAACATATCCTTAAGTCAACCTTTCTTGGTACTTACCTCTTTTGGGTTGACCTCTTCCCCATGTGAATTAAAAAATCACACTTATTCCCCCCATGCATTTGTCTTCCCCATGACCTCCCAAAGGTCACATTGTACCCATGGGACAAGGACCCCTTTTAGGGGAGTCTTGTCTTACCCATTGGTTTCTTCAAAAATGTGAATTAAAAATTCACTTTTTTTTCTCCAAGGCCATCTCCAATCCCCATGGTGACAAGAATGGACTGTCTAAAAGTCCTCACTTGTCACTTTCAACCCCACTTGGGGAAAAGGAATACCATTTTGGGGAAATCATCTCCCATCCCAAGGTACTTGCAAGTACCTTGGGACCACATGGCCTTTTCCATGTCACCTTGTACCCTTTCCATCTCACCATATCCTTGGCCACTTCATCCACCAATGGAAAAATGTGAGGGCTTGTGAGTCCTCAACTCACCATAGCCCTCCATCTTGGCCATAGTGGCTCAATCTTGACCTTTGAATCCTCTAGAGAATTCAAATTCTTTTATAAATACCCCCCTCTTACATGCATTAAGGGACCTCATGCATTGTGATTATCCTTATGCTCTCAAATTTTCTAGCCATATCCAAGCCATATTTTTGTATCCTAATACTTGCAATTCTAGCACTTGCATTTTAGCTATTCCATTCACACATCCATTTTAGCTTATCTTGACATTCATCCATTATTTCCATCCTTACATTCATATTTTAGTTACACTTTCCATCAAGGAGCACACAACTTCAACTCCAATCAAAGGCCAACCAAGGGAGCGCAAGTTAAAGGTATAGCAATCCTTTTTATCTTTTAACTATCTTTTATTTGTATTAACTTAGGCTAATCATTGAAGTGTTGTTTGTGACTCTGTTTCTTTGCATGTTTTAGTTAATTCTACATTATTTTAGGAGTAGATTCACATTCACCACAGTTTTCTTTTCTTTTCAGGGTTTTGCGTCATCAGGTTATATGGTAATTAGCAACATTTGAAGGTGGTCAAAATAATAGAATGCCAATTTTGGAAATATAATCTATGCTTCGATCGTAAGTAGTCCACTTATTATAGATGATTGGGGAGTTGTTTGGTTTATTTTACTTTAGCCTACATAAATCATTCAATTGATGTTGAGATACAAACACCCATATCTTAAATCATTCTACTAGGATTTGGGATAGCAATTGTTTGCATTAACAAAAAATAAAAAGCTAACCTTTTCTACCACTATAATTCCCAACCTAATAGCGGGCTTCATTTCTTACAAGTTGAAGCAAATGAGCTTATATTGAAATATAAAAAAAATAAGAATATCAAAGAAATATCAAAAGAGAAAAATTCAACTCTTTAGACTATCCAAATATCTCTAGTGGGGCTATGGACACCTAGCTAGCAGTAGAACTATGTTTGGGGGAATTACAGATATAATCTTGTTGGGGCTATGTATGCTTGACTAGTAGCAAGGCTCTATCCAAGGTTGGCTCAAAAGGAATTTCTAGATTATGTAGGTCAATGTAAACATTTTTTATGATCTAAGTTACTATAGTGGAATTAACCAATTGCACACACATGAGCTTAGTAACACTTAAATCTTGTATAATAGCTAAAGTGAAGACAGAATGTCAAAATGAGGGTCTAATTGTTTATAATTTGAAGACTGGAGAAAGTTGTGGCATGGTTATTAGGTTTGGAATTGACTTTCTATTATTTTGTTTAGTTTTTTTGGTTGCTAGTTGTTGTGTGGTCTCACAACATGCCCCATTTTGCTCCTTAGCAAAATGTGGACCCCCTTTTCTGCTATCTTTTTTTTTTTTGCCCTTTTCTTTTTCTTGCTTCGGTCTGCTAATTTCAAGGAAATGGTAAAATGCAAGTTTTGCTTCAACCTGCTTGACCATTGTTAATTCTCTATCTTTGCAAGATTCAAGGTGTCACAATTTTCTTTACTAAGTTTCATCAATTTTTTAGACCACAGAGTCCCTGTTGGTGTAATTAATTATCTAATTACACTTTATTAAATTTACTTAGGTTTTTCTTAAGTAATAATTAGTTTACTTAATTAATAAGTAAGCTGTATTTAGTTGATTTTTTTTTAGGTCAACATTAGGGTTGCATACATTGCTTTTATAAAGCAAATCATCTCATGTAATTTCTTAATTCTGAATATATCAATTTGCACATCTTCATGCAAAACTCTTGCTTTTTATTATTTTTCTCTTCTATGGAAGGCCTTTTGCATTGCATGTCTAATCTTGGTTTCTAATATGGTATCAGAGCCTTGACATGCAACCCCTTCTCAGATTTTGGAGAAAATCATTGCAGAGTTCGTTCGGGGTTCCTCGAGGATTTCATGCCTTGAGCCTATCTATGCAGCATTTTGGATCAGATCAGGCTTCACCATTGGATTCAAAGTAATGGAAAAAGTTAGGATTGATTTTCATTTTGCAGATTTTGGTCATCGCTTGCTAGATCTGTGAAGGTTTCAAGTTCGGTGTTTTTTGGAAGCTCTGGAGGTAGCCTATTTTTCAGAGCATCTTGGATTAAAACGGACACCACCATTGCGTTCCCAGCGGCCAAAAACCCTAAGAACACCCTTCATTTCGTTGATTTTGGAGCACTTGATCCTGAAGGCAAAAAAAAATTGCCAGGGAAGCTGTAAGGCCTCCCCAAGATGCTCTCCAAGGCATGATTTTCGAAAAAAATGCAAAAAAATGCATGTTTTTCGAAAAAAAATTGCATCACCAGTTCACAAGGTCACTATCATTGGGCGGCCACCCTTCGGCTGCTTAGGCCAGCAGAACCACCCACAGGCTGTGGGTCAGCTCTCAGCCCGCATGGGCTTGCACTCACTTTGTGTCATCATATGGGGAACCAGCCCCCTCGCGCCCAACCCCCGACCAAACTCAGCCCCTACAGCGGTCATATGAAAAACCCAAGGCCTTTCCAACGGCCATCAAATTTTTTGTAGGGGACCGATTTTTAGCAACAATGGAAAAATTTCCTTCAATTTTTTTCCCTTGAAGTGTTGACATCAGCATGATGTCATCGGCCATACGGCCCTCTTTGTCCCCTCCTAACTCCAGTTTGCCCTAAAGGAGTAGTTTTTTTTCTTTTTGGCATAGCTTGGGCATACGGTATTGAAATTGGGAAAATGAGATATTAGCGGAAAGCTGGTTCTGAGAAATTTCTAGTGGTGTGGTTTATTTTTCATTATTTTTCTATTTTACTACAATTATTTCTATTTGAAGTTAGATGTTCATTTATCACTTCCGAGCTCATAATTTTTTGCCACGATCTCTGATTTTCGCTATCTTTGCAGCACTGGAAAGGTATTGAGGAGATCTATGTTGTTGTACATGCTATTTTTTTTCTATTTGTCCCAGTTTTATCATTACTCCAGATTTGGCCTGATGGTTGTTTTGGAGATTACTTGGATATTTGGCAGTTGGGAGGGTGCAACTTGCATCTTTGCACTTCATTTCAGTATCACATCATTTATTTTATCTACTGTTGCTTCATAGATTCTAGGGTTTTTCCCATTTGGATTTTTTGAGTGTTCTATGGCATCGGGTCTATTGTTGCATTATTATGATTCTAATATGGTTTCTTGTAAACAAAAGTATCTTTCCTTGCTTGTCAGATTCAGGTTCCACTATTACTCCACAGTGTTCTTCCACTGCTTCTTTGCAGGAGGTCATCTCATTGAGGGGGGGGGTTGTCCCACTGGGTTTTTTCCTCTTTGTCTTACTCTTTCATTGCATTTGTACATGGGTACCTGATCAGGCCTTGTTGTCGAGACCCATTCATGCTTTCTTGCATTCATCTTAGTTTTTAGGTGCATGCTTTTTTAGTCTCTCTAAGTTGCACTTAAGGGAGGGTGTTGGTGTAATTAATTATCTAATTACAATTTATTAATTTTACTTAGGCTTTTCTTAGGTAATAATTAGTTTACTTAATTAATAAGTAAGCTTTATTTAGTTGAGTTGTTTTTAGGTCAACATTAGGGTTGCATACATTTTTTTTATAAAGAATATCATCTCATGTAATTTCTTAATTCTAAATATATCAATTTGCACATCTTCATGCAAAGCTCTTTCTTTTTATTGTTTTTCTCTTATGTGGAAGGCCTTTTGGTTTGCATGTCTGATCTTGGTTTCTAATAGTCCTGAAGTTGATGTGGTTGTGTCAAGGATGTAGTATCATTGGTCGGTCCTAAGTTTCACACTTAATGGATGAGTCATATTGGTGTATGTGAGTCCTTTTCTTTTATCGATTATTTGGATAATTACTTTTTCTTTCTTTAGCAGGAGGTCAGAGTTTGGAGGTTTTATTGCAAACATGTTCAAATCCTTTTTTTGGGTCCTACTCAAACCCGGTTCCTGATTCCTTTCTTTGCACTCAGTTCCCATGAACCTAGTGGATAAATTTTTGCGGTTCCCGATAATATTTCTAAGGTCCAAACCAAATGATTCAAATCTTGTGATCATCAATGGTCATGTACTTCAAAAGAAGTCCTATTCCTTGTAAGAATCAAGGTTACACACAAGAGTGTCACATAATTTTCCATGTCATCTTCTTCTCTAGTGGTGGGCCTACGTAGAAACCAAGGTATTCATGACTTGAACCCTAATTCACCATGATTGTACCTTTATTCAAGAAAATTAATGCATTGTAACAAGTAATTATTGAAGGTGGAAAACTACACAAGTACTTGGCACCACCTTGAGCATGCAGTTACTTTTATAACTCTTTACCTCATGCCATACTGCTAATTTGTAAGGCCATTGAAAGATTGAAACTCATATTGCAATGTACAAAGAAAGGTAAATCTTGAGAAACCAAAAACAAAGCTACCAAGGGTTTCAAAGCTACATTCTAAAATTTTATCATCAACGAAACCAAGTATGTTTCAGATAACTCAAACTTTTTTAGTCATCTTATGCATGCATGTCTCAAGATAATGGTATTTCCTTTGGTAATTGATATTATTGATTATTTTGAAATGAATCTAACCAAATGGTAGATTGAAAGCTTTATAAATTGTTGAAGATAATTGGTTAAATTTAACCCTAACTCACACACAAGGCACATATCTATAAAAATGCAAGAAACACAAGTAAAAATGAGTACGTATGAAGAAAGTCTAGAAAATGATATTAAATGTTTTCCTTCACAAATTATACCAGTTGATGTGATAATAATAGACACCCATTTGGGACATTTTTCTGATGTTGAATTCATCGCACGATCTCAGCAAGAGAACGCCTCTCTATGTATGAAGAATATTATAGAAAGTGGGTTACATTTAGCAAGATGGTTTTCGCTAGCAATGGAGGCCCCTGAATGGTTATGTAGTGTTTGAATTATTACAACCCAGATAAGGGAGATGTTGAAAAGGAGGGAATAACCTATGCAAATATTTCTATGAAAGGAATTGTATATAAATTTTAGCTCCTCACATTTCCTCGAATGAATCTAAAAGATGTGAGAATGAATACTAGAACTTACCTAAGCATCAAAAAACATAATAGGGAAATCATGAATGCACACTGGTGTCAGAAGAAAATTACAAAGAAAATGAAGCTAATTCTAAGATCTATGTTCAACCGAGATATTCAAGATATTATAACCATGTTAAGCAAGGTAGTTAGACTTAGGGATGCCAATAATTTTGAACCATGGATGTTTATGATTATATCCCAATTAATGGAAGGTCTTGTGTAGATGGATTGGGTAATTTTTACCAGTGATAGACTACATAATCAGATTTAGGAATTCTCATAGTCAGGATGGTTTAATATGTCCTCATATGTGATTTACTCTTGCACCATAAGGTAAAATAAACAAGGGTTGAATGTAGTTGGTAACTTGGGAAAAGAAATAAGAAACAATCTTATACATACTCATTGACCCCAAGTTACTATTCATGAATATAGGGAGAATTATCGGAGATTCAACGATGTGTTTTCCATGAAGCTGGTAAGAATAATGGAGGGAAACAAAACTAAAATTTTGTCTCTAGAAGCACAAAATATTATCAAAAACTTTGAAGGCTGGTACAATTAGTTTCCTACTTTCACCTACATTAGGGTGGAAGGGTTTGAAGGATATCCTTACATGTTGACTAGGTACCCGATAGATATTTTTTTATTATTGGAATTGGTAAGACAAATGAAGTCGTCCCATGCTCTTTTCAGTGTGGCACATAAGAAAAATGTTATATTTCCCATTATAATGGGGAATTATAAGTGCAATGTAGCTAAAGCAGTTGATTTGTGTGAAGAGGAATTAAAGATGTATAAATTGGAGTTATTACACTCCAAATAATTAACTATGATCCAAAGGGGAATATTTCCAAGGGGATAGCCAAAAAGCATGCCCATTTTTCTCATTCAGAGGACTTTTGGATCAATTGTGATGATGAGCACATAGTTAGGAAAAGATCATATCAAAGATAGTCATTGCAATCAACATAGATTATTGAGCTTCATGGCATTCCAGATTAGTTGGATGAAGATGATGGAGAGGTTTTGAATCCAATTTATAATTGAACCAAGGTTTATGATGAACCCATTCTAGATCCAATCTATTAAAGTAGAGAAATAATGACCATTGAAGAAATCTCTAAGCAAGTTTTGGTGCATACTCAATGATGGATTGATGAATTTTGTAAAAACTTAAGAAAAGTTGGGGTCAGGCCCACATACTCACTCAATATAAAGAATAATCAAAGAGAAGAAGATGAGTCCAAGTATGAGGAGTCTACTAAGATGAAAATAAAATCCACCAAGGAAAATAAAGTAGTACATATTGAGGAGAGAACTCCTGAAGCCTCAAGCGAGAAAGTTTGATTGGTGCCAGCTAGCCATCATAAATAAATTGGACAAAGTAAGGTCAAAGTGATGGTGAATCCTATAGCAGCATCTTTTTTCATGGAAAATCCAAAGATTCAACCTATGACTGATGAGGAGATGAGAATGAAAATGAATACTCATGCTTAGAAAAGGTTTGCATCCTAGAGGGTTGCATCATTATTTACTTTTCCCCTTCATTCAATACAACTGCAGTAAAGAAAACATTAGGAAAGACTCTTGTGCCTCTAGATGAGAGCTTTGACTTAAACAAAGATCAAATCAAGGAACAAAAGGATAAATTGGGTGCCATGATGGAATGAGTAAAAGAAAATAAATCTAAGGAGAAGCCCATGGTACAGCCAGTGATGGAAGAAATGTCGGATGTAGGGTTAATTCTTATAGATGTTGAAGAAGAAGAATTTATAAGAGGAACATTTGACATAGACGTTGAAAACCCTGAAATACTTGTTGAAAAAGAAATAAGAGAAACTTTAGGAAAAGTTCCCATTGATGTTGTTGTTATTGAAGATACAGTTGATTCCTAGATCCCACTAGGGGGTATTGAAAATAATGTTGAACAATCATATGTTTTTGAAGAGAAAGGAGAATACCGATTTGAATTCGAGAATACAGAGCCTTCATAAACTTTGGATGGTGGGGTGGTGATTAAAGAGAATCCTGATGAAATAGGACATGAAGAAAGTGATGCCCCGAAGATTGATATTGAGAATATGGATAGACAAGAAAATATAAGTCTTGGAAATGAAGAGACAGTGGTGAATCCTAATAATTTGGAATCCATGCTAGTGAATACTTTAAAAAATTTCCATCCCGGAGAATGTGACAAGCGGGTATGAAAAAATAAGAGAAGTTCCTAAAGGTACTGAAAACTAGGAACAAAGAAATGTTATAGAGGTGGAAAGTAATGAAGATGCACCTGATTGGTTGATAAGATAAATTGGCTTCCCCATTGGAATTATAATTAGTACCTCTAGATCTCAAGACCTTAATACAAGAAGTGGAAACTCTTAAACCTAGGCAAAGATAAAAAATAAAACATGTTATGCAAAACAATGTAGATGGAGGAAGAGCACTCCATATAGCTACTCCAATAGTAGATAAAAGTATACATGAAATAACACCTAAGGAGTACAGAGTAACAATTCAATGTTGCACATTCATCCTGGGAACAAGAATTAGAAGAAATGAAGATGAATTTAGAGACAACTATCACTAGGGTGCAGAAAAGTAAAAAAAGAAAAGAGAGTTGAAAGAATGGATTGTCCATCTAGAAAATTTGATAGTATCATTAGCTCAATTTGGCCAAGCATAAGCCAAATTTCCTCAAAATCCAATACTCATGTCACAAGAGCAGATGGATGCTATCACAACACTTCACCATAAAATGAGTACATTTGAAGAATGGATGGAGCACTTCATAAGGCATGGATAAGAATTAATCATGGATACAATTAGGAAATACAAGGAGGCATACCGTTGGTGTCAGAAGTCTAAAATATTAGAAGGACAATGTAGGTTCTGCAAGGAGCAAATTGATATTGAAAGACAAATTTTAAAGGCTCTCATTTAGACAGATGTCCAAGAACTGATAAGTGAAAAGATAATCATGGAACAAGGGGTTTTGATATATGCAAAATGGAAGAAATGGGTAAATTGGGAAGGTGACACCTTAATGAATGTGTTGAAGGATTCGAAGAAGTCACTAAGAAATGCAATAAATTGATTAATAGAGATCAAGGTTTCATTGAAACACTAGCACGACACGATTGTGATTCTTGGATGATAGGAAAAGATGGAAAGGAAGTAAAAGCTTTCAAGGAATGGCTTGAAAAGTTAAATAAGGACCCTTTTCAATCTTTAAACTAGGAGGACGTTGATAAAATTATACAGTGCAAAAACACCATGGTTAAATATGAAACAAAGAAGATGTAGATGAATGAAAACATCCTCGAAATATCGAAAGGTTATACCAAGCTCAAATATAGCTAGAAGGTAATTCAAGGAATTTCAAAAGAGTGGATGCATCAGGTATTGACTACCTTTCGAGAGTACCAATTGAAGAAAAGTGAAGAAGATTTATCGAGATCAGAGTCTGATACAAGGCAACGAATAAATGGATATCAGATACCAGAAGTAAGCACAATGATATGTTATTAAATGTAATTTTGTAGGTTGTTCTTGATCCTGGTGGAGGCATATTATCCTAAAATTTGAAGAATACTAGTGGCCTTGTTTTGTGCAAAGAATTTGAGTACCAGAGCTTGGAGTTGAAGATTAATGTTGATGAAGAAGTCAAAGCCTTGACTTTGTCTAGAAGATTCCAATGACAACTAGCATCTTCCATGTGCTACATTTTGATTTATTGTTTATGATTCCTTTAATAGACTTTAAGTTCAAAATTTTAGGGCCTTGTTCCTATAAAAGGCCATTTAATGCTTTACTTTTATTTTTAAGCTCAAAATTGATGGATGTCAGAAGAGTCAAAACTTCTTTAAGTTTTGTTCTTTTTTCTTGTTTTCTAAATCATTCCAAATTAAAAACTTGTATGTACATAGAACCGATCAATATCAAAGCTAATTTGAAAGCTACCAACTTTTATCTTTTGTAGATGGTTGTTTGTTTAGCTAGATAAGACTATATGTTGTGTCATTTAAGGGTGCATACAAAACCTGCCCGATGTCCAAATAAACCTCCCCTTTCATTAAAATCTCATCTCGCATCATTTTATGCATAGTTGTGAAGTAATCTAGTGAAGTATAGAGTGGTTTTCTTTGATTTGGTTAATTCTTGGGGCATGCGTGGATAATACTTGGGAGCTCTTTTACTTTTCAAGTAGTTTTGATGCTTTGTTTTAGATTAGATATTTAAATTTCAGAAAATTTTCCAAAAAAATAGATGAATGAATGGAAATTTTATTGCAAATCTTTCATTTTCATTGTATTGTTGAATGCTTAAAGCTCAAACTACTTAAGTGATAGCAATTTTTTTTTAAATTCATGGAATATTATTGCATATTTGTTGATTTCATGAAATTTTTTGATGATTGAACCGAGAATATCTCTCATTGAACCTTATGATTCCTTATAGAACTATAAATTACTTTTTACCCCTCGTGTTAATTGCATTGTCACAATGAACCCTGATGTGAACCTAGTATGATCAAGACCTAACTGAAACAAGCCTTGTGATTAAGCCAAGTTAGCCTGAAGATTTAGGTTGTACTAGTTTCATCTTTCAAATAAAGATAGGTTATCATGATCTATCTATGAGGATTTATCTACACTATTGATGTGCAACTAACAACGTGATCAACAACTCCTTTGTCGCATCACCATGAAGACTTCCATAAATGTTATACTCAACACTTGTAGGATTGGCATGACAAAGTTTACCATAGCATTGTTGATCACAAATCTCTTATTCAAATATAATATTTAATTCATATCCATCATCATGCTCGTATCCAAGAAAAGTTGGAGTTCCATTATGTTTATTGCTAGAAAAGAGGATGTCCAACTCACTTTAGTTTTTAGCATCTAACCTTTCCACACAAGGTTCTAAAAATCTAACCTCATTAGCATGATTTGAACTAATATGATCATTCAAAGGATTGTTAACACAATCACTAATTTTCATAACACCACCATACATTTGTGAGCCTTAAAAATTATCATCATCTTCATTGCAGCACTTTTCACTTAGGGAATTCAATTCTACCTCCTCTTCTTGAGAGGAATCATATTCACTAGGGCTACAGACATAATTGTAATTTCTTTGATCACCTAGACAAGAATTTTTTTTGGTTGGTTGAATATTTACATATATAACACTAATTTTCTCACCATGAAGACTTGAAACTTAAGAATCAGCATAATCAGTGCAATGATAACACTAATGTTGTCACCATGAAGACTTGAAAATTTAGAATCAACATACTCAGTAAAATGATCCAAAAATAGATCTTCAACTTCTATTGCATCTTTAGATGAAATCAATGTACCTAACTCAAAGGATTCAACATAACACCCTTTCTCCTTGTCAATGAATGGAAATGTCTATTCAATATCATTTGTATTATTGCAGCCTTCATCTGATATAGAGAATTGGCTCTCTACTTCTATGTCTTCAAATTCAATAGAAGACGTGACTTCACACAAATCATCCATCTCATCATGTCTTACATCCTAGCTACCATGACTGCAATTTTCATCTCATATATTTTCTCAGTAGGTTGTTCAATAAAAAAATCCTCACCACTATAAGATGCATTACGATTGTATTCTACTATACCATCTAGATCCATTTAATCAAATCTGGAAAAATTACCATCACATAGTTCAGTTAGGAAATTACTTCCACATTGCTCTATCATTTCTTCAACCACTAAAATCCATTGATATATTTACTCAAGGTTAGGGGGATTCAATTCAATAGGAATGGTACTTAGACTTGGCTCAAGTCTTTCATAGAAAACATCAATACGCATTGATTCATCAGGTCTATTTAATACTAGTATGGCAAACTGAATTTTCATGAATCTATCATGAAAATAATAGAAGGATTCACCCTTATACCTCTTCATATCACACAATGCATCAATAGGTGACATGGATTCAACTTTGTTTTCAAATTGGTCTTCAAACTCTTCTTGGATATGCAGATGTCTATTGTCAAACAAGCACACATTTTATGTTGATATTCCTTCAAATTGAACAATGAAAAGTATTATAAACTCATTCCATGAACATATATAGTGTATTGGTAAACTATAAAACCAATATTCAATGGAATTTTATAAATCTCTCACAAAAAAACTTCATGATAACATCCTCCTCTTCTATTTGATAGTCCTCCACCAAATCAGTAAAACTTTGTAAATGTTGTGATGCTAAATCTTCATGATCTCCTTTAAACCTAGGTAAGTACTCATTTATTTTTCCTGGGACTGAGTGAGAATAACCTTGGATTTTACTGAAATCTAGAGGGTTATATCTTTCATTAAATAACATCTTTCTTTGAGGATATGGCTATGGTTCAGGCATTACATTAAAGCTTGTAGAGGGAGAACCAGAATAGTCATACATATTTGAAAATGAGAATGTATTCCCTCTGCAACTAGTTTCTTCTCAATATCCCTTTTAGAATATCTTACTTTATCATTTCCCTTTTCTACTTGTACCTTAGAGTACTAGATAAGGGACAATATTTACTAGAACCTTTGTTGCAAACCTTCATACAAAAATGTTGCAATACAAAAATACCTAACAATGTTTGCAACCAACTCTTCTGATGATGTGGAATATTATGTAGAGTTGCCACCTCTTTGAAAGAGGGAAATATATTCAAGAACTAGAGAAATTCTTCCAATATCTAGGTATTTCTGAGTTTTATCCACTAGCAATGCACCAGACTTCAAGAATACACCAGAAACATTACAAAAATCTCTTTCTTCGAGTGTGTAGGTTCTTCAATCATCTAACCCAGAACTTCAAATCAGAAAATCTATTGACTCTTTTCAAATGGATAATACTAGAGTTTTCCCCAATAGAGTCACCAATTTGTTGGTTATTTTTTAAGAACCAAGTTGATCTTCAAATAATCCTATGTAATTTCCAATTTCAATGCTCAACAAATTGAAAGGATTGGCCAAAAAATGAGAGAAAGTAATAATACTTTCCTCCTACACTTCGGGCTCTGCAAAACCCATGAGGGTGATCCTTATAATGCACTTAATATTTTATGTTCTTATTATCATTGTACATTGAAAATAGCAGATGAATTCTCCTTTATTTTCTTAATAGATGAAATCCTTTAAGAATCTGGCTAATACTTATCAAATTCTCATACTAAAGCATGAGACAATAATATAATTTAACTCCAAACATACATTCAAATGAAATTCAGATTTAGATTGGTTTTTGTATGTTTATTGTTGTGATCGACCAGAGAATTGCAACATAGATATAGCTTATGGACTAGTGCCTTATCTAAGGGCATAGAGTCTTAAATCCTTCAAATAGGAACATATAACAGCATACAACCTATCACAATAGAGAAATCAAATTATGCATTCCTAAATCAGAAATCCTAACCAATATTACTTAGTTATCCCTGCATACACTCACATGAACCTTTATTCATGTCGAAGAAAATTAACTTGTTTCTTAAACAAGAGCATCAACATTGAACAAACATTCGATGGAAACACCATGAAGACAAATAGAATGATATTTGATCCACTTTATTCATAATTCATGCAATGTATATGATTGGAGAATATTGACTCATAAAGTATTCCATTTATATTTCAAGACATGACAATATTGATAAACAGTTCTAAATTTGAAAGACCCAAAACTCCAAAACTTAAACAAGCCTCAAAACACTAATATATGCTTTCTACGTTACAATGTGTTTCTCAAAATCACTTGAAAAAAACCAAGAGAGGTTTTACAATGAAAACAAACTTATCATCTTAAGAGAAATGAGAAGAAAGAAGAAAGAATAAAATCCCTAAAAATGAATCTAAGGTGATACATGCCATAGCTCTGCACCCCTGATCTATAACAAACTGATATTTAGAAGGTGTCTCTTCACTTCATTTTCCCTCTCTTCAACTTGTATCCACTTAAAAATCCCATGCACAAAATTACCTACATGTAAAAACATGTTCATGGCCTCATTTTCACTCTATAGGTGAAAAATATTAATTATGGGTAAAAACCCACATACCCATCTCCCTCCTTTTTGCTTTGTAGGTAAAACAATTTCCCCATATGTTTGATTTAATTTCTAGGTCATGAGAAATGGTTGTCAAGAATTTTTGACCTCACAAGTAGTCAAAAAATGTATAATTTTTTTCCAAAATGGCTTCCCAAGCAATAGAAATGGTTATGGCAACTTTCTGGAGCATGAAAGAGCACTTCCCAACTTGTAGAGGTGTTTGAAAATCAGCCTGAAGCCAAAAAATGTGAAAGATTTTTATTTTTTACCCCTTCCATTAACCATGGTGTGCAATATTTGTGCCCAATTTTTTAGTTTCCATTTCAATATGAACTCTAATAAAGTTTTCCAAAACTCATTGGTCATTGTTGATTTGTCTCCAATATTCTCCATGAAAGAAGAGATGGGTGATGGAGTTATAATTTTTAATATACTTTATTACCACTTCAAAAGTATTGCAAAGGTTATACAAGCCATCATGTCCCTTATCCATCATTGTTTTCATCCTCATTCCTTATTCAAAACTGGTGATGAGCAATGGAGTTGTTGTCATGAAATTTTTTTTAAAAATCAAAGTTTGCTATGAAGTGCATTGGCCAATAGGAAAGAAAAATTAAAACTGATTTCAATAATGAACTTTTGAAAATGTTTTTACATTCGCCCCAAATATGACACGTGTTCCTCCAAAAGAAATCCATCACCAGGAGGAAGACCATCATTGATTTTTTCCTAGCATATCATTCAATATGGCGACGAGCGATGTGAATTTAAAAAAGGCAGCACATGGAGAAATATTTTAAATTCAAGTCCTTCAACTATTGATGGCAGACCTTGTTATTAAGAAAAAAATGCTAATGGGAGCTCATCGCACCATTGCTGAAGTAATTAGAAAATGAAACTCACCACAACAATCAGCGATGAGAAAAATGGCAGCGCTCGATCACTGTTTTGTTTTGATTCCTTTATTTATTATAGTGATGAGCGATGGAGTTATCAGGAACAAGCTTTGAAGCTTCTAGAAGTTTTCCAAATGAAGACCCCTTTCTATCAATCAATTCATCATTGTATTTCTCCTCCATTTTCATTCAATACGACAATGAGTGATGCCTTCTCTATGATAAATTTTCATTATGTGTTGTGTCATGCCTTGACTTATCAGAAGCAAGAATTAAACATGCTTTTCCTCATAAACATTTGAAATTATATTTCATTTTTCCCTAAATTCCTTTTTTATGAATCAACAATTATCTATAATAATTATAAAGGTAAAATTGCATATCCATGAAAAAAAGGTAGGTGGTAAAAAGGCACACCTCGAGAATCACATGGGCAATGCCTAGAAAGCCAAAAAGAACCAGCAACATGGGCCTAGCCCAAAAGTTCAATCTTATAAACATAAATAAGAAAGGCCATTAAGCAGCCAAAGTAGTACCAGTAGAGCCCGGAGGTTCATTGTCATCCATTTTCTTCCCCCATTCATCAGCAAGGTCTGGCCTAACATCAGGAGGACCCCAACCATCATCGGCTTCTTTTTATTTATCTTTCATTTCCTCGTGTCAAGGTGATATTGCAAGCATCAGATGTGGAAAACATTTGGTAATGTCTAGCCAACCAGAGCCACTACTAGGAGCATTATTAGATGGCCACCCAAAGCCACCATCGCTGCTCCCTAGTGCTCCTCCAAAGGGCCACCCTTGGCCAACCTATGAAGGAGGAGAATGAAACCATCGAGGAGGGTGGGAACCATGCCAAAGAGTAGGCTGAGAGAAAGGGAAAGAAAATCCACTCTACCACCAGCCCTAAGAGGGTGACTGGCCATGGGAGGGAGTGGGTGAAGCAAGTACCTGAGCCATAGTACACAGGGCATTGCCCCAATGATCCAAAATCACCTGAAGGTGAGACACCTCAACTACAACTTTATTGGCTTGAACGTGAATCTGCAAAAAAGTGCATTAGAGCAAATAATAGGTTTAGAATACAAAGTAACAATTTTATCTATTTGGTTGTGTAAAAATATGTAGGAATTCCTATCTTTCCAGATATTAAAGAGGATTTCCACCCTGAAAGTGTGTCAAAATTGGGTGTATTTAGCAAAAAGCCTAGTTGAATCTCTAGAAGAACCATATGTCAGGAGAAGGGTTTTGGTCTGAAGGGTCGAAAGAAGTCATGAATCCAATTCCAAAAGTGTTGAGCTCTGGTACAAAACTAGAAGAGATGCTTAAAAGACTCATCTTGCCCGCAAAAAGGGCACTAAGGGTCCTAGACCCCCAAGTAAACAACCTAAGACCCCATAGGTAATCCTTGGAAAATAATACACCAAGAAAAGTGGGCGAGTTTAGGCTCAACACTTATAGACCAAGTGGAAAAGAATTTATTTCGCTAGAAATGGGTGGGGGACTGAAGATGCGACCTTTGGTTCAAACTTTTAATCATAGGAAAGTGTGGTGAAAGCCACATATACCAAGTTGAGGCTTATAATTCCTGAAAGGGGTGTCTGGGTACCACTTCCAATCCTTCCACAAGGACTTGGACCCATGAATTCTAACCTTATGAAGTATATCTACAAGAATTGCATTCAGTAGACCATCATAAGTATCATGGTCCTGGTTTTGAAGACTATAGAGAGCACAAAAATCTTCCCATAGCATAAGGTGCATTGTGGGTATGTGAAACACATATTGTAAAGTTTGAATTCCTTTCTTGTAGAGCCTTAGCATCTTAAGCCAAGGTGATTTGGCCAATGACTAGCCATTACTAGCAAAGAGGGGCAACCACCAAACATTCTACTAATTGAGTGAAATCCCATCACAAAAACCAAAGCTGGTCCAATGGAGCCAAGGCTTAACCACCTCCCAGGATCTCCAAATGCTCTTGGCCATGAGAGTTCCCACAATTTGAACCGGTTCCTTCATAACTAGAAGGGTTTGAAAGCTAATCCCCTTCCAATCTGGTATGTGAATAGGAAATTCAGAATGAATGCAATGCCTGAGGAGAATTTTCTAAGCTTCATCTCCAGTAAGGTAAGGGCTCTAATTATCCTTTTTACACACAAGGAATTCCCTTATCATTGAGTGAAGAGTAGACCAAACCCTCTAGAGTCTCTAGGAAGGTAGCAAAACTCCTAGGCAACACAGTGAAACCCTTTATGGGCCTCCACAGAGGCCCAAAGAAAATCATGTAACATCTTTTCAAGCTTGGCATAGGCAGCTTTTGAAGGATCCCAACAAAAGGAGAAATAGACATGTGTAGTAGCCAAGATATTAGAGCACACTTGGAATTTCCCTACTAGAGAAAGAGACTTGGTAATCTAGTAGGCCAGTTTTTGCTCAATCCTAGAGAGAACAGCTTGCCACAACTCAGCTAGAGAGGCTTGGAAGGTGAAGGGAATGCCCAAAAACTAAAATATTTCACTTGGCCCAATCCATTTCCAATTGTACTATTGAAACTAGTGAGGAGTGGGTAGAATAGAATGCCCATAACACAAAATTTTATTCTATTGAATGGTTGAGCTAGACATGAGACAAAAAATGTTAAGGCATTCAAGAGCCACCTTAATATTATTCTCCTCCTCCAAAAGGGTGAGGAATGATGTTATCACTTGCAACACTAGATTCCTCCACATTGATGGGTTCCAATTAGCCATTTTCCACTATCGATCTTATGAGGCTACCACAACTAACCTGCGCTCAACCACCGAGGTCTAGCAGCCATCCCTTTCTCCCCTTTACAAGTCAAGGTGGTAGATTTAAGGCACAAAAAGCAAGTTGCAGACAATTATGCTACTAGAGGTGCATAATTCAAAGCCAAATTACACTAGTTAATTGGCTACCGTACCTCCAAGGATTTTTTTCTAGCCTTGTGTGCCAGGCATTTTCCTAAATTCCTTTTTCAGTTTTGCATAATATTTTTTTTATTAGTGAATATTCACAGTATTTTAAATACTAACATTTGAAAACATTAGAAAATGGGAAAATTTTAATTTTGCCTATAAGCCAAATGGAGGAATTTCATTGCATGCAAACAGAGACCCTTGGAGCCAAATTTTTTTGTATGCATCCATAATCAATTATTTAATACATGGGTTTTAAATCAAATTTTTATTAGCCATCAATATTCAGGTACATCTTTTGTAAATTGGCACATCGGACATGTTTTCCCCAACCAAAATACATTAAAATAATATAGCAAATGGCCTTCATTTTTGATGAAATAGGAACTAGAGATGGTTTAGGCCAAAACAAGAAATGGGTTACCCTTAGAATTGGGAAATCTAAAACTTTACGAAACACCAAATTTGGCCCAATCGTAGTTAGCAACGCATTAATTAACCCATTAGAACTCCTCCAAGAAGCATGAAACTGAACAGGCACACTACCATATGTACCAAGAAACACTCTACCATTTGAATTTTCAAGATGACCTTCGAGTTACAAAATATTAATCAGAAAAGAGGCTTCCAAGGCATATTTACCAAGATGTAGGGCTAGGCTCTATCGACACATTGAAGAGATATAGACACTTCAAGTTTTAAAAAATTGAAGGTGTCATCATGTTGAAAAAAAAATTCTATTGATTACACTATCAACAAAAATAGCAACATCCTCTATCATACCTCCAGGTTTGACTAAGGAGTGACCTACCATTTCTAGGACTATAGGTGTAGGCCTAAGTCCTTGAAAGCATAATTTCTCCTTAGTTTCATTGGTCATGACATTTATGAAAGCTCCTAAATTAATTAATTTATTTGGAATAATAATGTAACCGATTTGTACCTAAATCATAGGACTCCTTGGATGTGAATGCTTGGAAATTGAAGTATTACCCAACATGAGATCAACAAGATGCCTAATAACTTGCATAGTCTTTGGGTCTTGTTTTTTTTCTACTTTCGAGTACACAAGTCTTGAACCATCTTCGTATATATATGGATATCCTAAATTTCCTATAAAAAAGGAATTTAATTTTAATATTTCTTAATTCATTTATAAGATTAAATTATAACTTAGATATTACTTTCTATTTTGGTTGAGATTGAAACCGATCAGGATATGGGGGTAACTTCTATGGCTCATTTTTTTTATCTTTATTTTCCTCAAGCTCTTATGGTAAATCATCTACTTCAATAATGGTGGGTCCCTAGAGGGATTTACCTTATCATAATTGAACTCCATTAGTTTCTAGTGTATTAACAAGGTAGATTGGGTATCCTGTCACCTCATTATTATATCTTGGTTGTGCCACCTTGTTATTTGGGTTTTAAGATGGCCATGTAGGCATTGGCATTGCCTTTCGTGGTTGTGATGGGTCAAATGGTGGACTATTGGATGTACATGATGTATGTGCTATGAATTATGGTGGTTATTGGTATGGAGTAACCATAGGAGGTGTAGGATAAGATGAATATTATGGAAGTTGTGATGGTGGTGTCCTCCATGCTTGTTGTCAATGTTGAGGAGCATACTGGTGTTGTCTTTTCCACTATGAATAAGGTGGAGGTTGTTTTCACCCTCCATACCATCCTGGTTGATTTGGAAAGGAACTAGGCTGACTACTAGGCCCTACATTATGAGGTGTTTTAAGGTCATTCATCATTGGGGGCATAGGTCGTGGAGGCCAAGGCCTCCATGGAGCCATATAGTAAATGGGTTCTTCACTAAATTCCACATCTACCATATCTATTAGAAGAGGTCGTAATGTAGTAGTCTTACTAGCATCCTCTAAAGAATATTTTTTTGTTAAATTAATATAAGGACATTCCTCATTAATATGTTTCTTATGAAAATTTGGACAAAATATAGAAAATGACTTTCTAGTTTCTTCAAGTTTCTTATGTGTGTACAAAGTGTCATTTTGTTTACCCATACAGTTCAAAAGATCAATTTTGAGATCATCAAGTAATGTACCTAGCTCTTTTTTTGTGATACTTGATGTGCTTCCAAAAGAGACATGCTTCTTAGGGTATCCTCTTATACTCTGGATGGATCTTGATTAATTCTTGCAAACATTGTAAATATCATCAAATATTAATTTGTAAATATCCCCACCCTTATAAGATTTAAAACATTGATACATTCATCATAAATACCCCACGGAACAAATATTTTATAGTATCATTATTCAATCTTGTTTGTCTTTTCCTTTGAAGACTAAATGAGAATATTTTAAGATAATCCTCCAAAGTTTCCTCTTCTCATTGCATCATTCAAAATATTTCATCCCAAAATTCTTTAGTATTGCAATAATCTTGATACTTAGTCAATAACTTCTCCTTCATGTCTTCCCATGTTCGAATGGTTTGTGGTCCTAAGCCCATGAACCACTAATGTTGTGTTCTTTAACATGGCTAGAAAAAACTTGTTCTTCTAAGAATCATTCTAGTAGTCATAGTCAAAACATCAAACTCAAATAGAAACATGTCAAGATCTTCCATAAATAGTCACCTAAAAACTGTAAAAGAAAAATGTGGTATGTTTTCATGGGGGATTCTTCTATTGGATGGGCAATGGGGAATTAAAAAGTAAAAAGATTTTTATTGATCAAATCTCTTCATTGTTGTTATTATTGTTGTTTTTGTCCATGGTTTTGAATGCACAAGGGGTGTACAAATATGAGAACAACTTAGGACCTTTATTTATTAAAGTTTTACCACTTTGAAGTTCATAAGATTCTTGAAATAATTTAGAAATCTCCTTAGATGAATCTTTTGGGGTCTCAAGTAATTCTTGTTGTTTGCTAGAAGGTGACTAGAAATTAGACTCAACAGTAGTGGACACAATTGCACACTTTTCAAGATAAGGTTCAACTAGTTCCTTTTTTTATGATTTATTCACTTTTAGTGGCTTTAATCCTTGTATGGGCTTTTTTTGTTTTAGAGAGCTACTACCTATATCTCTCTTAACAAACCTTCCTTTACTATATGAAATATCCATGTATATTCTTAAAAGTGTATCTAATGTTGTGTTATTCTCCTTTGATCATCTTAAGATCAATTAATATTTATAGGATTTCTATTGCATCATATTAAATTTTATATATTGATTTTTTTTTTTGTTCCAACCTGCAATTTATAGGTAGCATGAATGTAATGAAAATATGTTGTTATTTATAAAGTATGAATGTAATGAAATTCATCTTGAATTTTTTTTAAAGAATTAGTTATAATGAAAATTGTATTTCAATTTGATCGTGTGATTGAAAAAATGCTTGCTTACGCTAGAAAATGCAAGAATTTTTGGAGGTTTAACTATCTACAACATGTTTCCTTAGTGGAGGATGCAACCCATGATGTGTTATTGGAAACCTTATTAAAATGTAGGTTATAAAACATACATAGGGTTTATAAATAGTATGTGGGTTATAGGTTGAAAAACACTTTGTGTTTTACAACCTACAATTTTATTAAAAAAACATGAATGTGATGAAAACAAAATTTAACTTACATACTTTCGATGTAATGAAACTCACCTTCAAAAATTATTAAAATTATAAGTTAGAGTGAAAATTTCATTTCTTTTTCTTCACATGATTGAAAAAGAATTCTAGCTTACACTAGAGAATGCAAAAAAAATAAGAACTTTAACTATCAGTAACACTTATCCTTGGTGGTGGTTGCAAACCATTGCACATGTTTTGGAAACCTTGTTAAATTGCAGGTTAGAAAACACATAGGGTTTTTTAATAGTATGTGTGTTTCATGTTGCAAAAGACTAAGTGTTATGCAACCTACAATTTCATAGATAGTATGAATTTACTTACAAGTTATTATTTATTGAGTATTAATGTAATAAAATTCACCAACAAAAAATTTAAAATATTTGTTGAAATGAATATTAAATTTCAATTTCTTCATATGATAGAAAAAATGCTTGCTTACACCAAATAATACAGCAAAATATTGAACTTTAAAAGTTTGTAACATGTTTCCTTGATCAAGGATGCAAACCATGATGTGATTTGGAAACCTTGTTAAAATTCAAGTTAGTTAACACATAGGGTTTTAAAATAGTATGTGCATTGCAGGTCGCAAAACACTTGGTGCTATGCAACTTGCAATTCTATATTCAACATTAATGTAATGAAAAATTATTGTTATTTACATAGTATGAATGTAATGAAAGTCACCTTGAATTTTAAAAAAATATATTAGTTACAATAAAAATTTCATTTCAATTTCTTCATATGATTGAATCTTAGTAGGATATTCCTAATAATCAACAAAAATAACAAAACCCTTTATCATACCTGTAGGTTTGACTAAGGAGCAATCTACCACTTAGAGGACTGTAGGTATAGGTCCAAGTCCTTGAAGGCATAATTTCTCCTTAGTTTCATTGGTCATGACATTTATTAAAGCTTCTAAATTAATCAATGTATTCAGAATAATAATGTGACCAATTTGTACCTAAATCATAGGACTCCCTAGATCTAAATACTTGGGAATTGAAATATTGCCCAACATGAGATCAACAAGTTGCCTGATAAATTTCATGATCTTTGTGTCTTTCTATTTCCCTTATTTTGAGTACACGATTCTTGAACCATCTTTGTATATATAGAGATTTCCTTGATTGCCTACAAAAAAGGAATTTTAATATTAACATTTCTCAATTCATTTACAAGATCGAATTCTAGCTCAAACATTACTTTTTGTTTTGATTGACACTATTGGTCAGGATATGGGGGTAATTTGATGGCTCATTTTGTTTAATTTTATTTTCCTCAAGCTCTTCTAGTAAATCATCTACTTTAGTAATGGTGGGTCCTTGGAGGGATTTACTTAATCGTAACTAAAATCCATTAATTTCTAGTATATTAACAAGGTAGGTTGTGATGGGAATTTTCAATTTCAAAGGTGGGAAGGCTAGGGTCTCAAGGTTTTATATTACCCATGATAATATAAATTATCAAATTTTGAAACCCTCATGTTATGTTTCAACGGTGACTTGCTACCGAAGGTAACCGGTCACTTGAGTGATCTGGTTGAGCCTTTTCCTTCGTTCTCTTATCGGTCCCTTTCACCCAGCTTGTCAGTCTCTTTTTTTCTACCTAGGCTTAAGCATTTATACCGCTGAGGGTTGTACTGGTTGGTCCCATGTGAATATTCTACATGTTCGTACATGTTGTTTGGCTAACCGTCTGATCACGGGTTTTGATCTCGACCATTTCTCGTAAACCTGGCAGTTTTTCCTATTGATGTCACAAAGTAGTACGAGGTCTACAAGATGCTTTCATCAGGCATATATAGAGGGGCGAGGTCTTTTCTTGAGGCGCCAATGATGACAAGTGGACGTATTTTCATCGGCGAAGGGATTTAATTATGGGGTTAATAATAATTGTCCCTCGTAGACCTCACATGAGCATGGTAAATTTCTCTAAAGTACCGTGAGGTCTGCGAACGGATGATATGTGGCCTGTTTCTTGAAGCGACAGGGCTAAGTGGGACCCATTGTTCAGTTACGACCTCCTGTTTTCATGGGTAATGATTGGCTGTGGTTTTTTGAGGCATTGATGTGGATTATCAATGCTTGATTGACTCAATCTGAGTTGTTCAACTTGCCAGGTCCATTCTACATCAAATGTATGATTTCAAAGAAATTATTGATCATTTGTGTGATGAGCTTTCACACTCTAAAACTTATTTTATTAATGGCTCAAGATTTTTAGAGGATCCTCTCCTGATTTTCTCTAGCGTGTGAATGATGCCCTCCTGATAGAAGCAATTATGGTGGCTATGTCAGCCACTTATGGCTCAATTGCTTGTTTTGCATTCAAGCATTCAATATCCCTCACACCAATTCGCTCTATAAATGCTTGCTAAGTTACCCAGTGTTATCATTGCATTTTTGAGTTGTTTTGTTTGCAGGTGGTGGTTATTCTCTTGTATTTTGTGAAGCTATTTCTTCAACGGCTAAATCTATAGGGCGCACGAATGCCAGGGTAGGATCCAAGAAGTCACTAGTTAAGAAGGAGTGACCTAATCCCAGAACACCCGAAGGTGCTACTAAGAGTGTTGGAAAAAGACTAGAGCATTGCACATCCCCTATTATGATTTCATCAAATTCTAATGGTAACGGGTTTGAAACTGACTCATATTACCAGTGTTACTTGGTAGCCTCGACTGAGCTCATGGGAGTGAATGAGGAGGCCCTTGCAGTCAAACCAATAACTACAGTGGCACTGTGCCAGGTTGTTGGGTGTTGCACTGATTTGGTTGGAGGAAGGAAGGTGGTTCTACCTTTAACTGAGGTGAGAACTCAGAGAGATCGCTTGTATTGGGGTCGTGTGTATATTTAGTGGTTGCTAGTGTTGGGTCTATTGTGCAGTGATTTTCTTGGTTTTTCATCCGGTTGATGTGGACGTATGCATGCCTAGCACAATTTCTATTTTTTTCTCCAACTGGTTACTATGTAACCATTTTTTCAATTCCTCGGATCATGCACTTTGTTATCCAATGATGAGGAATGTGAATTCAAATTTGATTCTAAATGAAATTCAATTTTGAAATTAACAATGTAGCCTAATGCTTTGTTGCTCTCCTGTCCTATAAAGGATATTTCATGGCTCATTTTTAGGGTTAGATTTTGGATCATGAAAGTTCTGAATATATGTACATTTATTTCCTTTTACTATAGTCCTCTTAAAGGTTTTAGTTAGTGTCTTTTCTGGCCATTTTTCTATGAAGCAAGCAAGCCTTGCTAATGTAATTACGGATATTCAAGCAATAAATGATAATCATTTTGAAACAATTTCTCTCCTAATTGTGTGTCATAAGTTGTGAATGATCATATCAATGATATCTTCATTCACTTTCACTGGTATATTTGAATGTGTTCTTCATTTCCCTACTTTAGTTCAATGAGTTAATGAAATTGCTTCAAAATGAGTTACAAATTTATGATTCTACATTCAAGATTGCTAAGGAGTGTTGTTTAAAAAATTAAAATTATCATGATGTAAAGCATTATGGTGATATGTCTACAATATCTAGATTATGCTTTGTATGGATCTTGCCCAATGGATAAGGCACTATCTATTTTCTTCAAGATTATTATAGGACTATAATTCTAAACATGGTGGTCTAAGATCTGAACACAACAAAATATTAAACCCTATCTCTCTATGAGAGGAAAATCTTACATTGACATTTTCAATCTCATTGCTCTAAGATACCTATTATTATTCTTTGGTATGCCAATACCGAGATTAATCACTATCTCATTGCATATGTAGGGATTGTAATCTGTAAGAAGAAGTGTTCTTACCAGTCATAGAACATTCATATGAACACATTTAGGTTTACCCACCTTGGTCTTGTAGAGCCAAAAGTGTAGGAGATGTCAGTCTTTGACTGGATCTCATTAGTTCGCCACTAACCTTTGTGGTTCTTTATAATGGAGGTTGGCTACCTCTTAGAGAATTGCAAATCTTATGTGTAAAAAACACCAATAGAATGGTGACTCCACTAGGGATGAACCCATAAATTTTGGTTGCAGACAGTGATGTTATAGAGTCATATCAAAGATTTGTTGTTCTAAATTTACATAGTGAACTTTTTCGACCTTAGATGGAAGAGGTTGTTGAAATGAACCTGAAAATCCTATGATCTATGGTATCCTATTGGAAAAGGATTAAGGAGTTCTAGATTCATTAGTTGAATGGTGGTTTTATTGGGGAGAAATTCTAAGAAATTTAGAAAAAAAAAAGAGAAAAGAGGAACCTCACGGGTTGAAGGATGTTATCCAGAATCATTTGTTAAGTAAAGTTGAATGTTAAATTTGGATGGTAATGGATTGTGGTTTTGAAAGAGATTGGTAGCGGCATGGTGTGACTCTTTTGTGGGTAAAAACCTACAATCTAACAAGATTTGAAAAGGAATTTCATATTTCTTTTAATACAGTCCTCTGTTGAAGAGGTGGTGACTCTGTTTGAAGAACTAGTTGATGAACGAAGGAACAGTTCCAAATCTATGATATTTACAGTCAGGGAGAATAATTTAATACATGTTGCCAAAAAATTACCAGGTATTTCATCAAAACTAAATAGTTCACTATTTCTAATTGTGATGGGTGTTTGTAATTAAGGATGTAGATGGTTCCAAACTAGATGTCTAGCATCAAGAAAGGAACAATGGTTACTTTTTCCATACTTCTAATGATGCAATATATAAAAGGCCTTATGAAATAATGTTTACGTTGCATCATATCTCTGAAAGCAAGGAATACTATTTTCAGTCACTAATGGAATCATGGTTGAGATGGTAAATGATATGTCTAATAAATATATATTGTTGATGAAATTTTAAATGGGTATAAGTGATTTACCATATGTAAAGGAAGACATAAATATGCAAAGAGAGAAAATTGCATTAAGCCCTTCGGGGTGTTTTGTAACTCAAAGGTATGTGCCTTTTATTTTTAGTGATGTCAGTGGTTACCCTAATTCAATTCCTAAGAAGATTAGGAAGTATTTGCCTAAATATATAGGGCAAAGTGCAAAATCAGCCTCTAAGCATTTACAACATTTTGTAGATGTAACGGGGGATTATGAAATCAGTCATGAGGATGTTGTCATGAACATTTTAGTGCAATCCTTGAAGGGTGATGCTAGGGATTGATTTTCCTATTTATCTACCTATTCTGTTAACTCATGGAATCGGTTGGTGATAGTTTTTATGGAACAATTTGGTAAATGAGTCAATCCCAACATATTAAGAAATTTTTTTATGGGAATTCACATAAAAGAAGAGGATCTAATCCCATATTTTAATCTCACATTTTCAAGAGCTTTAAGGGAAATCCCTAATGAAATAAGACCAAGTGATGTTGAATGCTTAGTTGTATATCTTAGTGTTTTTAACAAAAGGATGGGTTACCTGTTAAGAGATAAAGAACATACAAGTTTGCACCAAGCATATCATATGGCTATGGAAATTGAAAAAAATATGAAATACTCAATGATGAAGGGGTATCTGGCTGCAAGTATTGATTACCCTAGCCTAACTAGTACTAATAAAATGCCAGAGTTGGCTTCTCAAAGCATTGATTATGATAAGGGTGTTTTGAAAATTGTTATATCTTCACCATTGTAGTGTGATGATAATGATATCCAAGTTGAAGGCTAGTATAGTTTGAATGATGTTGATCAAACTTCTCTTGTACCAAAATTGTATGAAATGAAGAGGCAAGAGAAAGAATCACCATATAAGTTTTTCTTGAGATTTTTAGGTGCTTTAATACAAATTCCAAAAGTCATAGACCTAATGACTATGAATGCATTGATTTATTTTGTGAACTTTATGAACCAGTGTTAAGTGCTTTTCTAGAAGAATTAAAACATGTTAATTTGGCCCAAGTCATTAAGTGGATAGAGATTGCAGAATCAGCCAAGAATGTACCTACACAAAATGAAGACAATGATTTCCCTTTTGAAGAAAGTTGGATAACTATGGAGGAATTTGAGGGGGAAAATGATGCAGGATTGTGTGAGACACCCATTGTGTTTCCTAATCCTGATTGTAATGCTCATGTCACTGAGATTTTGTTATAGGCCAGTGATTGTGATTTCAAAGGTAGTGATTGCAATACTAAGAATGGAACTAAGCTTTTTTTTTCACCAGATTTGTATGGAAATGTAGAACCTCATATTCTTACTTGTTTAAAATTGAAGGAACAATTTTCAAATGATAAATATTTAGAGTATACTCCAGGTATACTGGCAATGGAACAAGCCTATTGTATAAATGTTGAGGAATTTGAGGATAATGAAGTATGTGATCAAAAGAATAGTACTGAAGACAACCAACATATTGATGAAAATATTGGTACTATTGTTTTCCCTGACTGCTTATGTGAAGTTGAGATGGATATGTTGTTACCTTTCGACATTGATATTGTCGGTGAAATTTTTTTAGCTTGTGCCAAAATTTTCAATTATAAATCAACACATACAGTAGGTAGTGTTGAGTACAAGGAGGCTAGTGCATATTGCTCTTTCTCTTTTGACCAGTTTGAAATTGATGTATTTGAATCTGTCTTTGAGGGTTTTCATTTGAGAATAAATGAAGAAATATAGGGGAAGGTATATATTGAGAGGCCTGAAATGAATGTGTTTACACATTCCCTGGAGAATGATTTAGCTAGTACTGCAGACATTTGTAATGCTAGGATGTATTCCAAATTGATAGAATTCGATTACTGGCAACCAAACTCATGTAGGAAATTCTAGGGTGGGGATTCCTCGAGTTGTGTATCATCTATGCTGAGCAATATAAGTATGGATAACATGCACACAGTTTTATATGAAATTTTTTAGTTTGATGTGCAAATTGATGATGATGCCAGAATGTGTAATGTTGCAAACCAGATAAGTTATGAATGTTTCCACTTCTCAGCTCAAATAGGCCAACATTCTATGAGTTGTATGGAGGGGCAGAGTAAGGATAAATGTTATCATAGTCATATGTTGCTTTTAAATTTTTGGAATAGGACATCGATTGAATTGGTGCAGGGGAGTATAAATAAACATTATGATACTTCCAGGCATATTGATTATCCTATTATTTTTTAAGTATCGCAGTGTAAATGTTGTAGACTTTGTTTACTCTAGGTGACAGAGAATTTTGTTTTTGACAGGGGAAAATTTTGATTTCTCTTGTCAGGTGACCTGGGGCCAACAAGTTTTTATGCACAAGTCCAATTGACAAAGCATGGTTAAATATTTGTCAAGGCACTTGTGTAATTTAGTAATCTGGTCTGCAAAAATAGAGATTTTGGATTCTTGCTATGCCCATAGGGGGCATACATCCCCAGTCGGAGCCACTGATGGGACTTTTTCAATTTCAAAGGGGGGAAGGCTAGGGTCTCAAGGTTTTATATTACCCATGATAATATAAATTATCAAATTTTGAAACCCTCATGTTATGTTTCAACAGTTACTTGCTACCGAAGGTAACCGGTCACTTAACTGATCCATTTGAGCCTTTTCCTTCGTGCTCTTATCAGCCCCTTTCACCCAACTTGTCGGTCTCTTTTTTGCTACCTAGGCTTAAGCATTTATACTGCCGAGGGTTGTACCGACCGGTCCCACCTAAATATTCTACATGTCTGTACATGTTGTTTGGCTAACCGTCCAATCACGGGTTTTGATCTGGACCGTTTCTTGCAAACCTCGTAGGTTTTCCTGATGATGTCACAAACTAGTGTGAGGTCTTCGAGATTCCACCATCTGGCATATATGGAGAGGCGGGGTCTTATCCTAAGGTGCCAGTGATGACAACTGGCCATCTTTTCACCAGCGAAGGGATTTAATTACGAGGTTAATAATAATTGTCCCTCGTAGACCTCGTACGAGCACAGTAAATGTCTCTAAAGTATCACGAGGTCTACAAGTGGGTGATAGGTGGCTTGTTTCTTGAAGCGATAGGGCTAAGTGGGACCCACTGTCCGATTACGACCTCCTGCTTTCATGGGTAATGATTGGTTGTGGTTTTTCGAGGCGCTGATGTGGATTTTCAATGCTTGATTGACTCAATCTGAGTCATCGGACTTGCCAGGTCCATTCTACATCAATGGTGCAGTTTCAAAGAAATTACTGATCATCTGTGTGGCGAGATTTCATACTCTAAAACTTATTTTATTAATGGCTCGATCTTTTCAGAGGATCCTCTCCTCATTCTCTCTAGCATGCGAACAATTCCCTCCTAATAGAAGCAATTATGGTGGCTACGTCAGCCACTTATGGCTCAAATTCTTGTTTTGCATTCAAGCAATCAATATCCCTCGCACCAATTCACTCTATAAATTCTTGCTAAGTTACCTAGTGTTATCATTGCATTTTTGAGTTGTTTTTTTTCAGGTGGTGGCTATTCTCCTGTATTATGTGAAGCTATTTCCTCAATGGATAAATCTATAGGGCGTAGGAGTGCCAAGGTAGGAGCTAGGAAGTCGCTAGTTGAGAAGGAGCAACTTGCTCCTAGAACACCTGAAGTTGCCACTAAGAGTGTTGGCAAAAGGCCAGAGTGTTGCACATCCCATGTTCTGATTTCATCAAATTTTGATGGTAACGGGTCTAAAACTGACTCGTATTACTGGTGTTACCTAGAAGCCTTGACTGAGCACATGAGAGTGAACGAGGAGGCCCTTGCAGTCAAACCAATAATTACAGTGGCATCGTGCCAAGTTGTTGGGTGTTGCACTGATGTGGCTGGAGGAAAGAAGGTGGTTATTCCTTTAACTAAGGCGAGAACTCAAAGTTGTCGCTTGTACCGGGGTCGTGTTTCTATTTAGTGGTTGTTGGTGTTGGGTCTATTGTGTGGTGATTTTCTTGGTGTTTCATCTAGTTGATGTGGACGAGCACATGCCTAGCATGCTTTTTTTTTCTACGACTGGTTACTATGTAACCATTTTTTTTTATTCCTCGGATCATGCACTTTTCTATCCAATGATGAGGAATGTGAATTCGAATTTCATTCTAAATGAAATTCAATTTTGAAATTAACAATGTAGCCTAATGCTTTGTTGCTCTCCTGTCCTATAGAGGAGATTTCATGGCTCATTGTTAGGGTCAGATTTTGGATCATGAAAGTTCTGAATATATGTACAATTAGTTCCTTTTACTGTAGTCCTCTTAAAGGTTTTCGTTAGTGTCTTTTCTGGTCAGTTTTCTATGAAGCAAGCAACCATTGCTAATGTAATTACAGATATTCAAGCAATAAATGATAATCATTTTGAAACAATTTCTCTCCTAATTGTGTGTCATAAGTTGTGAATGAGCCTATCAATGATATCTTCATTCACTTTCACTGATATATCTGAATGTGTTCTTCATTTCCCTACTTAAGCTCAATGAGTTAATGAAATTGCTTGAAAATGAGTTACAGATTTATGATTATACATTCAGGATTGCTAAGGAGTGTGGTTTTAAAATTTAAAATTAGCATGATATAAAGAATTATGGTGATATGTCTATAGTATTTGGATTATGCTTTGTATGACTCCTGCCCAATGGATGAGGCACTGGCTATTTTCTTCAAGATTATTACATGACTATAATTCTAAACATGGTGGTCTAAGATTTGAACACAAAAAAATATTAAACCCTATCTCTCTATGAGAGGCAAATCTTACATTGACTTTTTCAATCTCTTTTCTCTAAGATACCTGTTATTATTCTTTGGTCTGCCACTATCAAGAGTAATCACTATCTCATTCTGTATGTAGGGATTGTAATCTGTAAGAAGAAGTGTTCTTACCAGTCATAGAACATTCTTATGAACACATTTAGGTTTACCCACCTTGGTCTCACAAAGCCAAAAGTGTAGGATATGTCATTCTTTGATTGAATCTCATTAGTTGGCCACTCACCTTTGTGGTTCTTTATAATGGAGGTTGGCTACCTCTTAGAGAATTTCAAATCCTATGTGGAAAAAACACCAACAGGTTGGGTATCCTAACACCTCATTATTATATATTGGTTGTGCCACCTTTTAATTTGGATTTGGAGATGGTTGTGCAGGAATTGGAATTTCCTTTGGTGATTGTGATGGGTTGGATGGTGGAATATTGGATGTAGGTGGTATTGGTGGTATGAATTATGGTGGTTGTTGGTACGGAGTAACCATAGGAGGTGCGAGAGAAGACAAATATTGTGGAAATTGTGATGGTGGTGTCCTCCATGCTTGTTGCCAAGGTTGAGAAGCATATTGGTACTGGTTTTTCCACTGTGAATAAGGTGGAGGTTGTTTCCACCCTTCATACCATCCTGATTGAGTTGGAAAGGAACTAGGATGACTAGCAGGCCCTACATTATGAGGTGTAAAGGTCATTCATCATTGGGGGCATAGTTTGTGGAGGCCAAGGCCTCGATGGAGCCATATAATAAATAGGGTCTTCACTAAATTCCACATCTACGATATTTTTTGAAAGAGTTCATAATGTAGTAGTCTTACTAGCATCCTCTAAAGAATATTTTTTTTTTTTACTATAAGGACATTCCTCATTAATATGTTTATTACGGAAATTTGGATAAAATATAGAAAATGATTTTCCGTCTTGTTCCTATTTCTTAAAAGATCAATTTTCAGATCATCAAGTAATGTACCTAGCTCATGTTTTTTGATGGCTAATGTGCTTTTGGAAGAGACACGCTTCTCAAGGTATCCTCTTATAGTTTGGGTGGATCTTGAGTAATTCCTACAAACATCGCTTGTAAATATCATCAAACCTTAATTTAGAAATATCCCCACCCCCTATAAGATTAAAAAAATTCATACATTCATCACAAATACCCTTAAGAAAAATCATTTTTATAGTATATGTGATGGTAATCATAGTATGAACTAAATACACCATATCCATATAGATTTAAGAAATATTTAACTAAGATACAATCCCAATGAAATGTTTGAAAACCATTAACCAATAAGTCATTTAAATAAAACGATAAAAGAAATGCATAAATGAAACCTATACCATTAGGGGACTGGTATCGTATTGATATGGAATGGCGACCCTTTCCCAATCCCTTCGATACAATGAGCTTTTGAATGGATTCTATTGATAAAATATTGATGAAAATGGATGATTTGAACCACAATGGATGAAAGTATGAATGTATTTCAACAGCATAACTTTTCTTAAATGATTGTGGATTCCTTTCTCTCCAAAATGTGAGGAATTTATAAGATAAAATGACAAATCAAGGTTCAAGATTGATTTGGTCAATCAAGGGTTGATATGAAATCAAAGGTGAAGACATGGATCAAGGATTCTCATTATTGGATGAGAATGTAAGATCATGTGGATCAAAGAGTAAATTAATGGCTCACAATTATTCAACCAAACAAACTTTCAAATTTGTTAGAAAGTTTATTACAAAGTTTGTTAGAAAAGAATATTCCCTTTTTGGAGCTCAAATAGGAGAATATTCTAAGGGAATATTCGCATGCAAGTGGATGGGTGAGGGGAAAATAGTAATTATTTAATTAAAGCAAAGTTTTAATTGTGCAAGTTGATTGAATTTATGATTATCATTAAATTATTTATTTATTTAATGAAAGGAGTTCAAATGATATTTAATTCAATAATTTAGACTATTTAATTAAATGAGAGGACATAAGGGGGTTTAATTTAAATAATTGTAATTATCCAGTTAAAGAAGATAAAATGTTAGTGTGAAAAGGGGTGAATTAACCTAATGAATTTAATTATATTAATAGATGAAAATGATTCATTTAATTAAATAACTAGAACTATTCAATTAAACAATTGGAAAAAAAAATTTAGGATGAAATGGTGTTAGTAATCAAATTTGAGTGTGTAATATCATTCAATACAATTTTAAGTGTCTACATTTTGCCCCTTTTTGAAGCGAGGTACATGTTACATTGGTTCAAAGACTGATGCTTTTTAGATTAATGTTGTTGCTCATATAAAAAATTCAATAACTCCTAATTTTTTGGATGCCCCATTGTTTCCCCAGTGAAAAAATTAAGCTAGTACCTTTTCCCCCTCAAGAGATCAAGCAAAAATTTTAATTTTTGGGTTGATATCATGACAAAGATTGAACATAGGTTCAGGTCAAAGAAGACAGAAGATACTTCTTTAGAAAGATCAAATATTTTATGTAGATTAAATTTATGATGTATAGACAATCATCAACCATGGGTAGCCTCATGTACATTTTGATATATATCACATGTTTGATACCTAGATAGAACTATTAGTAAATATAGAAGTGGGAGAATGAGTTGGACATTGATTAACCAATAATTTTGAGATTGATTCATAAGTCCAACATGTCTATGAGACTCCAAGACTTTATTAGATATGGTGATGAGAGAGATGATTTTCTTATTCCAAGGATTGGGATACTTGGGCCCTTCATTCCTTATTTTTCATGTAACACATAGACATGATGCATCATGGTATTGATAACCAAAATGGTGTTGTATCTAGTGCAATGTACTTTGACTCTGCAAACAAATAGGATAATCCTTATTCACACCTTGACATACAAAAACCTCATTAGCATGTAGTGTGGAAGTTTAGAATATTTCAGACAAAATCATACACAGTAGTCAACAATCTATTCAAAATTACCTCCCTACACACAATAAACCAAGTATTCACCAATATTATTTTACAAGAATATCCAACAAGCACAGCAAATGAAAGATAATGATTGATTCCCCATTTCTTTATCTCTAAATCATTTTGATAGACACCATTGAGAGGTCCTTGGAATAATTCAACAAGATAAATCATAAGACAAGATCAAAATGAACAAACAATCAATGTTATTTATATCTCTTGTCTAAGTAATGTATTTTCTTAGGATAAGTATCTAAAGTGATTGTCAAAGATGATGCCCATTGTAGGAAAGATGTATCCTAGGACATGTTAGTGGATGGTGGCAGGTTGATAGGTTATTTGACAGGCTATTGATATAAGGTTTGATTGACATGTTTGATAATGATCAAGAGTTCAATTTTTTGTTGCAATTAAAGGTTATACTTTTGTTTATTTTTGTACTAGTTTTCCATTTGGTTTACTAAAGGGTACGTGTGATGATCAATTTATTATGGATGGAAGTTTATTGTGGGTGAAAGTGAAATGGGATGGGTGGTTTTGGAATATTTCAATGGTTTTTTTTGTAATGTTTTGAGGCTATTTTTGATCTTTTTGGGTATATGTGAATGTTTATGTTTTCAGGTTATGTAAGGTTGTTTAGGAATTTTGAATTTTTTCCAAATGTTTTTGTGTTTTCTAAGTTTGGACCAAGACCTAAGAGGGACTGACCTAGGGCCTCAGGGGATTATCAAAGATTAGCCTTGCCTACGCTATAGACATAGAGACCATGTAGTTTGACTGACTTTGATCAATGATTTTTTATTGATGAGATATAAACACTTGATGGGCTTGTCAGTTTATTATGATGAACTCCTAAGGGACTAACCTAATGTGTCTCAAGGACACATTGATGATAGCCTTGCCTACGTTCAAGGTCGGAGACAACGTAGTTTGACAAAGTATTGTTTATGATTTTTTGATGTTTTGACCTATTTAGGGGTTTTGATGTTTTGCATTTTGACTTTAGAAATTTTCAAATGTTTTTGGATTTTGGCTAACAATATTTTAAATATTTTTGGATTTTCTAGATTTTGTAATTGTTTTTGTATTTTTTGAATTTTTAAATATTTTGGTATTTTGGTATTTTTTTATGACTTTGAGATAAATGATACCTAGATCATGATGTTGATGTGACATTGTGAGATATAAGACATGGATCAAGATTTATTAAAACACAAGAGTGCAAGGACTTGCCCCTAGTGTCTAGCAATGTTTCATAGTGCAATGGATAAACCAAGATGGTTAATGTTGTTAGAAACCAAGATCACCTACATGCAAATGGATACCTATCACATGCAAAAGACATTCAGAACAAACAAAAAGTTCTGTAAACATCAAAGTGTAAAATGCATTATTAGAATCTCCAATTATTACAAAGAGATCAATCCTTATGAAGGAGATCTAGAAACCCTAAAAGGGAAACCCTAAATGAAACCATAGTGTGCACACTTAATAATTAATAAATAATTATTAATGTGCCTAAGTTTAGCTTAAGAAACTAAAGGAATAAGTGACTTAATTAATTAACCAGTATGATATAATTAATTAAGCATAATAACTTATTACTCTAACACGCCCCCTTAAGATGAACTTAGGAAGAAGCTAAAACACTAGAAGAAGATGAATGCAAGAAAAGATGGGTCCCGACAACTAGGCCTGATCAGCTACCCATTTACAAATGCAAGAAAGAGGTAGAAGAGGAAAACCCAGTGGGACAAAACCCCCCTACAATGATATGACATGATGCAAAGAAGCACTAGAAGAACACTGTAGAGTAACACTGGAACTGAAATCTGGCAAGCAAGGAAATATACTTTTGTCTACTACTGAAACCGGATGAGAGTCATTGATTGACTCAAGGAATCATGATAAAAGAAATAGTAGACCCGATGCCTCAGAACACTCGAAAAACTCCAAACAGGAACAAGCCTGGAATCTATGAAGCAATAGTGCCAAAACATCCAAGTAATCTCCAAAACACCCATCGGGCCAAATCTGGATTAATGATAAACCTAGGACAAATATAGAAAAAATTGCATGGACAACAACATAGAGCTCCTCAATACCTTTCCAATGCCACAAAGTTAGCAAAAATCGGAGATTGTGGCAAAAATTTATGAGCTCAGAAGCATAAAATAAACTATAAAATAAACTATACTATAGTAAAATAGGAAAATAATATAAAATAAACTATACTACAAGAAAGTTCTCGGAACCAGCTTTCCGACAATATCTTGTTTACTCGATTTTGATATTGTATGCCTAAGTTATGCCAAAAACAAAAAAAACTACTCTTTTAGGGCAAATTAGGGCTAGGAGGGGCAAGGAGGGCCGTACGGTCGATGACGTCATGCTGATGTTAGCACTTCACTACAAAAAATTTGATGGCCATCTAGCCGTCGCCGCAAAAATCTGCCTCCCTGCAAAAAAAATTCGACCCCTGGTTGCCATATAATCGCAGGAAAAGCGCAGGGGGGTTGGAGTGGGTCGGGGGTCGGGGGCCAGGGGCTGGGCACGGAGCTCTTGGTCCCCCATATGACCTTGGTCGAGTTGTTGGGTGCCCACGGGGGTTGGCTAGGACCGGTGGCAGAGCATAGTGCAGCCACCGGTGGTGGTGGCCTCCCAGTAGTTGGTTGGTGGCCGCTCGGTGGCCACCAGGTGGAGGAATGATTTGTGCGGGCGGCGCAAAATTTTTGAAAAATGAGCCTCGAAATGCATGTCGGGGAGGTCGTATGGCCTCCCTAGCAAAAAAAATTTGCCTCAAAAACCAACTGCTCCAAAATCAATGATTTGACATGCGTTTCTAGGGTTTTGGGCCGCTACGAACACGATGGCGACATCCGTTTGAGCCCAAAGTCTCCCGAAAAATTTGCTACCCCCAGATCTTGCAAAAAAGATGCCTGTGGAAACCCTTGCACATGAAACTCACAGAGAGGCCATATCTTCAGATCACAAATAGGTAGCAGTAGGTCTAGAGCTCTAATACCATGTTAGAAACCAAGATCACCTGCATGCAAATGGATACCTATCACATGCAAAAGACATTCAAAATAAACAAGAAGTTCTGTAAACCTCAAAGTGTAAAATGCATTATTAGAATCTCCAATTATTACAATGAGATCAATCCTTATGAAGGAAATCGAGAAACCCTAAAATGGAAACCCTAAATGAAACCCTAGTGTGCACACTTAATAATTAATAAATAATTATTAATGTGCCTAAGTTTAGCTTAAGCAACTAAAGGAATAAGTGACTTAATTAATTAACTAGTATGATATAATTAAATAAGCATAATAACTTATTACTCTAACAAATGTATATGTGAAGAGTTTAATATATTTTTACCATGCTAGATATGGGCTATGGGACTTTATGAGGCACAATGGTAAAGATCTTGTCAATAGTTTTCCATGAGCAGATTTGAAGTATACGTCGAATCTTTGTCAAGATCAAGATAAAGTGGAATATTTGGATAAATTTGGATTGGATGGATGGAGGGAACATTGGATTTATCATGATAAGGATGAGATACTTCTATCTAATAAGGATCATATAGATTCTCAATTCTACTCATGATGCTTGTTTACTAGGTTTTCATCATAGTACTTACCCAAAGCACCACCGAAGTGGTTTTCACTAGAGGAAAATTTTTATTTCTAATATTTTCTTGATTTTTTTTTGGATTTTTTTGTTTTAAAAAATTACCCTCATATTGAGCCACCTAGTGGTACTTATGTAGAGGCCACTATCATAACGTGAAAATGATATCCTTCTTGAAGAATTTTCTTTTCCAAGATACGTGCACTTGAATGCAACTTTTGAGAGCTCTGATATGCCTTGTCAAAACCGGAATGAACGTTGTTTATGTGTGCTAATCACGATATAGTATCTTTAGAATCTTTATAATGAAGAGTAGTTTCCAACACATGGTCAATGCGAGAATTGGACATAATGAATGGAGTGTCTGGTGTCATGCATGAAGGAATATGAGATGGATTGGTTGATGGTTTGAAATCTTTGACTCTCCAAACTTGGCAATATGAGAAATGATGAGTAGATATGGAAGTTTTTGTGAAATTAGTACCAACCACTAGATAAACTTTTTTCCTTCCTTGAGAAGATTTCTTTTGTATTTGAGGATATCTTTAATGGATATGTTTCCCTTTTTGAATTTCCCCATAGTTTCTTTGACTAATGGAGTTTTGGAGGGATTATTTTCTTTATTTTTCTTTGATATCCATTTGTACTTGCTTTGTCCTTTTTGGTTTACTACTTCATTTTATTTGATGATCTTATCCTTTCTTTGATAGGAATATTTCTTTTTACATTGGTCCCAATTTGTGTATGAGATGATGGGTGGATGATAGTTCATGATACAACTAGTTATAGTGTTGACAGTATTTTCCCCATAAGGATCCTTCATGCCTCCTATGTTGATGTTTGCATTACACAATATTTCCTTCAACATTGTGAAAGTATTGGAAATACCTAATCCTTTTCCCTGATAATGTATCCTTTGATCCATATCCATTGAATATGACTTGTCGTGAACACATGATATTGTATGGGTTCACATTGTTTAGGAATATGAACTATTTTCTATGATTCCATGGTATCTTTATTTGTTGATATCGCTTTAGAATATTTTGGTGTTGATTTAGAATATGTTGATGATGCGCAATCACTATAAGAATCAAGAATCTCAATCACCACTTGCTCTTGTGTGGGAATATCAAGAGTGGGAGACTCTTGTTTTGGATGAAGAATATCTATATGTCTATCAGAAGGAAACATCTCAAGGGTGATATTAGGGATATCTTTGGATTTTAAAATGGTTTGGAAGATTTGCCTTAGCTCTTGATGAAACTCTAGTGATAGTGTTTCTTGATCTCGACTTGATTCGAAGAAACTTTCATTATCCTCAAGAGCCTCCTCTTGGCATGATCCTTGGGTGGATGATGCATCATTGTGAAAAGACTCTTTGTAACACTTTGTAGATACGGGTGCAACAAGGGATATTTCTTGCTTGTTTGGAACTTCTTCAATATGCCCAATAATTAAGCCATATGTTCAATCTTGCTCTGCCATCTACTAAGACTCGTCTAACCTTATGTTTGTGGACAAAGACCTCGATATGAAGGGCATCATTATGAGATGGTTTGGGTGAGGAATAGTCACTATTCGAAAAGTTAATGTAGTGAGGTGAATTCAGATATCTGACCATAGTTTCAAAGTGGTTGACATCAATGTTGGTTGGGATGAAAGACTCTTGTAGGACTTTATCCAAGATGGCCTTATGGGCGGGTGAGATGTAGAGCAATTCAAGAATGGATATTTGAGCGGGTGTTTTATTCAATTGCTGAATAAGGTTGAACTCTGGTTTAGGGTTTGACTATCTGGAAAATAGACCAGGTATGGTAATTTTAGGTTGACGTGTAGAGGGACCTGGGATGGTGACCTTGTCTTTACGTGTTGTGACGTTGTAGTTCGTGGCCTTTTTAATGGTAATAGTATTGAAACATTGTTCTTCATCAACAACTTGCAAGTTGTTGATGATGGTACCACCATAATTATTGAAGGTAGGACAAATGTAATTGACTTCATTATTGGTATTCTTCATGCCAAATGAGGAGGGTTTACTAGAACCATGATCTTGTAGTGGGTTCTTGTGGATTGTATGATCCACATTAGACACAAATGGTTGACCTCCTAACTCAATGGTATGGTTTTCAATAAAGTCTTGCACTAGATTTTGCAACTGGCGGCAAGAGGAAGTTTTGTGCCCTTTGATATGATGGGAATCAAAAAATGCATTATCATCCCACCATGATGGCTTGAACTGACCGGGGTCATATGATTTAGGTTCTTCCAACATTATGACACCATTCTGGATAAGTTTCTTCAAGACAATTTCGATAGGTTCACCCAATGGGGTATATGTGTGTTTTTGAAATTGTCGTGGTTGACGCAACTGCCTTTGATTAGATTGAGCAAGATTATTTTGAATAGCATTGGCAGTTGGTGTCGATGTAGTCACAGGTGTATTTTGATTTTGGACTCCTTTGATGGTGAGCACATGACCTATTGCATTAATGGTTTTTGCATCGACCACATCGTCATTTGTGACGTGTTTATTCTTAACCCAATATTTGTTTTTTTCATTGGAGTTACTTGGGTTATTTTTTGTGGTGGTGTTGATTATTTTGCCACCATATTTTAATTCGCCTTTGGCAATCAAGTATTTTTCAAGTTGAACACCTTTTTCAACAAGGTCAACAAAAGTGGTACAACAATGGACTTGTAAGCCATATCTGAGTGGTCCTAGGAGAGTTTGTACAAACATGGTGACTTTCTCCTTTTCAAGGTATTTCTACTGGACATCTGCTTGCTAAGGTTCTCCATCTTTGAAAGAATGGGATAAAAGTCTCTCCTTCCTTCTCTTGGGTAAGTTGGCATATAGAGGCAATGTCAATATCTGTGTCAATGTTATAGGCGTAGTTTTCAACAAACTTGTTTGCCAATTCATCCCAAGTTTTGATTCCTTTAGGAAATAACGAGACCACTCCAGTGCATGGTCTGTGAGACTTCTAGAGAAGAGTCTCATGAGATAGGTTTGTTCATATGCAATGTCCATGCAACTGGTGGTGAATTCTCTTATGTGTTCAATGGGGTTTTTTTTTTTCCTTTGTATTTAGGAAAATGTGGTACCACATATCCATGAGGAAAGGGTGGCATATACAAGGTTGTGTCAAATGGATATGGACATAATTCATGTGACATGTAAGAATTTTTGTTTGACTGTTGCAAGGTCTCCACTTGCATTTGAAGAGAAGCAAGTTGGAGTGTGAGTGCCTCCATAATTGGGTTGTTGGTAGCATCACACATGTTGGTGATAGGCATGGATTGGTTTCCCACCTGTTGTGATGAGATGTGTTGGTTTGGGATTGGTTGTTGGTGAACAAAATGAGTGTTCTAATTTTGCGGTTATGGGAAATGAGTGTGTTGATGCAGGATGTGCTGCTATGTATGGACTTGAGACACATAATTTGGGATGTGGGATCCCACCATGTTGGATTGAATTTGGGGGCCTTGTTGGTATTGAGCATGTTGATTCCCAAATTGAGTGGAAAATTGGGTGCCTTGATTGCCTTGCCCAAATAGGTAGTTATGGCCTTGAGGAATGTGGGTGTTTTGTCTCAAAGGAATGTTGGTATTAACCTGTGAAGAATTTGGGACATTAGGTTGGGGCCTTGAATGAAAAATCTTAATTTTTTCCTCCCAAAATGGTTTGATGAGTTGGTTGCCATAGCATTTGAGGAACCTAATAACAGGTTTGCTGATGTATCCATGGAACTAGATGAAGTTCCAAAGAGGTTTGAGGTGGATGTACCCATTGTTGATCCAAATTTTTGTGAAGGAATAGTGGGTGTTTGTTGGGGGATGGATTGTGATGTGGTGTTGGTGTGGGTAGATGATTCCCCAATAGATGTTGTGTTGATTGTGGTGGATGCATTGGTTGTGGTGGTAGCATGACCAAGGGAGGTAGCATTAATGGTGTTAATGATGTTTTGTGATGTGGATCCCATGGAAGTACTGTGTGATTGGTGATCAGGAGATGTTGCTCTAATAGTGTTGAGGTCAAATCCTTTTGGTAACCTAGCCCCTTGGTCAAGGAGCATGGCTAGATATCTGGCTGAATCATTTAGAACAAGTTCTTCCACAAAAGAGGCCACTTCTACATTTTGGGCAGCAACTTGTATGTCTTCTTCAATGACTTCCCCATTTTGGTCTCCGTGGATAAATTTTTCAAAAGGATTCTATGGAATGGACATCTTACAAAAAGGATTGATAATAGAAATTCCCATGTCATTAGAAAGAGTTTTTATGTCACTAGGGAATGAATTCATGTCATTGGTGAAACTAAGAAAGTTGGTATCTTGACCAAAAGAATCCACAAGTCTTTTATTTCTTTGTAATCTAGTTTCAACCATAATTTTTTTTTCTTAAATTTGGGATGATGAGGGAGAATGACCTAAATATGACACTATGTTTTTGGGTTTTTTGGAATTAAGGAATGTTATGAAATACAAATGAGACCAAAAGGAGACTAAAAGTTTGTGAATGCAAATGATATGACACTAAAGTGAGGAGACTAATGGTATGCAAACTAAAAGGAGCCTAAGATTCACTCACTATTGGTAAATCTAAGGATATGAATACTTGACGATACAAAGTGTTGGCAATGCTTCAAGTTTGGAATATCAATGGACTGTAAAAGGACTAAAGGAGGACAAAGCGAAATTTCCACACTAGACTATTGAGTGGGAAATAATTCACCAAAGATGTTGACTAAAAGACAAAGGGTGATTGAGTCCAATGATAACCTACTTTTGAATGCAAAGGTTTGACAATGGATGGTAAGGAATCTACTCCTAAAATCTTCAAAATGAGTTTCTAAGGGGATGGTAAAGTTTAATAGTGCAACTAATGAAATGCAAATGGAAACCTATGGTGAGTTTAATAATGCTATCTATAATGCAATGATGAGGGAAGTTGAGAAATTCAATGTTTGGTTTGATAGAAATAGTAGAGAAAGGCTTGATGGAATCTAGAAAAAGCCAAGTTTGGACCTTAGTTTTGATAGTGAAAATATTTTTTTGGAGACTGGCAAATGTGTCACAACAAATGCATTATGATAGGGTGGATACGTCTCAGTAAGGTGATGGCGGTGTTATAACTGGCAAATGGGGCTTGAAATGGAAAATGTGGTTCGGTATCAATCAAATGCGGATTGGAAAGGTAATTGTGGCATTTGCAGTTTTGAATGCGGCTCAATAGAGCGATTGTGGCTCAAAACTAAGAAAGTGCAGTTTCACAGGGCGATTATGGCGTTTGGAGTTTTGAATGCGGCTCAAAAATAAGCAAATGTGGTTTGACAGGGCGCTTGTGTCGCATAAAGAAAATTTGGAAGAGAATTTTAGCAGTTTGACCAATTTTTTTTAGATTTTGGCAAGTTTGATGTTCATTTGTTGAAATTGTCTGAAAAAAGTTGGCAAACACATGGTGTTGTAAAAAATGAAAAAAAACCACATAGAAGACAGTTAGAAAAAACCTATGGCTGCAAGGACAATATTCTTATGGATTCCACGTGGATTTTACTTCAACCACATATCCTAAGTGCACTCACTTCTCAGGGAAACCAAGCTTCCAACCTCCATGAAACTCCCATGGCAGATTGATCATCTCTACTAAGAATTGTGAAGGTGTGGGTGCCTTGGCAATGACTGTTGCTGCACCAAAGAATAGAAGGTTTGCAGTTTACTAAAACAAAGGTTTTATTTCGAGCACCCATTTAGAAGGCCACATGAGAGGCATTATCATCCCAGTCTATAGAGGTTATGCTCTACAGGTTTTGACGCACCACAAGGGTACTGGGGAGTCAATTGCTGGTCTGCAAGAAGTTCTGTAATGCTAAGCTTTCCTTAACATTAAAATTTACATATCGGTTGGGCGTCGCTTGGATATAGCACATTCCTTATTTGAGTTGCTTTGGGGTGAGTACTTTATCCCACCAAAGTAGGCCCAATTTCTAAGGCTAACAAAAGTGGGCCAAAATATTCATAGTTCAATCAATCTTTGTTTAAAAACAAAGAGAGAGCACATGAATATCTTAACTCACACTTGCATGATGTTCTTTTTTTAAGTCCAAATCGAAATGTTTGTTGTGATGACTAACTAAATCACAAAACAAAAAATAAAATGGTTCATTTTAAATATTTGTAGTGTTTTTCAAGCATGGGGGTTCATTTTAACCATTTGTAGTGTGAACTAACTAATAGTTAATTTTAAACCCATGAAAAAAAGAAATGGCTGTTCTTTTTAAGTTCATGCACTTACATGATTGTTCATTTTATTTATGAGTGAAATGTAACTTATGAAATTAAAGTAAATAAAAAATAAACAAGATTGATTAGACTCCAGCTTGACACACACTGTCACAAAAAGATTAGTATCTTGAAAATCTCTAATCTAGAAGCAAGAAATAGGAAGAAACTGAAAAAAGATACAAAATAAAAAAAAAAAATTCTTACCAGTTTGCATCGCAGCAGA
>CM021103.1:616274091-616340114 GCA_007115665.2 Sequoiadendron giganteum | reverse complement strand
AAAGTCTAGAAAATGATATTAAATGTTTTCCTTCACAAATTATACCAGTTGATGTGATAATAATAGACACCCATTTGGGACATTTTTCTGATGTTGAATTCATCGCACGATCTCAGCAAGAGAACGCCTCTCTATGTATGAAGAATATTATAGAAAGTGGGTTACATTTAGCAAGATGGTTTTCGCTAGCAATGGAGGCCCCTGAATGGTTATGTAGTGTTTGAATTATTACAACCCAGATAAGGGAGATGTTGAAAAGGAGGGAATAACCTATGCAAATATTTCTATGAAAGGAATTGTATATAAATTTTAGCTCCTCACATTTCCTCGAATGAATCTAAAAGATGTGAGAATGAATACTAGAACTTACCTAAGCATCAAAAAACATAATAGGGAAATCATGAATGCACACTGGTGTCAGAAGAAAATTACAAAGAAAATGAAGCTAATTCTAAGATCTATGTTCAACCGAGATATTCAAGATATTATAACCATGTTAAGCAAGGTAGTTAGACTTAGGGATGCCAATAATTTTGAACCATGGATGTTTATGATTATATCCCAATTAATGGAAGGTCTTGTGTAGATGGATTGGGTAATTTTTACCAGTGATAGACTACATAATCAGATTTAGGAATTCTCATAGTCAGGATGGTTTAATATGTCCTCATATGTGATTTACTCTTGCACCATAAGGTAAAATAAACAAGGGTTGAATGTAGTTGGTAACTTGGGAAAAGAAATAAGAAACAATCTTATACATACTCATTGACCCCAAGTTACTATTCATGAATATAGGGAGAATTATCGGAGATTCAACGATGTGTTTTCCATGAAGCTGGTAAGAATAATGGAGGGAAACAAAACTAAAATTTTGTCTCTAGAAGCACAAAATATTATCAAAAACTTTGAAGGCTGGTACAATTAGTTTCCTACTTTCACCTACATTAGGGTGGAAGGGTTTGAAGGATATCCTTACATGTTGACTAGGTACCCGATAGATATTTTTTTATTATTGGAATTGGTAAGACAAATGAAGTCGTCCCATGCTCTTTTCAGTGTGGCACATAAGAAAAATGTTATATTTCCCATTATAATGGGGAATTATAAGTGCAATGTAGCTAAAGCAGTTGATTTGTGTGAAGAGGAATTAAAGATGTATAAATTGGAGTTATTACACTCCAAATAATTAACTATGATCCAAAGGGGAATATTTCCAAGGGGATAGCCAAAAAGCATGCCCATTTTTCTCATTCAGAGGACTTTTGGATCAATTGTGATGATGAGCACATAGTTAGGAAAAGATCATATCAAAGATAGTCATTGCAATCAACATAGATTATTGAGCTTCATGGCATTCCAGATTAGTTGGATGAAGATGATGGAGAGGTTTTGAATCCAATTTATAATTGAACCAAGGTTTATGATGAACCCATTCTAGATCCAATCTATTAAAGTAGAGAAATAATGACCATTGAAGAAATCTCTAAGCAAGTTTTGGTGCATACTCAATGATGGATTGATGAATTTTGTAAAAACTTAAGAAAAGTTGGGGTCAGGCCCACATACTCACTCAATATAAAGAATAATCAAAGAGAAGAAGATGAGTCCAAGTATGAGGAGTCTACTAAGATGAAAATAAAATCCACCAAGGAAAATAAAGTAGTACATATTGAGGAGAGAACTCCTGAAGCCTCAAGCGAGAAAGTTTGATTGGTGCCAGCTAGCCATCATAAATAAATTGGACAAAGTAAGGTCAAAGTGATGGTGAATCCTATAGCAGCATCTTTTTTCATGGAAAATCCAAAGATTCAACCTATGACTGATGAGGAGATGAGAATGAAAATGAATACTCATGCTTAGAAAAGGTTTGCATCCTAGAGGGTTGCATCATTATTTACTTTTCCCCTTCATTCAATACAACTGCAGTAAAGAAAACATTAGGAAAGACTCTTGTGCCTCTAGATGAGAGCTTTGACTTAAACAAAGATCAAATCAAGGAACAAAAGGATAAATTGGGTGCCATGATGGAATGAGTAAAAGAAAATAAATCTAAGGAGAAGCCCATGGTACAGCCAGTGATGGAAGAAATGTCGGATGTAGGGTTAATTCTTATAGATGTTGAAGAAGAAGAATTTATAAGAGGAACATTTGACATAGACGTTGAAAACCCTGAAATACTTGTTGAAAAAGAAATAAGAGAAACTTTAGGAAAAGTTCCCATTGATGTTGTTGTTATTGAAGATACAGTTGATTCCTAGATCCCACTAGGGGGTATTGAAAATAATGTTGAACAATCATATGTTTTTGAAGAGAAAGGAGAATACCGATTTGAATTCGAGAATACAGAGCCTTCATAAACTTTGGATGGTGGGGTGGTGATTAAAGAGAATCCTGATGAAATAGGACATGAAGAAAGTGATGCCCCGAAGATTGATATTGAGAATATGGATAGACAAGAAAATATAAGTCTTGGAAATGAAGAGACAGTGGTGAATCCTAATAATTTGGAATCCATGCTAGTGAATACTTTAAAAAATTTCCATCCCGGAGAATGTGACAAGCGGGTATGAAAAAATAAGAGAAGTTCCTAAAGGTACTGAAAACTAGGAACAAAGAAATGTTATAGAGGTGGAAAGTAATGAAGATGCACCTGATTGGTTGATAAGATAAATTGGCTTCCCCATTGGAATTATAATTAGTACCTCTAGATCTCAAGACCTTAATACAAGAAGTGGAAACTCTTAAACCTAGGCAAAGATAAAAAATAAAACATGTTATGCAAAACAATGTAGATGGAGGAAGAGCACTCCATATAGCTACTCCAATAGTAGATAAAAGTATACATGAAATAACACCTAAGGAGTACAGAGTAACAATTCAATGTTGCACATTCATCCTGGGAACAAGAATTAGAAGAAATGAAGATGAATTTAGAGACAACTATCACTAGGGTGCAGAAAAGTAAAAAAAGAAAAGAGAGTTGAAAGAATGGATTGTCCATCTAGAAAATTTGATAGTATCATTAGCTCAATTTGGCCAAGCATAAGCCAAATTTCCTCAAAATCCAATACTCATGTCACAAGAGCAGATGGATGCTATCACAACACTTCACCATAAAATGAGTACATTTGAAGAATGGATGGAGCACTTCATAAGGCATGGATAAGAATTAATCATGGATACAATTAGGAAATACAAGGAGGCATACCGTTGGTGTCAGAAGTCTAAAATATTAGAAGGACAATGTAGGTTCTGCAAGGAGCAAATTGATATTGAAAGACAAATTTTAAAGGCTCTCATTTAGACAGATGTCCAAGAACTGATAAGTGAAAAGATAATCATGGAACAAGGGGTTTTGATATATGCAAAATGGAAGAAATGGGTAAATTGGGAAGGTGACACCTTAATGAATGTGTTGAAGGATTCGAAGAAGTCACTAAGAAATGCAATAAATTGATTAATAGAGATCAAGGTTTCATTGAAACACTAGCACGACACGATTGTGATTCTTGGATGATAGGAAAAGATGGAAAGGAAGTAAAAGCTTTCAAGGAATGGCTTGAAAAGTTAAATAAGGACCCTTTTCAATCTTTAAACTAGGAGGACGTTGATAAAATTATACAGTGCAAAAACACCATGGTTAAATATGAAACAAAGAAGATGTAGATGAATGAAAACATCCTCGAAATATCGAAAGGTTATACCAAGCTCAAATATAGCTAGAAGGTAATTCAAGGAATTTCAAAAGAGTGGATGCATCAGGTATTGACTACCTTTCGAGAGTACCAATTGAAGAAAAGTGAAGAAGATTTATCGAGATCAGAGTCTGATACAAGGCAACGAATAAATGGATATCAGATACCAGAAGTAAGCACAATGATATGTTATTAAATGTAATTTTGTAGGTTGTTCTTGATCCTGGTGGAGGCATATTATCCTAAAATTTGAAGAATACTAGTGGCCTTGTTTTGTGCAAAGAATTTGAGTACCAGAGCTTGGAGTTGAAGATTAATGTTGATGAAGAAGTCAAAGCCTTGACTTTGTCTAGAAGATTCCAATGACAACTAGCATCTTCCATGTGCTACATTTTGATTTATTGTTTATGATTCCTTTAATAGACTTTAAGTTCAAAATTTTAGGGCCTTGTTCCTATAAAAGGCCATTTAATGCTTTACTTTTATTTTTAAGCTCAAAATTGATGGATGTCAGAAGAGTCAAAACTTCTTTAAGTTTTGTTCTTTTTTCTTGTTTTCTAAATCATTCCAAATTAAAAACTTGTATGTACATAGAACCGATCAATATCAAAGCTAATTTGAAAGCTACCAACTTTTATCTTTTGTAGATGGTTGTTTGTTTAGCTAGATAAGACTATATGTTGTGTCATTTAAGGGTGCATACAAAACCTGCCCGATGTCCAAATAAACCTCCCCTTTCATTAAAATCTCATCTCGCATCATTTTATGCATAGTTGTGAAGTAATCTAGTGAAGTATAGAGTGGTTTTCTTTGATTTGGTTAATTCTTGGGGCATGCGTGGATAATACTTGGGAGCTCTTTTACTTTTCAAGTAGTTTTGATGCTTTGTTTTAGATTAGATATTTAAATTTCAGAAAATTTTCCAAAAAAATAGATGAATGAATGGAAATTTTATTGCAAATCTTTCATTTTCATTGTATTGTTGAATGCTTAAAGCTCAAACTACTTAAGTGATAGCAATTTTTTTTTAAATTCATGGAATATTATTGCATATTTGTTGATTTCATGAAATTTTTTGATGATTGAACCGAGAATATCTCTCATTGAACCTTATGATTCCTTATAGAACTATAAATTACTTTTTACCCCTCGTGTTAATTGCATTGTCACAATGAACCCTGATGTGAACCTAGTATGATCAAGACCTAACTGAAACAAGCCTTGTGATTAAGCCAAGTTAGCCTGAAGATTTAGGTTGTACTAGTTTCATCTTTCAAATAAAGATAGGTTATCATGATCTATCTATGAGGATTTATCTACACTATTGATGTGCAACTAACAACGTGATCAACAACTCCTTTGTCGCATCACCATGAAGACTTCCATAAATGTTATACTCAACACTTGTAGGATTGGCATGACAAAGTTTACCATAGCATTGTTGATCACAAATCTCTTATTCAAATATAATATTTAATTCATATCCATCATCATGCTCGTATCCAAGAAAAGTTGGAGTTCCATTATGTTTATTGCTAGAAAAGAGGATGTCCAACTCACTTTAGTTTTTAGCATCTAACCTTTCCACACAAGGTTCTAAAAATCTAACCTCATTAGCATGATTTGAACTAATATGATCATTCAAAGGATTGTTAACACAATCACTAATTTTCATAACACCACCATACATTTGTGAGCCTTAAAAATTATCATCATCTTCATTGCAGCACTTTTCACTTAGGGAATTCAATTCTACCTCCTCTTCTTGAGAGGAATCATATTCACTAGGGCTACAGACATAATTGTAATTTCTTTGATCACCTAGACAAGAATTTTTTTTGGTTGGTTGAATATTTACATATATAACACTAATTTTCTCACCATGAAGACTTGAAACTTAAGAATCAGCATAATCAGTGCAATGATAACACTAATGTTGTCACCATGAAGACTTGAAAATTTAGAATCAACATACTCAGTAAAATGATCCAAAAATAGATCTTCAACTTCTATTGCATCTTTAGATGAAATCAATGTACCTAACTCAAAGGATTCAACATAACACCCTTTCTCCTTGTCAATGAATGGAAATGTCTATTCAATATCATTTGTATTATTGCAGCCTTCATCTGATATAGAGAATTGGCTCTCTACTTCTATGTCTTCAAATTCAATAGAAGACGTGACTTCACACAAATCATCCATCTCATCATGTCTTACATCCTAGCTACCATGACTGCAATTTTCATCTCATATATTTTCTCAGTAGGTTGTTCAATAAAAAAATCCTCACCACTATAAGATGCATTACGATTGTATTCTACTATACCATCTAGATCCATTTAATCAAATCTGGAAAAATTACCATCACATAGTTCAGTTAGGAAATTACTTCCACATTGCTCTATCATTTCTTCAACCACTAAAATCCATTGATATATTTACTCAAGGTTAGGGGGATTCAATTCAATAGGAATGGTACTTAGACTTGGCTCAAGTCTTTCATAGAAAACATCAATACGCATTGATTCATCAGGTCTATTTAATACTAGTATGGCAAACTGAATTTTCATGAATCTATCATGAAAATAATAGAAGGATTCACCCTTATACCTCTTCATATCACACAATGCATCAATAGGTGACATGGATTCAACTTTGTTTTCAAATTGGTCTTCAAACTCTTCTTGGATATGCAGATGTCTATTGTCAAACAAGCACACATTTTATGTTGATATTCCTTCAAATTGAACAATGAAAAGTATTATAAACTCATTCCATGAACATATATAGTGTATTGGTAAACTATAAAACCAATATTCAATGGAATTTTATAAATCTCTCACAAAAAAACTTCATGATAACATCCTCCTCTTCTATTTGATAGTCCTCCACCAAATCAGTAAAACTTTGTAAATGTTGTGATGCTAAATCTTCATGATCTCCTTTAAACCTAGGTAAGTACTCATTTATTTTTCCTGGGACTGAGTGAGAATAACCTTGGATTTTACTGAAATCTAGAGGGTTATATCTTTCATTAAATAACATCTTTCTTTGAGGATATGGCTATGGTTCAGGCATTACATTAAAGCTTGTAGAGGGAGAACCAGAATAGTCATACATATTTGAAAATGAGAATGTATTCCCTCTGCAACTAGTTTCTTCTCAATATCCCTTTTAGAATATCTTACTTTATCATTTCCCTTTTCTACTTGTACCTTAGAGTACTAGATAAGGGACAATATTTACTAGAACCTTTGTTGCAAACCTTCATACAAAAATGTTGCAATACAAAAATACCTAACAATGTTTGCAACCAACTCTTCTGATGATGTGGAATATTATGTAGAGTTGCCACCTCTTTGAAAGAGGGAAATATATTCAAGAACTAGAGAAATTCTTCCAATATCTAGGTATTTCTGAGTTTTATCCACTAGCAATGCACCAGACTTCAAGAATACACCAGAAACATTACAAAAATCTCTTTCTTCGAGTGTGTAGGTTCTTCAATCATCTAACCCAGAACTTCAAATCAGAAAATCTATTGACTCTTTTCAAATGGATAATACTAGAGTTTTCCCCAATAGAGTCACCAATTTGTTGGTTATTTTTTAAGAACCAAGTTGATCTTCAAATAATCCTATGTAATTTCCAATTTCAATGCTCAACAAATTGAAAGGATTGGCCAAAAAATGAGAGAAAGTAATAATACTTTCCTCCTACACTTCGGGCTCTGCAAAACCCATGAGGGTGATCCTTATAATGCACTTAATATTTTATGTTCTTATTATCATTGTACATTGAAAATAGCAGATGAATTCTCCTTTATTTTCTTAATAGATGAAATCCTTTAAGAATCTGGCTAATACTTATCAAATTCTCATACTAAAGCATGAGACAATAATATAATTTAACTCCAAACATACATTCAAATGAAATTCAGATTTAGATTGGTTTTTGTATGTTTATTGTTGTGATCGACCAGAGAATTGCAACATAGATATAGCTTATGGACTAGTGCCTTATCTAAGGGCATAGAGTCTTAAATCCTTCAAATAGGAACATATAACAGCATACAACCTATCACAATAGAGAAATCAAATTATGCATTCCTAAATCAGAAATCCTAACCAATATTACTTAGTTATCCCTGCATACACTCACATGAACCTTTATTCATGTCGAAGAAAATTAACTTGTTTCTTAAACAAGAGCATCAACATTGAACAAACATTCGATGGAAACACCATGAAGACAAATAGAATGATATTTGATCCACTTTATTCATAATTCATGCAATGTATATGATTGGAGAATATTGACTCATAAAGTATTCCATTTATATTTCAAGACATGACAATATTGATAAACAGTTCTAAATTTGAAAGACCCAAAACTCCAAAACTTAAACAAGCCTCAAAACACTAATATATGCTTTCTACGTTACAATGTGTTTCTCAAAATCACTTGAAAAAAACCAAGAGAGGTTTTACAATGAAAACAAACTTATCATCTTAAGAGAAATGAGAAGAAAGAAGAAAGAATAAAATCCCTAAAAATGAATCTAAGGTGATACATGCCATAGCTCTGCACCCCTGATCTATAACAAACTGATATTTAGAAGGTGTCTCTTCACTTCATTTTCCCTCTCTTCAACTTGTATCCACTTAAAAATCCCATGCACAAAATTACCTACATGTAAAAACATGTTCATGGCCTCATTTTCACTCTATAGGTGAAAAATATTAATTATGGGTAAAAACCCACATACCCATCTCCCTCCTTTTTGCTTTGTAGGTAAAACAATTTCCCCATATGTTTGATTTAATTTCTAGGTCATGAGAAATGGTTGTCAAGAATTTTTGACCTCACAAGTAGTCAAAAAATGTATAATTTTTTTCCAAAATGGCTTCCCAAGCAATAGAAATGGTTATGGCAACTTTCTGGAGCATGAAAGAGCACTTCCCAACTTGTAGAGGTGTTTGAAAATCAGCCTGAAGCCAAAAAATGTGAAAGATTTTTATTTTTTACCCCTTCCATTAACCATGGTGTGCAATATTTGTGCCCAATTTTTTAGTTTCCATTTCAATATGAACTCTAATAAAGTTTTCCAAAACTCATTGGTCATTGTTGATTTGTCTCCAATATTCTCCATGAAAGAAGAGATGGGTGATGGAGTTATAATTTTTAATATACTTTATTACCACTTCAAAAGTATTGCAAAGGTTATACAAGCCATCATGTCCCTTATCCATCATTGTTTTCATCCTCATTCCTTATTCAAAACTGGTGATGAGCAATGGAGTTGTTGTCATGAAATTTTTTTTAAAAATCAAAGTTTGCTATGAAGTGCATTGGCCAATAGGAAAGAAAAATTAAAACTGATTTCAATAATGAACTTTTGAAAATGTTTTTACATTCGCCCCAAATATGACACGTGTTCCTCCAAAAGAAATCCATCACCAGGAGGAAGACCATCATTGATTTTTTCCTAGCATATCATTCAATATGGCGACGAGCGATGTGAATTTAAAAAAGGCAGCACATGGAGAAATATTTTAAATTCAAGTCCTTCAACTATTGATGGCAGACCTTGTTATTAAGAAAAAAATGCTAATGGGAGCTCATCGCACCATTGCTGAAGTAATTAGAAAATGAAACTCACCACAACAATCAGCGATGAGAAAAATGGCAGCGCTCGATCACTGTTTTGTTTTGATTCCTTTATTTATTATAGTGATGAGCGATGGAGTTATCAGGAACAAGCTTTGAAGCTTCTAGAAGTTTTCCAAATGAAGACCCCTTTCTATCAATCAATTCATCATTGTATTTCTCCTCCATTTTCATTCAATACGACAATGAGTGATGCCTTCTCTATGATAAATTTTCATTATGTGTTGTGTCATGCCTTGACTTATCAGAAGCAAGAATTAAACATGCTTTTCCTCATAAACATTTGAAATTATATTTCATTTTTCCCTAAATTCCTTTTTTATGAATCAACAATTATCTATAATAATTATAAAGGTAAAATTGCATATCCATGAAAAAAAGGTAGGTGGTAAAAAGGCACACCTCGAGAATCACATGGGCAATGCCTAGAAAGCCAAAAAGAACCAGCAACATGGGCCTAGCCCAAAAGTTCAATCTTATAAACATAAATAAGAAAGGCCATTAAGCAGCCAAAGTAGTACCAGTAGAGCCCGGAGGTTCATTGTCATCCATTTTCTTCCCCCATTCATCAGCAAGGTCTGGCCTAACATCAGGAGGACCCCAACCATCATCGGCTTCTTTTTATTTATCTTTCATTTCCTCGTGTCAAGGTGATATTGCAAGCATCAGATGTGGAAAACATTTGGTAATGTCTAGCCAACCAGAGCCACTACTAGGAGCATTATTAGATGGCCACCCAAAGCCACCATCGCTGCTCCCTAGTGCTCCTCCAAAGGGCCACCCTTGGCCAACCTATGAAGGAGGAGAATGAAACCATCGAGGAGGGTGGGAACCATGCCAAAGAGTAGGCTGAGAGAAAGGGAAAGAAAATCCACTCTACCACCAGCCCTAAGAGGGTGACTGGCCATGGGAGGGAGTGGGTGAAGCAAGTACCTGAGCCATAGTACACAGGGCATTGCCCCAATGATCCAAAATCACCTGAAGGTGAGACACCTCAACTACAACTTTATTGGCTTGAACGTGAATCTGCAAAAAAGTGCATTAGAGCAAATAATAGGTTTAGAATACAAAGTAACAATTTTATCTATTTGGTTGTGTAAAAATATGTAGGAATTCCTATCTTTCCAGATATTAAAGAGGATTTCCACCCTGAAAGTGTGTCAAAATTGGGTGTATTTAGCAAAAAGCCTAGTTGAATCTCTAGAAGAACCATATGTCAGGAGAAGGGTTTTGGTCTGAAGGGTCGAAAGAAGTCATGAATCCAATTCCAAAAGTGTTGAGCTCTGGTACAAAACTAGAAGAGATGCTTAAAAGACTCATCTTGCCCGCAAAAAGGGCACTAAGGGTCCTAGACCCCCAAGTAAACAACCTAAGACCCCATAGGTAATCCTTGGAAAATAATACACCAAGAAAAGTGGGCGAGTTTAGGCTCAACACTTATAGACCAAGTGGAAAAGAATTTATTTCGCTAGAAATGGGTGGGGGACTGAAGATGCGACCTTTGGTTCAAACTTTTAATCATAGGAAAGTGTGGTGAAAGCCACATATACCAAGTTGAGGCTTATAATTCCTGAAAGGGGTGTCTGGGTACCACTTCCAATCCTTCCACAAGGACTTGGACCCATGAATTCTAACCTTATGAAGTATATCTACAAGAATTGCATTCAGTAGACCATCATAAGTATCATGGTCCTGGTTTTGAAGACTATAGAGAGCACAAAAATCTTCCCATAGCATAAGGTGCATTGTGGGTATGTGAAACACATATTGTAAAGTTTGAATTCCTTTCTTGTAGAGCCTTAGCATCTTAAGCCAAGGTGATTTGGCCAATGACTAGCCATTACTAGCAAAGAGGGGCAACCACCAAACATTCTACTAATTGAGTGAAATCCCATCACAAAAACCAAAGCTGGTCCAATGGAGCCAAGGCTTAACCACCTCCCAGGATCTCCAAATGCTCTTGGCCATGAGAGTTCCCACAATTTGAACCGGTTCCTTCATAACTAGAAGGGTTTGAAAGCTAATCCCCTTCCAATCTGGTATGTGAATAGGAAATTCAGAATGAATGCAATGCCTGAGGAGAATTTTCTAAGCTTCATCTCCAGTAAGGGCTCTAATTATCCTTTTTACACACAAGGAATTCCCTTGTCTTTGAGTGAAGAGTAGACCAAACCCTCTAGAGTCTCTAGGAAGGTAGCAGAACTCCTAGGCAACATGGTGAAACCCTCTATGGGCCTCCACAGAGGCCCAAAGAAAATCATGTAACAACTTTTCAAGCTTGGCATAGGCGGCTTTTGAAGGATCCCAACAAAAGGATAAATAGACATGTGTAGTAGCCAAGATATTAGAGCACACTTGGAATTTCCCTACTAGAGAAAGAGACTTGGTAATCTAGTAGGCCATTTTTTGCTCAATCCTAGAGAGAACAGCTTGCCACAACTCAACTAGAGAGGCTTGGAAGGTGAAGGGAATGCCCAAAAACTGAAATATTTCACTTGGCCCAATCCATTTCCAATTGTATTGTTGAAACTAGTGAGGAGTGGGTAGAATAGAATGCCTATAACACAACATTTTATTCTATTGAATGGTTGAGCCAGATGTGAGACAAAAAATGTTAAGGCATTCAAGAGCCACCTTAATATTATTCTCCTCCTCCAAAAGGGTGAGGAATGATGTTATCACTTGCAACACTAGATTTCTCCACATTGATGGGTTCCAGTTAGCCATTTTCCACTATCAATCTTATGAGGCTACCATAGCTGACTTGCGCTCAACCGTTGAGGTCTAGCAGCTAGCCCTTTCTCCCCATTACAAGTCAAGGTGGTAGATTTAAGGCACAAAAAGCAAGTTGCAGACAATTATGCTACTAGAGGTGCATAATTCAAAGCCAGATTACACTAGTTAATTGGCTACCATACCTCCAAGGAGTTTTTTCTAGCCCTGTGTGCCAGGCATTTTCCTAAATTCCTTTTTCAGTTTTGCACAATATTTTTTTTATTAGTGAATATTCACAATATTTTAAATACTAACATTTGAAACATTAGAAAATGGGAAAATTTTAATTTTGCCTATAAGCCAAATGGAGGAATTTCATTGCATGCAAATAGAGACCCTTGGAGCCAAATTTTTTTGTATGCATCCATAATCAATTATTTAATACATGGGTTTTAAATCAAATTTTTCTTAGCCATCAATATTCAGGTACATCTTTTGTAAATTGGCACATCGGACATGTTTTCCCCAACCAAAATACATTAAAATAATATAGCAAATGGCCTTCATTTTTGATGAAATAGGAACTAGAGATGGTTTAGGCCAAAACAAGAAATGGGTTACCCTTAGAATTGGGAAATCTGAAACTTTACGAAACACCAAATTTGGCCCAATCGTAGTTAGCAATGCATTAATTAACCCATTAGAACTCCTCCAAGAAGCATGAAACTGAACAGGCACACTACCATATGTACCAAGAAACACTCTACCATTTTAATTTTCAAGGTGACCTTCGAGTTACAAAATATTAATCAAAAAAGAGGCTTCCAAGGCATATTTAGCAAGATGTAGGGCTAGGCTCTGTCGACACATTGAAGAGATATAGACACTTCAAATTTAAAAAATTTGAAGGTGTCATCATGTTGAAAAAAAAAATCTATTGATTACACTATCAACAAAAATAGCAACATCCTCTATCATACTTCCAGGTTTGACTAAGGAGTGACCTACCATTTGTAGGACTATAGGTGTAGGCCTAAGTCCTTGAAAGCATAATTTCTCCTTAGTTTCATTGGTCATGACATTTATGAAAGCTCCTAAATTAATTTATTTATTTGGAATAATAATGTAACCGATTTGTACTTGAATCATAGGACTCCTTGGATGTGAATACTTGGAAATTGAAGTATTACCCAACATGAGATCAACAAGATGCCTAATAACTTGCATAGTCTTTGGGTCTTGTTCTTTTTCTACTTTCGAGTACACAAGTCTTGAACCATCTTCGTATATATATGGATATCCTTGATTGCCTATAAAAAAGGAATTTAATTTTAATATTTCTTAATTCATTTATAAGTTTAAATTATAACTTAGATATTACTTTCTATTTTGGTTGAGATAAAAACTGATCAGGATATGGGGGTAGCTTCTATGGCTCATTTTTTTTATCTTGATTTTCCTCAAGCTCTTATTGTAAATCATCTACTTCAATAATGGTGGGTCCCTAGAGGGATTTACCTTATCATAATTGAACTCCATTGATTTCTAGTGTATTAACAAGGTAGATTGGGTATTCTGTCACCTCATTATTATATCTTGGTTGTGCCACCTTGTTATTTGGGTTTTAAGATGGCCATGTAGGCATTGGCATTACCTTTGATGGTTGTGATGGGTCAAATGGTGGACTATTGGATGTAGATGATGTATGTGGTAGGAATTACAGTGGTTATTGGTATGGAGTAACCATAGGAGGTGTAGGATAAGATGAATATTATGGAAGTTGTGATGGTGGTGTCCTCCATCCTTGTTGCCTATGTTGAGGAGCACACTGGTGTTGTCTTTTCCACAATGAATAAGGTGGAGGTTGTTTTCACCCTCCATACCATCCTAGTTGATTTGGAAAGGAACTAGGCTAACTACTAGGCCCTACATTATGAGGTGTTTTAAGGTCATTCATCATTGGGGGCATAGTTCGTGGAGGCCAAGGCCTCCGTGGAGCCATATAGTAAATGGGTTCTTCACTAAATTCCACATCTACCATATCTATTAGAAGAGGTCATAATGTATTAGTCTTACTAGCATCCTCTAAAGAATATTTTTTTGTTAAATTAATATAAGGACATTCCTCATTAATATGTTTCTTATGAAAATTTGGACAAAATATAGAAAATGACTTTCTAGTTTCTTCAAGTTTCTTATGTGTGTACAAAGTGTCATTTTGTTTACCCATATAGTTCAAAAGATCAATTTTGAGATCATCAAGTAATGTACCTAGCTCTTTTTTTGTGATACTTGATGTGCTTCCAAAAGAGACATGCTTCTTAGGGTATCCTCTTATACTCTGGATGGATCTTGATTACTTCTTGCAAACATTGTAAATATCATCAAATATTAATTTGTAAATATCCCCACCCTTATAAGATTTAAAACATTAATACATTCATCATAAATACCCCACGGAACAAGTATTTTATAGTATCATTATTCAATCTTGTTTGTCTTTTCCTTTGAAGACTAAATGAGAATATTTTAAGATAATCCTCCAAAGTTTCCTCTTCTCACTGCATCATTCAAAATATTTCATCCCAAAATTCTTTAGTCTTGCAATATTCTTGATACTTAGTCAATAACTTCTCCTTCATGTCTTCCCATGTTCGAATGGTTTGTGGTCCTAAGCCCATGAACCACTAATGTTGTGTTCTTTAACATGGCTAGAAAAAACTTGTTCTTCTAAGAATCATTCTACTAGTCATAGTCAAAACATCAAACTCAAATAGAAACATGTCAAGATCTTCCATAAATAGTCACCTAAAAACTGGAAAAGAAAAATGTGGTATGTTTTCATGGGGGAATTCTTCTATTGGATGGGCAATGGGGAATTCAAAAGTAACAAGATTTTTATTGATCAAATCTCTTCATTGTTGTTATTATTGTTGTTTTTTTCAATGGTTTTGAATGCACAAGGGGTGTACAAATATGAGAACAACTTAGGACCTTTATTTATTAAAGTTTTACCACTTCGAAGTTCATAAGATTCTTCAAATAATTTAGAAATCTCCTTAGATGAATCTTTTGGGGTCTCAAGTAATTCTTGTTGTTTGCTAGAAGGTGACTAGAAATTAGACTCAATAGTAGTGGACACAATTGCACACTTTTCAAGATCAGGTTCAACTAGTTCCTTTTTTCATGATTTATTCACTTTTAGTGGCTTTAATCCTTGTATAGGATTTTCTTGTTTTAGAGAGCTACTGCCTATATCTCTCTTAACAAACCTTCCTTTACTATATGCCATATCCATGTATATTCTTAAAAGTGTATCTAATGTTGTGTTATTCTCCTTTGATCATCTTAAGATCAATTAATATTTATAGGATTTCTATTGCATCATATTAAATTTTATATATTGAATTTATTTTTTGTTGCAACCTACAATTTATAGGTAGCATGAATGTAATGAAAATATGTTGTTATTTATAAAGTATGAATGTAATGAAATTCACCTTGAATTTTTTTTAAAGAATTAGTTATAATGAAAATTGTATTTCGATTTGATCATGTGATTGAAAAAATACTTGCTTACACTAGAAAATGCAAGAATTTTTGGAGGTTTAACTATCTACAACATGTTTCCTTAGTGGAGGATGCAACCCATGATGTGTTATTGGAAACCTTATTAAAATGTAGGTTATAAAACATACATAGGGTTTCTAAATAGTATGTGGGTTACAAGTTGAAAAACACTTTGTGTTTTACAACCTACAATTTTATTAAAAAAACATGAATGTGATGAAAAAAAATTTTAACTTACATTCTTTCGATGTAATGAAACTCACCTTCAAAAATTATTAAAATTATAAGTTAGAGTGAAAATTTCATTTCTTTTTCTTCACATGATTGAAAAAGAATTCTTGCTTACACCAGAGAATGCAAAAAAAATAGGAACTTTAACTATTAGTAACACTTAACCTTGGTGGTGGTTGCAAACCATTGCACATGTTTTGGAAACCTTGTTAAATTGCAGGTTAGAAAACACATAGGGTTTTTAAATAGTATGTGTGTTTCATGTTGCAAAAGACTGTGTGTTATGCAACCTACAATTTCATAGATAGTATGAATTTACTTACAAGTTATTATTTATAGAGTATTAATCTAATAAAATTCACCAACAAAAAATTTAAAATATTTGTTGCAATGAATATTAAATTTCAATTTCTTCATATGATAGAAAAAATGCTTGCTTACACCAAATAATACAGTAAAATATTGAACTTTAAAAGTTTGTAACATGTTTCCTCGATCGAGGATGCAAACCATGATGTGATTTGAAAACCTTGTTAAAATTCAAGTTAGTTAACACATAGGGTTTTAAAATAGTATGTGCATTGCAGGTCGCAAAACACTTGGTGTTATGCAACCTGCAATTCTATAGACAACATGAATGTAATGAAAAATTGTTGTTATTTACATAGTATGAATGTAATGAAAGTCACCTTGAATTTAAAATATATATATTAGTTACAATAAAAATTTCATTTCAATTTCTTCATATGATTGAATCTTAGTAGGATATTCCTAATAATCAACAAAAATAACAAAATCCTCTATCATACCTGTAGGTTTGACTAAGGAGCAATCTACCATTTAGAGGACTGTAGGTATAGGTCCAAGTCCTTGAAGGCATAATTTCTCCTTAGTTTCATTGGTCATGACATTTATTAAAGCTTCTAAATTAATCAATGTATTCAGAATAATAATGTGACCAATTTGTACCTAAATCATAGGACTCCCTAGATCTAAATACTTGGGAATTGAAATATTGCCCAACATGAGATCAACAAGTTGCCTAATAAATTTCATGATCTTTGTGTCTTTCTATTTCCCTTATTTTGAGTACACAATTCTTGAACCATCTTTGTATATATAGAGATTTCCTTGATTGCCTACAAAAAAGGAATTTTAATATTAACATTTCTCAATTCATTTACAAGATCAAATTCTAGCTCAAACATTACTTTTTGTTTTGATTGACACTACTGGTCAGGATATGGGGGTAATTTGATGGCTCATTTTGTTTAATTTTATTTTCCTCAAGCTCTTCTAGTAAATCATCTACTTTAGTAATGGTGGGTCCTTGGAGGGATTTACTTAATCATAACTAAAATCCATTAATTTCTAGTGTATTAACAAGGTAGGTTGTGATGGGAATTTTCAATTTCAAAGGGGGGAAGGCTAGGGTCTCAAGGTTTTATTTTACCCATGATAATATAAATTATCAAATTTTGAAACCCTCATGTTATGTTTCAACGGTGACTTGCTACCGAAGGTAACCGGTCACTTGAGTGATCTGGTTGAGCCTTTTCCTTCGTGCTCTTATCGGTCCCTTTCACCTAGCTTGTCGATCTCTTTTTTTCTACCTAGACTTAAGCATTTATACCACTGAGGGTTGTACTGGCCGGTCCCACATGAATATTCTACATGTTTGTACATGTTGTTTGGCTAACCGTCTGATCGTGGGTTTTGATCTGGACCATTTCTTGTAAACCTCGCAGGTTTTCCTACTGATGTCACAAAGTAGTACGAGGTCTACAAGATGCTTTCATTAGGCATATACGGAGGGGCGGTGTCTTTTCCTGAGGCGCCAACGATGACAAGTGGACATATTTTCACTGGCGAAGGGATTTAATTATGGGGTTAATAATAATTGTCCCTCATAGACCTCGCACGAGCACGGTAAATGCCTCTAAAGTACCGCGAGGTCTGTGAACGGATGACATGTGGCCTATTTCTTGAAGTGACAGGGCTAAGTGGGACCCACTGTCCAGTTACAACCTCTTGTTTTCATGGGTAATGATTGGCTGTGGTTTTTCGAGGCATTGATGTGGATTATCAACGCTTGATTGACTCAATCTGAGTCGTCCGACTTGCCAAGTCCATTCTACATCAACAGTACAATTTCAAAGAAATTATTGATCATTTGTGTGATGAGCTTTCAGACTCTTAAACTTATTTTATTAATGGCTCGAGATTTTTAGAGGATCCTCTCCTGATTTTCTCTAGCATGTGAATGATGCCCTCCTAATAGAAGCAATTATGGTGGCTACATCAGCCACTTATGGCTCAAATGCTTGTTTTGCATTCAAGCAATCAATATCCCTCACACCAATTCACTCTATAAATGCTTGCTAAGTTACCCAGTGTTATCATTGCATTTTTGAGTTGTTTTGTTTGTAGGTGGTGGTTATTCTCTTGTATTCTATGAAGCTATTTCTTCAATGGATAAATCTATAGGGCGCAGGAATGCCAGGGTAGGATCCAAGAAGTCACTAGTTGAGAAGGAGTGACCTACTCCCAGAACACCCGAAGGTGCTACTAAGAGTGTTGGCAAAAGGCCAGAGCATTGCACATCCCCTATTTTGATTTCATTAGATTCTAATGGTAATGGGTCTAAAACTGACTCATATTACCAGTGTTACTTGGCATCCTTGACTGAGCTCATGGGAGTGAACGAGGAGGCCCTTGTAGTCAAACCAATAACTGCAGTGGCACCATGCCAGGTTGTTGGGTGTTGCATTGATGTGGTTGGAGGAAAGAAGGTGGTTCTACCTTTAACTGAGGTGAGAACTCAAAGAGATCACTTGTACTAGGGTTGTGTGTATATTTAGTGGTTGCTGGTGTTGGGTCTATTGTGCAGTGATTTTCTTGGTTTTTCATCTGGTTGATGTGGACGTATGCATGCCTAGCACGCTTTCTATTTTTTTCTCCAACTGGTTACTATGTAACCATTTTTTTAATTCCTTGGATCATGCACTTTGTTATCCAATGATGAGGAATGTGAATTCAAATTTCATTCTAAATTAAATTCAATTTTGAAATTAACAATGTAGCCTAATGCTTTGTTGCTCTCCTGTCCTATAAAGGAGATTTCACAGCTCATTGTTAGGGTCAGATTTTGGATCATGAAAGTTTTGAATATATGTACAGTTATTTCCTTTTACTATAGTCCTCTTAAAGGTTTTAGTTAGTGTCTTTTCTGGCCATTTTTCTATGAAGCAAGCAAGCCTTGCTAATGTAATTACGGATTTTCAAGCAATAAATGATAATCATTTTGAAAAAATGTGTCTCCTAATTGTGTGTCATAAGTTGTGAATGATCATATCAATGATATCTTCATTCACTTTCACTGGTATATTTGAATGTGTTCTTCATTTCCCTACTTTAGTTCAATGAGTTAATGAAATTGCTTGAAAATGAGTTACAGATTTATGATTATACATTCAAGATTGCTAAGGAGTGTTGTTTTAAAAATTAAAATTAGCATGATGTAAAGCATTATGGTGATATGTCTACAGTATTTGGATTACGCTTTGTATGAATCCTACCCAATGGATGAGGCACTAGCTATTTTCTTCAAGATTATTACAGGACTGTAATTCTAAACATGGTGGTCTAAGATTTGAACACAACAAAATATTAAACCCTATCTCTCTATGAGAGGCAAATCTTACATTGACGTTTTCAATCTCGTTGCTCTAAGATACCTGTTATTATTCTTTGGTATGCCAATACCGAGATTAATCACTATCGCATTGCATATGTAGGGATTGTAATCTATAAGAAGTGTTCTTACCAATCATAGAACATTCTTATGAACACATTTAGGTTTACCCACCTTGGTCTCGCAGAGCCAAAAGTGTAGGAGATGTCAATCTTTGACTGGATCTCATTAGTTGGCCACTAACCTTTGTGGTTCTTTATAATGGAGGTTGGCTACCTCTTAGAGAATTGCAAATCCTATGTGTAAAAAACACCAACAGAATGGCGACTCCACTAGGGATGAACTCAGAAATTTTGGTTGCAGACAGTGATGTTATAGAGTCATATCAAAGATTTGTTGTTCTGAATTTACATAGTGAATTTTTTCGACCTTAGATGGAAGAGGTTGTTGAAATGAACCTGAAAATCCTATGATCTATGGTATCCTATTGGCAAAGGATTAAGGAGTTCTAGATTCATTAGTTGAATGGTGGTTTTATTGGGGAGAAATTCTAAGAAATTTAGAAAAAAAAAAAAGAGAAAAGAGGAACCTCACGGGTTGAAGGATGTTATCCAAAATCATTTGTTAAGTAAAGTTGAATGTTAAATTTGGATAGTAATGGATTGTGGTTTTGAAAGAGATTGGTAGCAGCGTGGTGTGACTCTGTTGTGGGTAAAAACCTAGAATCTAACAAGCTTTGAAAAGGAATTTCATATTTCTTTTAATATAGTCCTCTGTTGAAGAGCTGGTGACTCTATCTGAAGAACTAGTTGATGAACGAAGGAACAGTCCCAGATCTGTGATATTTACAGTTAGGGAGAATAATTTAATACATGTTACCAAAAAATTACCAGGTATTTCATCAAAACTAAACAGTTCACTATTTCTAATTGTGATGGGTGTTTGTAATTAAGGATGTAGATGGTTCCAAACTAGATGTCTAGCATCAAGAAAGGAACAATGGTTACTTTTTCCATACTTCTAATGATGCAATATATAAAAGGCCTTATGAAATAATGTTTATGTTGTATCATATCTTTGAAAGCAAGGAATACTATTTTCAGTCACTAATGGAATCATGGTTGAGATGGTAAATGATATGTCTGATAAATATATATTGTTGATGAAATTTTAAATGGGTATAAGTGATTTCCCATATGTAAAGGCAGACATAAATATGCAAAGAGAGAAAATTGCATTAAGCCCTTCAGGGTGTTTTGTAACTCAAAGGTATATGCCTTTTATTTTCAGTGATGTCAGTGGTTACCCTAATTCAATTCCTAAGAAGATTAGGAAGTATTTGCCTAAATATATAGGGCAAAGTGTAGAATCAGCCTCTAAGTATTTACAGCATTTTGTAGATGTAATGGGGGATTATGAAATTAGTCATGAGGATGTTGTCATGAATATTTTTGTGCAATCCTTGAAGGGTGATGCTAGGGATTTGTTTTCCTATTTATCTACCTATTCTATTAACTCATGGAATCGGTTGGTGATAGTTTTTATGGAACAATTTGGTAAATGAGTCAATCCCAACATATTAAGAAATTTTTTTATGGGAATTCACATAAAAGAAGAGGATCTAATCCCATATTTTAATCTCACATTTTCAAGAGCTTTAAGGGAAATCCCTAATGAAATAAGACCAAGTGATGTTGAATGCTTAGTTGTATATCTTAGTGTTTTTAACAAAAGGATGGGTTACCTGTTAAGAGATAAAGAACATACAAGTTTGCACCAAGCATATCATATGGCTATGGAAATTGAAAAAAATATGAAATACTCAATGATGAAGGGGTATCTGGCTGCAAGTATTGATTACCCTAGCCTAACTAGTACTAATAAAATGCCAGAGTTGGCTTCTCAAAGCATTGATTATGATAAGGGTGTTTTGAAAATTGTTATATCTTCACCATTGTAGTGTGATGATAATGATATCCAAGTTGAAGGCTAGTATAGTTTGAATGATGTTGATCAAACTTCTCTTGTACCAAAATTGTATGAAATGAAGAGGCAAGAGAAAGAATCACCATATAAGTTTTTCTTGAGATTTTTAGGTGCTTTAATACAAATTCCAAAAGTCATAGACCTAATGACTATGAATGCATTGATTTATTTTGTGAACTTTATGAACCAGTGTTAAGTGCTTTTCTAGAAGAATTAAAACATGTTAATTTGGCCCAAGTCATTAAGTGGATAGAGATTGCAGAATCAGCCAAGAATGTACCTACACAAAATGAAGACAATGATTTCCCTTTTGAAGAAAGTTGGATAACTATGGAGGAATTTGAGGGGGAAAATGATGCAGGATTGTGTGAGACACCCATTGTGTTTCCTAATCCTGATTGTAATGCTCATGTCACTGAGATTTTGTTATAGGCCAGTGATTGTGATTTCAAAGGTAGTGATTGCAATACTAAGAATGGAACTAAGCTTTTTTTTTCACCAGATTTGTATGGAAATGTAGAACCTCATATTCTTACTTGTTTAAAATTGAAGGAACAATTTTCAAATGATAAATATTTAGAGTATACTCCAGGTATACTGGCAATGGAACAAGCCTATTGTATAAATGTTGAGGAATTTGAGGATAATGAAGTATGTGATCAAAAGAATAGTACTGAAGACAACCAACATATTGATGAAAATATTGGTACTATTGTTTTCCCTGACTGCTTATGTGAAGTTGAGATGGATATGTTGTTACCTTTCGACATTGATATTGTCGGTGAAATTTTTTTAGCTTGTGCCAAAATTTTCAATTATAAATCAACACATACAGTAGGTAGTGTTGAGTACAAGGAGGCTAGTGCATATTGCTCTTTCTCTTTTGACCAGTTTGAAATTGATGTATTTGAATCTGTCTTTGAGGGTTTTCATTTGAGAATAAATGAAGAAATATAGGGGAAGGTATATATTGAGAGGCCTGAAATGAATGTGTTTACACATTCCCTGGAGAATGATTTAGCTAGTACTGCAGACATTTGTAATGCTAGGATGTATTCCAAATTGATAGAATTCGATTACTGGCAACCAAACTCATGTAGGAAATTCTAGGGTGGGGATTCCTCGAGTTGTGTATCATCTATGCTGAGCAATATAAGTATGGATAACATGCACACAGTTTTATATGAAATTTTTTAGTTTGATGTGCAAATTGATGATGATGCCAGAATGTGTAATGTTGCAAACCAGATAAGTTATGAATGTTTCCACTTCTCAGCTCAAATAGGCCAACATTCTATGAGTTGTATGGAGGGGCAGAGTAAGGATAAATGTTATCATAGTCATATGTTGCTTTTAAATTTTTGGAATAGGACATCGATTGAATTGGTGCAGGGGAGTATAAATAAACATTATGATACTTCCAGGCATATTGATTATCCTATTATTTTTTAAGTATCGCAGTGTAAATGTTGTAGACTTTGTTTACTCTAGGTGACAGAGAATTTTGTTTTTGACAGGGGAAAATTTTGATTTCTCTTGTCAGGTGACCTGGGGCCAACAAGTTTTTATGCACAAGTCCAATTGACAAAGCATGGTTAAATATTTGTCAAGGCACTTGTGTAATTTAGTAATCTGGTCTGCAAAAATAGAGATTTTGGATTCTTGCTATGCCCATAGGGGGCATACATCCCCAGTCGGAGCCACTGATGGGACTTTTTCAATTTCAAAGGGGGGAAGGCTAGGGTCTCAAGGTTTTATATTACCCATGATAATATAAATTATCAAATTTTGAAACCCTCATGTTATGTTTCAACAGTTACTTGCTACCGAAGGTAACCGGTCACTTAACTGATCCATTTGAGCCTTTTCCTTCGTGCTCTTATCAGCCCCTTTCACCCAACTTGTCGGTCTCTTTTTTGCTACCTAGGCTTAAGCATTTATACTGCCGAGGGTTGTACCGACCGGTCCCACCTAAATATTCTACATGTCTGTACATGTTGTTTGGCTAACCGTCCAATCACGGGTTTTGATCTGGACCGTTTCTTGCAAACCTCGTAGGTTTTCCTGATGATGTCACAAACTAGTGTGAGGTCTTCGAGATTCCACCATCTGGCATATATGGAGAGGCGGGGTCTTATCCTAAGGTGCCAGTGATGACAACTGGCCATCTTTTCACCAGCGAAGGGATTTAATTACGAGGTTAATAATAATTGTCCCTCGTAGACCTCGTACGAGCACAGTAAATGTCTCTAAAGTATCACGAGGTCTACAAGTGGGTGATAGGTGGCTTGTTTCTTGAAGCGATAGGGCTAAGTGGGACCCACTGTCCGATTACGACCTCCTGCTTTCATGGGTAATGATTGGTTGTGGTTTTTCGAGGCGCTGATGTGGATTTTCAATGCTTGATTGACTCAATCTGAGTCATCGGACTTGCCAGGTCCATTCTACATCAATGGTGCAGTTTCAAAGAAATTACTGATCATCTGTGTGGCGAGATTTCATACTCTAAAACTTATTTTATTAATGGCTCGATCTTTTCAGAGGATCCTCTCCTCATTCTCTCTAGCATGCGAACAATTCCCTCCTAATAGAAGCAATTATGGTGGCTACGTCAGCCACTTATGGCTCAAATTCTTGTTTTGCATTCAAGCAATCAATATCCCTCGCACCAATTCACTCTATAAATTCTTGCTAAGTTACCTAGTGTTATCATTGCATTTTTGAGTTGTTTTTTTTCAGGTGGTGGCTATTCTCCTGTATTATGTGAAGCTATTTCCTCAATGGATAAATCTATAGGGCGTAGGAGTGCCAAGGTAGGAGCTAGGAAGTCGCTAGTTGAGAAGGAGCAACTTGCTCCTAGAACACCTGAAGTTGCCACTAAGAGTGTTGGCAAAAGGCCAGAGTGTTGCACATCCCATGTTCTGATTTCATCAAATTTTGATGGTAACGGGTCTAAAACTGACTCGTATTACTGGTGTTACCTAGAAGCCTTGACTGAGCACATGAGAGTGAACGAGGAGGCCCTTGCAGTCAAACCAATAATTACAGTGGCATCGTGCCAAGTTGTTGGGTGTTGCACTGATGTGGCTGGAGGAAAGAAGGTGGTTATTCCTTTAACTAAGGCGAGAACTCAAAGTTGTCGCTTGTACCGGGGTCGTGTTTCTATTTAGTGGTTGTTGGTGTTGGGTCTATTGTGTGGTGATTTTCTTGGTGTTTCATCTAGTTGATGTGGACGAGCACATGCCTAGCATGCTTTTTTTTTCTACGACTGGTTACTATGTAACCATTTTTTTTTATTCCTCGGATCATGCACTTTTCTATCCAATGATGAGGAATGTGAATTCGAATTTCATTCTAAATGAAATTCAATTTTGAAATTAACAATGTAGCCTAATGCTTTGTTGCTCTCCTGTCCTATAGAGGATATTTCATGGCTCATTGTTAGGGTTGGATTTTGGATCATGAAAGTTCTGAATATATGTACAGTTAGTTCCTTTTACCGTAGTCCTCTTAAAGGTTTTAGTTAGTGTCTTTTCTGGTTAGTTTTCTATGAAGCAAGCAAGCCTTGCTAATGTAATTACGGATATTCAAGCAATAAATGATAATCATTTTGAAACAATTTCTCTCCTAATTGTGTGTCATAAGTTGTGAATGAACCTATCAATGATATCTTCATTCACTTTCACTGGTATATCTGAATGGGTTCTTCATTTCCCTACTTAAGCTCAATGAGTTAATGAAATTGCTTGAAAATGAGTTACAGATTTATGATTATACATTCAGGATTGCTAAGGAGTGTGGTTTTAAAAATTAAAATTAGCATGATATAAAGAATTATGGTGATATGTCTATAGTATGACTCTTGCCCAATGGATGAGGCACTGGCTATTTTCTTCAAGATTATTACATGACTATAATTCTAAACATGGTGGTCTAAGAGCTTAACACAAAAAAATATTAAACCCTATCTCTCTATGAGAGGCAAATCTTACATTGACTTTTTCAATCTCATTTTCCTAAGATACCTATTATTATTCTTTGGTCTGCCACTATCGAGAGTAATCACTATCTCATTGTATATGTAGGGATTGTAATCTGTAAGAAAAAGTGTTCTTACTAGTCATAGAACATTCTTATGAACACATTTAGGTTTACCCACCTTGGTCTCACAGAGCCAAAAGTGTAGGAGATGTCAGTCTTTGATTGAATCTCGTTAGTTGGCCACTAACCTTTGTGGTTATTTATAATGGAGGTTGGCTACCTCTTAGAGAATTTCAAATCCTATGTGGAAAAAACACCAACAGGTTGGGTATCCTAACACCTCATTATTATATATTGGTTGTGCCACCTTTTTATTTGGATTTGGAGATGGTTGTGCAGGAATTGGAATTTCCTTTGGTGATTGTGATGGGTTGGATGGTGGAATATTGGATGTAGGTGGTATTGGTGGTATGAATTATGGTGGTTGTTCGTATGGAGTAACCATAGGAGGTGCGAGATAAGACAAATATTGTGGAAATTGTGATGGTGGTGTCCTCCATGCTTGTTGCCAAGGTTGAGAAGCATATTGGCACTGGTTTTTCCACTGTGAATAAGGTGGAGGTTGTTTCCACCCTTCATACCATCTCGATTGAGTTGGAAAGGAACTAGGCTAACTACCAGGCCCTACATTATGAGGTGTAAAGGTCATTCATCATTGGGGGCATAGTTTGTAGAGGCCAAGGCCTCCATGGAGCCATATAGTAAATAGGGTCTTCACTAAATTCTACATCTACGATATTTTTTTAAAGAGTTCATAATGTAGTAGTCTTACTAGCATCCTCTAAAGAATATTTTTTTTTTTACTATAAGGACATTCCTCATTAATATGTTTATTATGACAATTTGGATAAAATATAGCGAATGATTTTCCATCTTCTTCCTATTTCTTAAAAGATCAATTTTCAGATCATCGAGTAATGTACCTAGCTCATGTTTTTTGATAGCTAATGTGCTTTTGGAAGAGACACGCTTCTCAAGGTATCCTCTTATAGTTTGGGTGGATCTTGAGTAATTCCTGCAAACATCGCTTGTAAATATCATCAAACCTTAATTTAGAAATATCCCCACCCCCTATAAGATTTTAAAAATTCATACATTCATCACAAATACCCCTAAGAAAAATCATTTTTATAGTATATGTGATGGTAATCATAGTATGAGCTAAATACACCATATCTATACAGATTTAAGAAATATTTAACTAAGATACAATCCCAATGAAATGTTTGAAAACCATTAACCACTAAGTCATTTAAATAAAACGATAAAAGAAATGCATAAATGAAACCTAGCTAAATGCTTTGAACCCTATTCCATTAGGGGACTAGTATCGTATTGATATGGAATGGCAACCCTTTCACAATCCCTTCGATACAACGAGCTTTTGAATGGATTCTGATGATAAAAGATTGATGAAAATGGATGATTTGAACCACAATGGGTGAAAATGCTCAAATGAATGCTAATGGATGAAAGTATGAACTTTTCTCAAATGATTGTGGATTCATTTCTCTCCAAAATGTGAGGTATTTATAAGATAAAATGACAAATCAAGGTTCAAGATTGATTTGGTCAATCAAGGGTTGATATGAAATCAAAGGTGAAGACATGGATCAAGGATTCTCATTATTGGATGAGAATGTAAGATCATGTGGATCAAAGAGTAAATTAATGGCTCACAATTATTCAACCAAACAAACTTTTAAATTTGTTAGAAATTTTATTACAAACTTTGTTAGAAAAGAATATTCCCTTTTTGGAGCTCAAATAGGAGAATATTCTAAGGGAATATTCGCATGCAAGTGGATGGGTGAGGGGAAAATAGTAATTATTTAATTAAAACAAAGTTTTAATTGTGCAAGTTGATTGAATTTATGATTATCATTAAATTATTTATTTATTTAATGAAAGGAGTTCAAATGATATTTAATTCAATAATTTAGACTATTTAATTAAATGAGAGGAGATAAGGGGGTTTAATTTAAATAATTGTCATTATCCAGTTAAAGAAGATAAAATGTTAGTGTGAAAAGGGGTGAATTAACCTAATGAATTTAATTATATTAATAGATGAAAATGATGCATTTAATTAAATAACTATAACTATTCAATTAAACAATTCGAAAGAAAAATTTAGGATGAAATGGTGTTAGTATTCAAATTTGAGTGTGTAATATCATTCAATACAATTTTAAGTGTCTACATTTTGCCCCTCTTTGAAGCGAGGTACATGTTACATTGGTTCAAAGACTGATGCTTTTTAGATTAATGTTGTTGCTCATATCAAAAATTCAAAAACTCCTAATTTTTTGGATACCCCATTGTTTCCCCAGTGAAAGAAATTAAGCTAGTACCTTTTCCCCCTTGAGAGATCGAGCAAAAATTTTAATTTTTGGGTTGATATCATGACAAAGATTGAACATAGGTTCAGCTCAAAGAAGACGGAAGATACTTCTTTAGAAAGATCAAATATTTTATGTAGATTAAATTTATGATGTATAGACAATCATCAACCATGGGTAGCCTCACGTACATTTTGATATATATCACATGTTTGATACCTAGATAGAACTATTAGTAAATATAGAAGTGGGAGAATGAGTTGGACATTGATTAACCAATAATTTTGAGATTGATTCATAAGTCCAACATGTCTATGAGACTTCAAGACTTTATTAGATATGGTGATGAGAGAGATGATTTTCTTATTCCAAGGATTGGGATACTTGGGCCCTTCATTCCTTATTTTTCATATAACACATAGACACGATGCATCATGGTATTGATAACCAAAATGGTGTTGTATCTAGTGCAATGTACTTTGACTCTGCAAACAAATAGGATAATCCTTATTCACACCTTGACATACAGAAACCTCATTAGCATGTACTGTGGAAGTTTAGAATATTTCAAACAAAATCATACACAATAGTCAACAATCTATTCAAAACGACCTCCCTACACACAATAAACCAAGTATTCACCAAGATTATTTTACAAGAATACCCAACAAGCATAGCAAATGAAAGATAATGATTGATTCCCCATTTCTTTATCTCTAAATCATTTTGATAGACACCATTGAGAGGTCCTTGGAATCATTCAACAAGATAAATCATAAGACAAGATCAAAATGAACAAACAATCAATGTTATTTATATCTCTTGTCTAAGTAATGTATTTTTTTAAGATAAGTATCTAAAGTGATTGTCAAAGATGATGCCCATTGTAGGAAAGATGTATCCTAGGACATTTTAGTGGATGGTGGCAGGTTGATAGGTTATTTGAAAGGCTATTGATATAAGGATCGATTGACATGTTTGATAATGATCAAGAGTTCAATTTTTTGTTGCAATTAAAGGTTATAATTTTGTTTATTTTTGTACTAGTTTTCCATTTGGTTTACTAAAGGGTGTGTGTGATGATCAATTTATTATGGATGGAAGTTTATTGTGGCTGAAAGTGAAATGGGATGGGTGGTTTTGGAATTTTTGGAATATTTCAATGGTTTTTTTTGTAATGTTTTGAGGCTATTTTTGATCTTTTTGGGTATATGTGAATGTTTATGTTTTCAGGTTATGTAAGGTTGTTTAGAACTTTTTGAATTTTTTCCAAATGTTTTGGGTTTTCAAAATTTCAATTTTTTTTGTGTTTTCTAATTTTTCAAATGTTTTTGTGTTTTCTGAGTTTGGACCAAGACCTAAGAGGGACTAACCTAGGGCCTTAGGGGATTATCAAAGATTAGCCTTGCCTACACTATACACATAGAGACCATCTAGTTTGACTAACTTTGATCAATGATTTTTTATCGATGAGATATAAACACTTGATGGGCTTGTCATTTTATTATGATGAACTCCTAAGGGACTAACCTAATGTGTCTCAGGGACACATCGATGATAGCCTTGCCTACGTTCAAGGTCGGAGACAACGTAGTTTGACAAGGTATTGTTTATGATTTTTTGATGTTTTGACCTATTAAAGGGTTTTGATGTTTTGCATTTTGACTTTAGAAATTTTCAAATGTTTTTGGATTTTGGCTAACAATATTTTGAATATTTTTGGATTTTCTAGATTTTGTAATTGTTTTTGTATTTTTTGAATTTTTAAATATTTTGGTATTTTGGTATTTTTTTATGACTTTGAGATAAATGATACCTAGATCATGATGTCGATGTGACATTGTGAGATATAAGACATGGATCAAGATTTATTCGAAAACAAGAGTGCAAGGACTTGCCCCTAGTGTCTAGCAATGTTTCATAGTGCAATGGATAAACCAAGATGGGTAATGTTGTTAGAAACCAAGATCACCTGCATGCAAATGGATACCTATCACATGCAAAAGACATTCAGAACAAACAAGAAGTTTTGTAAACATCAAAGTGTAAAATGCATTATTAAAATCTCCAATTATTACAAAGAGATCAATCCTTATGAAGGAGATCTAGAAACCCTAAAAGGGAAACCCTAAATGAAACCCTAGTGTGCACACTTAATAATTAATAAATAATTATTAATGTGCCTAAGTTTAGCTTAAGAAACTAAAGGAATAAGTGACTTAATTAATTAACCAGTATGATATAATTGATTAAGCATAATAACTTATTACTCTAACACCCCCCCTTAAGATGAACTTAGGAAGAAGCTAAAACACTAGAAGAAGATGAATGCAAGAAAAGATGGGTCCCGACAACTAGACCTGATCAGCTACCCATTTACAAATGCAAGAAAGAGGTAGAGGAGGAAAACCCAGTGGGACAAAACCCCCCTACAATGATATGACATGATGCAAAGAAGCACTGGAAGAACACTGTAGAGTAACACTAGAACCGAAATCTAGCAAGCAAGGAAAGATACTTTTGTCTACTACTGAAACCAAATGAGAGTCACTGATTGACTCAAGGAATCATGATAAAAGCAATAGCAGACCCGATGCCTCGAAACACTCGAAAAAATCCAAACGGGAACAACCCTAGAATCTATGAAGCAACAGTCGATTATTGAATGATGTATTACTGAAAATGAAGTGCAAAGATGCAAGGTGCACTCTCCCAACTGCCAAAACATCCAAGTAATCTCCAAAACACCCATCGGGCCAAATCTGGATTAATGATAAACCTGGGATAGATATAGAAAAAAGTGCATAGACAACAACATAGTGCTCCTCAATACCTTTCCAATGCCACAAAGATAGCAAAAATTGGAGATCGTGGCAAAAATTTATGAGCTCGGAAGCATAAAATAAACATCTGACTTCAAACAGAAATAAATTTATTAAAATAGGAAAATACTATAAAATAAACTATACTACAGAAAAGTGCTCGAAACCAGCTTTCCGACAATATCTCGTTTGCCCAATTTCGATACCGTATGCCCAAGTTATGCCAAAAACAAAAACAAAACTGCTCTTTTAGGGCAAATTAGGGCTAGGAGGGGCAAGGAGGGCCATACGGCCGATGACGTCATGCTAATGTCAGCACTTCACTGCAAAAAATTTGATGGCCATCTGGCCGTCGCCGCAAAAATCCGCCTCCCTGCAAAAAAAATTTGGCCCCTGGTCGCCATATGACCACAAGCAAAGCATAGGGGGGTTGGAGTGGGCCGGGGGCCAAGGGCCGAGCGCGGAGCTCCTGGTCCCCCATATGACCTCGGTCGAGTTGCTAGGTGCCCACGAGGGCTGGCTGGGACCAACAGTAGAGCATAGTGCAGCCACCGGTGGCGGTGGCCTCCCTATAGCTGGCTGGTGGCCGCCCGGTGGCCGCTAGGTGGCGTGATGATTTGTGCGGGCGGCGCAAAAATTTTCCAAAAAAAATCTTTTTCTTTTTTTTTTTTTTGAAAAATGAGCCTCGAAATACGTGTCAAAGATGTCGTACGGCCTCCCTAGCAAAAAAAATTTGCCTCAGAAACCAACTACTCCAAAATCGATGATTTGACAAGCGTTTCTAGGGTTTTGGGCCGCTACAAACGCGATGGCGATGTTCGTTTGAGCCCAAAGTCTCCCGAAAAATTGGCTACCCCCAGATCTTGCAAAAAAGATTCCTGTGGAAACCCTTGCACTTGAAACTCACAGAGAGGCCATATCTTCAGATCATGAATAGGCAACGACAAGTCTGGAGTCTGATACCATGTTAGAAATCAAGATCACCTGCATGCAAATGGATACCTATCACATGCAGAAGACATTTAGAACAAACAAGAAGTTATGTAAACCTCAAAGTGTAAAATGCATTAATAGAATCTCCAATTATTACAAAGAGATCAATCCTTATGAAGGAGATCGAGAAACCCTAAAATAGAAACCCTAAATGAAACCCTAGTGTGCACACTTAATAATTAATAAATAATTATTAATGTGCCTAAGTTTAGCTTAAGCAACTAAAGGAATAAGTGACTTAATTAATTAACTAGTATGATATAATTAATTAAGCATAATAACTTATTACTCTAACAAATGTATATGTGAAGAGTTTAATATATTTTTACCATGCTAGATATGGGCTATGGGACTTTATGAGGCACAATGGTAAAGATCTTGTCAATAGTTTTCCATGAGCAGATTTGAAGTATACGTCGAATCTTTGTCAAGATCAAGATAAAGTGGAATATTTGGATAAAGTTAGATTGGATGGATGGAGGGAACATTGGATTTATGATGATAAGGATGAGATACTTCTATCTAATAAGGATCATATAGATTCTCAATTCTACTCATGATGCTTGTTTACCAGTTTTTCATCATAGTAATTCCCAAAGCACCACCGAAGTGGTTTTCACTAGAGGACAATTTTTATTTCTAATATTTTCTTGATTTTTTTTTTTGGATTTTTTTTTTTTTAAAATTACCCTCATATTGAACCACCTGGTGGTACTTATGCAGAGGCCACTATCATAACGTGAAAATGATATCCTTCTTGACGGATTTTCTTTGCAAAGATACGTGCACTTGAATGCAACTTTTGAGAGCTCTGATATGACTTGTCAATACCAGAATGAAGCTTGTTTATGTGTGCTAATCACGATATAGTATCTTTAGAATCCTTATAATGAAGAGTAGTTTCCAACACATGGTCAATGCGAGAATTGGACATCATGAATGAAGTGTATGGTGTCATGCATGAAGGAATATGAGATGGATTGGTTGATGGTTTGAAACCTTTGACTCTCCAAACTTGGCAATATGAGAAATGATGAGTAGATATGGAAGTTTTTGTGAAATTAGGACCAACCACTGGATAAAATTTTTTTATGTGTGCTAATCACGATATAGTATCTTTAGAATCATTATAATGAAGAGTAGTTTCCAACACATGGTCAATGCGAGAATTGGACATCATGAATGGAGTGTATGGTGTCATGCATGAAGGAATATGAGATGGATTGGTTGATGGTTTGAAACCTTTGACTCTCCAAACTTGGAAATATGAGAAATGATGAGTAGATATGGAAGTTTTTGTGAAATTAGGACCAATCACTAGATAAACTTTTTTCCTTGCTTGAGAAGCTTTCTTTTGTATTTGAGGATATCTTTAATGGATATGTTTCCCTTTTTGACTTTCCCCATAGTTTCTTTGACTAATGGAATTTTGGAGAGATGATTTTCTTTATTTTTCTTTGATATCCATTTGTACTTGCTTTGTCCTTTTTGGTTTACTACTTCATTTTATTTGATGATCTTCTCCTTTCTTTGATAGGAATATTTCTTTTTACATTGGTCCCAATTTGTGTATGAGATGATGGGTGGATGATAGTTCATGATACAACTAGTTATAGTGTTGACAGTATTTTCCCCATAAGGATCCTTCATGCCCCCTATATTGATGTTTGCATTAGACAATATTTCCTTCAACATTGTGAAAGTATTGGAAATACCTAATCCTCTTCCCTGATAATGTATCCTTTGATCCATATCCATTGAATATGACTTGTCGTGAACACATGATATTGCTATGGGTTCACATTGTTTAGGAATATGAACTATTTGCTATGATTCTATGGTATCTTTATTTGTTGATATCGCTTTAGAATATTTTGGTGTTGATTTAGAATATGTTGATAATGCGCAATCACTATAAGAATCAAGAATCTCGATCGCTGCTTTCTCTTGTGTGGGAATATCAAGAGTGGGAGACTCTTGTTCTGGATGAAGAATATCTATATGTCTATCAGAAAGAAACATCTCAAGGGTGATATCTAAGGGATATCTTTGGATTTTAAAATGGTTTGGAAGATTTCTCTTAGCTCTTGATGAAACTCTGGTGATAGTGTTTCTTGATCTCAACTTGATTCGAAGAAACTTTCATTATCCTCAAGAGCCTCCTCTTGGCATGATCCTTGGGTGGATGATGAATCATCATGAAAAGACTCTTTGCAACACTTTGTAGATACAAGTGCAACAAGGGATATTGCTTTCTTGTTTGGAACTTCTTCAATATGCCCAATAATTAAGTCATATGTGGGATAGATATCACAATCTGATACATACTTGATGCCATTGCACTATAAAATATTCCTAGACATTATTGATTGGTTTGGAATTTGTTGTAAAATAGTATCTTGATATGTGTTTGATTCTCCATGTTGTGATGAATGAATAACACAAATGTGTCCCACTGTGGTATCATGGGTATGGTTTACATAGTTTGAGGTTGATGCATTTCCTAAATCTTTTTCTTTTGTATTATTAAGCATAGGGTTTGTGTAAATTTTTAGATTTTCATTCCCATATTTTTATCAACATCAATGTCTCCTTTTTCAATAAGATCTTGGATTAGATGCTTGAGTCTAAAATATTTTTTTGTATTATGACCTTTGTATTGGTAAAATTCATAAAAATGATCTTCTTTATAGCTAGGAGGTTTGACTTGTGGCTCTTGATAATTTGAGAAATATGGGAGTATGATAAGATTAGACTATATCAACTTTTTCAACACATCTTCCATAGGTTCCTCTAAGGGAATGAATTATCATTTAGGAGAATTATTTGTTGTTTGTGGTCCACATTGAGTATTTTCAATATTGATCGTTGGTTGATTGTTCAGAAGTTGTCTGTTAATGGATTGGGTAGTTGCTTGTCTAGGAGCACTGACGACCACCTTTGCATCAGCAACATCATCACTATTAATATTTTTGTTCTTGGCCCAAAAGTGGAGCTTCTCATTAGAACTAGTAGATGGTCGGTTGTCCTTGTAATCTTATGTGTTCCCTTGTGAAATAAGGGCTCTCTCAAATTTAATGTCGCTAGCGATAATCTCATCATATGTTGTGACACATTGTATTTTTAGTTTAAAAGATAAGTCTATGTCTACATTGGCAATGACAATTCCTACTTGTTGTTCTTTGGGAATAGGCCATTTTCTCTTGCTAGCTCTCTGCCTCCACCTTTGTAAGAAATTTGTGAAGGATTCTCCCTTATTTTTCTTTAGGGTGTAAAACTCTTCCAAGATTACATCCATTTCTAAGTTGTAGGAGAAATGGTCTTTGAACCTATCAATTATTTGTTGGAAGGTTTGAATTCCTAGAGCTAAATGTGAGAACCAATCAATTGTTGGGCCTATCAAATTGTGTGGGAATAGGAACATCAAGTAAGAATTATTGTAATAAACCTCCATACACATTACATGAAACTATTTGATGTGATCCATTGGATTTCCCTTCACTCTATATTTGTTAAATTTTGGGAATTCAAATCTGGGCGGGAAAGGTATCATCATGATATTCCTATCAAAGGGGTAAGGACACAAGTTTTATTGCTCATGTGGTTTCTTTGTTTTCCCCATTTGAATGTCTTGGATCTATTGTGTTAGCACCTTAATTTGTGATGCCAAATAATCTTGAGGATTTGGTGGGGGAGTATATGTGTTATATGGTGGGATGGTCGATGAGTTGTAGGTGTTATTTTGATATAGAGGGGTGTTATATGGTGTGTAGGGTGGATTTTTAATATTGCACGTGTATGATGGTGATAGTGGTGGAGGTGTATATGCTCCTTGTGCATTGGGATTTATGATGTTTTATTGTGCATTGGCATATTTTTGGGGATTGTAGTAAAAGCCCTATTGTTGTTGCACAAGCACTTGTTATTGTTGGGTGTATTGTTGTGTTAGCAATGATTTTTGTTGGGCTTGTTGTTTTTGGTGTGTGAGTAGTGCTTTTTGTTGTGATTGTTGTTGTCCTTTTTGTTGCACAATCAAGGATTGTTGTTGAGATTGTTATTGTTGCAAGGCTTTTGTTTGGGCTTATTTTTGTTGCAATTCTTATTGATAGTCTTGTTTTTGTTACAAAGATTGTTGTTGGTCTTATTATTGTTGTAAGGCTTGAGCTTGAGCTTGTTGTGCTTGAAATGAGTATACATGAGATGGATTTTGAGTGACTATGGTATGAGTGGGTTATGGGTTGATTTGAGATGGTTTTCATGTTGTGGGTGTTTGGGGGTTGTTTTGTATTATAATTCCTTATAAAATTGTCAATTGGGATGGAGGAATGTAGGTTTGGTGCCCTATTTGATTTTGCATACCTTGGGGGATCAATGGTAAATATGATGGTTCCATTTGGTGTTGCGATATCAATACTTTGGATTAGTTATTTGGAAGGGATCCCTTGATTTTTGTGATGTTTGGGGTTCTCTTGTTGGGTTTTATTTGGTGCTAAGGTGTTTTCTTGGTTGATGGGGTTCATGATCAATGTGTTTCCTTGATTTGGATTCATGATATATGGGTTTGATGTGGTTTGTGGGTTGTTTTGAGTGGTTTGAGGAACCACTTATTTTGATGTGTCAATGGGGTGGTTGGAACCATTTGTTGAGGGTTGACCTTGTGGGAGGGCATTTACTTTCCATCGTTGTTCTAGTTGGGGGACTTGTCTCACATTACTTTTTTTAACATTAGGGACACTTTGGTTACTTGTGGTAGTGGAAGAAAATGGTTATGTTCGAAAATTTTATGCCTTTGTGGTGTTATGGAGTGTAATTTTTACATGTGGATGTAGAGGGTGTTTAGGAATGGTGGTGGAAGAATATGATGGGGCACCAAATGTTGGTGTCCAATTTATGTTTTAGGGAAGGTTGGTGTCTTTTGTACCCAAAAGTGTGTTTCCTTCTAAATTGGGAGTGAGACCAAGGTTGCTTCCAATTCTAGTTGCAAGACTATAAGTTGATGTTTGACTTGGTACAAGGGATGAAGTTGGTTGAATCATAGATTGATTCAAGCCTTGTGCCAAGGGTTGTGTGATGAAATTTGGAGGAATTTAAGCCACATTCCCTAAGGTTTGTTCCCTATTTTTTCAAATTCAAATGTAGAAGGGAGTTTAGCCCCTTATTTTTCTTAAGCTAGCATGTATTGCATAGGGTTATTTTTCATCAAGTGTTGATGATGTGGTTTGTTTTAGGATCTTGTTGATATTCAAGGAGTTCTTCCTCACTAAGATCAAGTGGGTTGTATGTGACATCATCTACATCATAACCTTTGTTTAGTGGAGTTTTTAGTTGTTGTGATAGGGTAGAATGGCTCCTAGGATCGAATTCTTGTGGGTTAAGATCACTTGTGGTGGATGTGGTTTTGGTTTGCTTCATGTTTCTCTTGTGTTGTGACCTTATTGTTACCATAAATTGTAGGTCAACTATGAGATAGGTGTGTTGAGATTTATAGTGTTGAAACTTTCTATTTGACTCAAATCTTTATAAAAGGGACCCTCTAAGTTGTTTTGGACTAATGGTGTAACTGGATTATGAAAAGGGGTGAATGAAATGGGGGGATTAACTTTACTAAACTTTAGACAACACTTTAGACTTAAAGGTTTGATGTCTTGATGTCTTGGATAAAAGGTGCTAACGAACTTGTACATCTTAAGGTAGGCTTGTGACCTTTAAGATAGACTATTTATAAAGGATCATTAATAACTTAACTAATTGTATGAAAAAGGATTAATTTACACACATATAGCTAAGTTATGGGATTGGTTTGATTATATCCTACCCATAGAATGTGCAATGTTTCCAAAAGTTTCTAAAGTTGTTTGTGAAGTGGAATGTAAAATGTTTGAATATGGATGAGATGTTTGACCTAAAATGTGTTAACCTAAAAGGTATCTTTGTTTTATAAGACCAATATGGTGAGAAACATTCTTTACCTCTAAAGTGATAAAACCTAAGAACTCAATGTTTTGATAATAGAACCTGACTCGTTGTTTTGGCCATACAATTTCCTTGTTTCACTTTGTTGCTTGGGAGTCAATATTTTTTGAAGATAAGTAGGAAATGTGTGGTATGTTAATTTGGTTTTAAACTTTGATTTAGTGAGATTTTTGTATTACCACATCAATATGTCTTAATTAAGTTCAAAGCAAAATGTCTATGTCTAAGCAACTTTCATTCCACAAAGTCCATTATGTGAAAATCAAGATGCTAAGGCCATAGTCTCCTATGTTGACTTTGGAATGTGTGATTTAAGATATAAATCCAAATATTTAGAAGCCTCTAAAGATAAAATCCTTAGGGACAATAGCAATATAGGAATTTTCAAAGGTATTCACACTAATTCCAAAGGGTTTGAAATTTGATGAACATGTTGATGTTTTTTTAAGTTGTTTTCAAACCAAGCAATGTGTCAAACTAACTCAACAAGAACAATAAATAACAAGCCTAGCTCAATTAGGTACATTCTTTGAGGTGGGCCTACCTCATGCCTCAAAGGGATGATTTTATAAGATTCTTATGGAGGGAAAAAATAGAGGTATATCACCACCTCAAGCTTTTGTTCAAGAGAATGAAATCTTGAGCTCTATGCCTCAACCATAAATCGGACTTGGTAAGTAACTTCTTGGAAGTAAAATTCCAATGCACCACTTTCAAATAATGTTTCATAAAAAAATTTTGGACTTTACACAAAGATTTTTAATGGCATAGATTAACAACACCAAGATGTGTAAATCACCTGCAATCCACTAAAGGCATTAAGTCATTCCTTTCTGACCCATATGTTCGTACTTGGATTAGGTGTAGTATGGTATTCCACCATAGGTTGAAGCTACTATTTTTCAAGTTCACAAAATTTATATAGCCTTCCAATAAATTTGCTTGTTTAAGAGTCACTTATATGAATTCTCCATTATGGGACGAATCTCATTAGTAGGCCCTTTCTAAAAAAAGACAAGAAAAATATTATTTCTCTTCACCAAATATCACACGAAGTGCAAGGGGAGTGGATACATAGCAAGTTCTTGGAGTGACCAAAAAAAATTTGTATACTTGAGTTTTTCTCTTCACCCAAGATAGCCCGAAGTGCAAGGGGAGTGGATACGCACTACAAGTATAAAAAATCAAATCACTCACACAATACACTCATTATTTTTAAATCCTTGATAGAAATGATGACTCCCTTTTAAGAACCAAACTGAAGTGTATTATTTTTTCCAATTTTAAGCAATATCACAATGGTGAGGATGTATGGATTCAATTTTAACCAACTTTGAAAGATTTATTGCAATGTATATTTTAAACCCAATTGAAATCTATTTGTCATAAAAAATTAAATGAAGAAGCATATGAGGGGTTATATCATCTCCTAAGTATCAAAACACTTTTACAATAAATAGAACTAAGAAAAGATAACAATCCAAATTTTCATATGTTTTTGATATTTTCTAGGTTCTAGTAAATTGCTCTTTCGGAGGTCTGCAAAGAAAAATTTAGGGTTAAGGATTGCATCTATCCCTAAAAATTGACTATTGTACGAACTAGATGGATTGAGTTAGTAATCTTGATGACCTTTCGAATGATGCAAATGGATTTGAATTCCAAGCACTGAGTAGAAAGTTATGACCCCACTAAGTTGGGGTAAAATCTACAAAATCAATTAGCCTCACAGAAAAAATAGAAGTATGTGAATGATCAGAGAGTAAATTAAAATGAAAAATCAAGAAAAACATTAAAATCTAGCTCTCTATTTTACCTTGCAAAATCATTGTTGACCATCAAAGGTGTCACTTTGGTGAACATCAAAAGTGTTGTTGTTCTGCAAAGGTGTCACTCTGGTGAAATTCAAAAGTGACACTCTATAGAAACCAGTGATGTCAAAAGAATCACTACATTCAAAAGTGGCTTTGTAGCCAAAAATCAATAGTGTCAAAATATTCAAAGGCATCACAATAATCAAAAGCTTCACTATAGCCAAAAATCAATAGCATCGCAATATTCAAAGGCATCACTCTGGTGAAAGTCAAAAGTGTTGTTGCATTTGCAAACTAGAAATCATGGGAAACTCAAGAAAAAATCATCACATTTGGTTAGCATAGCCCTCCTAGTGCCAAAATATGATTTTAATCATAGTACGAGCTAAATAAACTATACCCATACAAATTTAAGCAATATTTAACTAAGATACAATCACAATTAAATATTTGAAAACTATTAACCAAGAATCCATTTAAACAAAATGATAAAGAAATGCATAAATGAAACCTATCTAAATACTTCAAACCTTATCCTATTGGGGGATTAGTGTCATATTTATATGGAATGACAACCCTTTCCCAATCCCTTTGATAAAATGATTTTTTGAATGGATTCTATTGATAAAAGATTGATGAAAATGGATGATTTGAACCACAATGGATGAAAGTATGAATTCATTTAAGAGCATAAATTTTCTCAAATGATTTTGGATTCACTTCTCTCCAAGATATGAGGCATTTATAAGAGAAAATGGTGAATCAAGGGTTGAGATGCAATTAGAGGTGAAGGTATGGATCAAAAATTCTCATCAATGGATGAGAATGAAAAATCACATGAATCAAAGATTCAATCAATGGCTCATAATGATTCAAACAAACACACTTTTAAAGTTCTTAGAAAGTTTTTTACAAAGTTTGTTAGAAAAGAATATTCCCTTTTTGGAGCTCAAATGGGAGAATATTCCAAGGGAATATTCCCATGCGAGTGGATGGGTGAGGAAAAATTAGTAATTAGTTAACTAAAATAAATTTTTAATTGTGCAAGTTGAGTGAATTTAGGATTATCATTAAATAGTTTATTTATTTAATGAAAGGAGTTCAAATGACATTTAATTCAATAATTTAGATTATTTAATTAAATGAGAGGACATAAGGGGGTTTAATTTAAATAATTTTCATTATCTAATTAAACAAGATGAAATGTTAGTGTGAAAGGGGGTGAATTAACCTAATGAATTTAATTAGATTAATAGATGAAAATTATGCATTTAATTAAATAAGTGGGATTATTCAATTAAACAGTCAAAAATAAGATGAATTTAGGACGAAACAGTGTTAGTAATCAGATTCAAGTGTTTAATATCATTCAAGATAATTTTAAGTGTCTACAATATCATTATTCAATCTTTTTTGTCTTGTCCTTTGAAGAGTAAATGAAAATATTTCAATATAATCCTCCAAACTTTCCTCGTCTCGCTACATCATTCAAAATATTTCATCTCGAACTTCTTTATTCTTGCAATATTCTTTATACTTTGTCAAGAAATTATCCTTCATGTCTTCCCATGTTTGAATTTTTTATGTTCCTAATCCCATGAACCACAATAATTTTCCATTCTTTAACGTGGTTTGAAACAACTTGATATTATGAGCATCACTCCGGTAGTCATAGCTATGACACAAAACATTAAACTCAAATAGAAACATGCCAGGATCTTCCATAGATAGACCTCTAAAAATTGGCAAAGCAAAATGTGGTATGTTTTTTATAAGGGCTTCTTATGTTGGATGAGAAATGGGGAATTCAAAAGTAATAGGGTTGTTATTAATCAAAAATCTTTCATTTTTTTTATTGTTGTTGTTATTGCTAGCCATGGTTTCCAATTCTTAAGGGGTGTAAAATATGAGAACAACTTAGGATATTTGTTTATTAAAGGTTTACCACTTCCAAGTTGATAAAATTCTTGAAATAATTTAGAAATTTCCTTTGATGAATCTTTTGGGGTCTCAAGTTATTCTTGTTTTGTTTTAGAAGGTGACTCAAAATCAGACTCAATAGTAGTGGACTCAATTACACACTTTTCAAGATCATGTTCAACTAATTCCTTTTTTGATGATTTGTTCACGTTTAGTGGCTTTAATCCTTTTGTGGGGTTTTCTTGTTTTATAGAGATACTTATTATATCTTTCTTAACAAACCTTTCTTTACTATGTGTAGAGAAGGGGGATTCACTACTCATGAGTTATCTTCAATCAGAGAGCCTCACAGGGTGAACTTCCCTAAACTACCTTATGGAACATTGCGAGAGTTCTAGAATTAGAAAGAGTAGGTCACAAAGATTCTAGAATAGTGTGGCACACTGACACCTCAGAGGCATGCTATCATCTTGTATGGACCAAGAAGCAAGAATATCATAGAAAATGGCAAAGTGACCACTTCTATTTTAATTGCTAAGGACTTCCAGAATAGAGGAAAGTAACAAAAAGTGAGAACTAAAATAAAGTGAAGTAAAAATGACAAAAATAAGAAGAAGAAAGGAAATTCTCACAACCACACAAGTGATGAAGCCTCCAACATGTGAATGTATTCAATACCTACATGTGTAATATCTAGAAAAAGTGTTGGGGTTGTATAGGGGTTTGCCTCAGTCAAACCACTATTTTGGTGTTCCCACCTCCACAAATAGACAAATAGATAGAGATAATGTAACTAAAATGGAAAAAGCGTGTGGTGAAAGAAAAACCCACTTTAGGAGTAGAAACCACACCACTAAGTATGAGTGATAAAATAAAACCTTGCTCGATGAGGAGAACCCATATCAGAAAAGAGGTGATAAAAGCAATCCTCGTTCGAGGAGGAGAACCCATATCACAATATGCAGATGCAATCAATAGGGGATGTGTAAAATCCCAAGATGCTCACAAGCACAAGGCAAGGGAGGTATCACATGCGAGGCTTTAGGAATCCAAAGAGGGAGAGCAATATAGCTAGCCACAAGAGTAAAAAGTCTTGCAAAGAGAGATGCCAAAAGAGCTTGAAATTTTTGTTGTAGCAACTTGTATGGATTTGTGCAAAAATAACAAGAGAGAAAGTGTCAAAGCCAAGGCTGGAAAGAAACTAGAGGAAAAAGAGAAAGAAGACACAGAAAAGGACGGAAAAGATAGTATTTAAGGAAAAGAAGCTTCTTGAGCTATTTCAGGGCATCTTGAGTCATTACGACTGAAAAATGAGATGACAACTGGAAAACATGCATGGGAATGGTTGTTTGAACATTGAAATTTCATAGGATGTTAGTGTGGCATGTAGATATCTATGTGGTGCACTAGTGTCTAGACATGTCATGCTATAAAACAACACAAATGGGAAAATCACAAAGTTTAACACAAAATTGATGCGCAAAGATAGCTACTAAAAAGGGGTGTTGGAGCCATATAAACTATCTAACACTGGAGATACAATAATTCTTTATGGTTCCTTGTATTCGGTGTGAAATTCTTTATATTTCTTCGTTGTATCTTGCATTGGAGTGTACTTTAGAGATGACGAGGATTCTTGAGATTAACTAATTCGATGAGATTGAAGGCTTTGTAGTGCCATTCAAATCTAGAATAAGTTGGAAATCCTTCATTTTTTTCATTGAAGCTATTGAGAAAGATTCATCTTCAAATTCTTCTTGAACCATTGATGAACACTTCTTTGAAAAACTGAAAAATGAGAAGAACTTTCTGGTTGTACTTCAAAGCCTTTTCACTCGGTGATAGGAAATAACTTGATCAAAAATGCCCTAGAATTTGGGCACAAGAGATTAGAATGTATGCAAGAGTAGGCTTTAACAATTATGATGCAAAGGTAGGAAAAATTGAGGTTTTAACATGGGGTATTGCACTTTAGATGTAATTACTAAAATTTTCAATACATTGCATAAAGGATGTAAATCTAAGCAATTTCATGGATTTGGGAAGCTTGAATGTGATGATGGTAGAGAACAGAGTGGAAGTGAGAAATGGAGGAGGAAAATTTGAGCAAAGGGGGCAAAATGGAGCTCGAAATGCATTTTTGGATGATTTTTGAACATGCAATGAAAAATTATTTTTTTGTGAAAGGGCGCTGAAAAATAATGCTCCAACATCTTGAAAGTTTTGTCTTTTATGTAATAGTGTTGAAAATCACTTCTACAACACACTTTAAAGACTTGGAAAAAAAATCATGTTCACACGCTAAAAATCAATGCTTCAACATTTGGGAGGAAGTTCATCTTCATGTACCAGCACTAAAAATCCCCACTCTTACATCTTGGAAGATCTACATATTATGCACAAATGTTGAAAAATAACGCTCTGACATGTTTTGGAAGGAAATTTTATTTTTTGTAAAATCGCTAAAAAACAACGCTTCAACATATGACATGTCAAAGCGATAAAAAAAAAGCTTATACATTTTGAAGGACCTAGGTAGTTTCATGTCATTTAGCGGTAAAAAATAGAGCTTTTATATGTCATATGTAAATGTGATGAAAATCAAAACTTTTTCATGTGGGAAGGACACTTGAGTGTAAGAGCACTAAAAACTCTAAGCTTTTACATGTCATATGTAAAAACGGTGAAAAATAGAGCTTTTGCATGAAATATGTAAGAGTGGTGAAAAATAGAGCTCCTACATGTGACTTGAGATTTGAGATGCAGAAGCGCTAAAAAACCCCACTCCTACATGTGTTAGAAAATGACTAAGGCATGAAATATGCAAGAGTGCTAAAAATTAGCACTCCTACATGTAATATGTAAGAGCAGTGAAAAATAGAGCTTCTGCATGAAATATGTAAGATTGGTGAAAACAGAGCTTCTGCATGAAATATGTAAGAGTGGTGAAAAACAAAAATTGTGCATCTAATATGTAAGAGCGGTGAAAAATAGAGCTCCTACATGTGACTTGAGATTTGAGATGTAGAAGTGCTAAAAAGCCTCGCTCCTACATGTGCCAGAAAATGACTAAGGCATGAAATATCTAGAGCACTAAAAATTAGCACTCATACATGTAATATGTAAGAGCAGTGAAAAAAAAAGCTTCTACATGAAATATATAAGAGTGGTGAAAAATAGAGCTCCCACATGTAATATGTAAAAGTGCTAAAAATCAATGCTCCTACATGTGCAAAAAAATTTCTAACTCCCAAAACTGAATTTTCACAACTTGGTTTAAAAGGAAAATTTCAATGAACTAAGAGGGGTTAAAGCTCATAATGACTTTTTAAGGATGGGTGACCACGTACGAGGACCAATGCAATTTTACTTATTTTATGTGCTTAGAGTACATGGGCTACAAAACATACAAGTTTTGTAGGGGTTATCCTTCGAATTGAGTGCACTGAATTCAAGGATAACATGTTATATCATAGTCACCCATATTAGATGCCATCTCACACCCATCCAATATTGGTCCACTTGACATTTGGGAGTGCATATTGGTATTCGTATCCATGCTATTATCAGCAAAGAAATGAAACACATTAGAGCGAGGAGTTAGATTGTTAGAGAGTACTATAGTAGGATGCCTACAATGTGTTTCACATTGAGCATGAACCCTACTTGCGCTAAACCATGGACACATGAAAACAATGCTAGTATCAATTGAATTTGGATTTTGAATGAAATCAAATGTAAATTCATTTGATTGATGTAGATCATCTATAAACCTATTGATACACCATACATATGATTTTGCTTGTTCTTGAGATTATGGCAGTGTACACATCACTTTCTTCAAGATTCAATTTGAATTGTTCCAAATAGACATTGTTTGCATATGTACATGTTCCTCACTAATAGGAGGAGCTTGTTTAGGGGTGAAAACATTATTCTTGTTCTCTTTGACCCCCCCCACCCCCATCTAACCATATCTCATTCAATAGTGTCTTAGTATCAATGGGCACACATTTTTCATCTACGTTATGCAACACAACACATGTGAAACATTTATAAGGTAGTTGAAAAATGAAAATATAATTTTCAAGAATAAATTTAAGCACTTGGAATTAAAATTCACTTACCATGGACCAACCCTTCATTGTTAGATAATATTTTTGTCAGTTCAATAATCTAAAGGACATGCTTGCAAGAATTCCCCTATGGACTCCAAGGGTAGTCACAAACATATAGGTGGTGGCCAAATGTTCTAGCCACATACCATTTGAATGAACTTTGAATTTTGACCCAGTGCCATCCAATATGTGTGTCATCTAAAACACAATCAAAATCTAGAATTTCCTTTGTCCTAGATTGAATACATTGTATCTTATAGTTGGTCAAAAAACCAAAAATGTTGTAAATTTTACTTTTGCCTATGAAATGTTTTCATTATATATAAAAGTTCATAATATATAAATGGTCCATTCACCTTGTGTATTTCCTTTGTTGATCACACAAGTATCAAGTTTTGAGGGTGCAATGGTATGACTTGATGGCAACATTTGTATCCTGGTTGGAGTGTGGGAATTATCTAAATTTTTTCACCCACGTGGCTATAGATTTAAAGGAAAAAAAATAAAATCATGATGGTATTAGAAGAATCATCACAATATGTGAATATTGACATGCCAATGAATCAATAAAAATTTTAAACACACCAATGGGACCATCTCCATCACACCAAATCTTCTTGAAGTACTCCAAAACCTAGGACTAATCTTTGAACTCATCAAAGAAATTGCTCAAAGGCCAAGAGTGTGCTCGTAACTATCATCCATGGCCATCATGATCATCCCAAGTTTTTGAAAGGTGGGCATTGCCCTCTTCTTGGCTGCATACTTATGTATGTTCTTTAAACAAGCCCTACGAATGTGCCAAATGCATAGGAGGACACGACATCCAAATGTAACCCCGATACAAAATATGTAGTAAACTGTTGACCAATTATTTAGATGATAAAGTGGCATTGAAAATAAGTAAAAAATGAGAAAGGGATACAAATCAATGTGAACATGATCTTACTATATGGCTTGAATTTCTACACTAACATCATCAATAAAATGTGTTAATTGTCCAATATTTTTTGGCTTCTTTTCCATGTCTATGTACCAAAAATATCTAGCCAAAAATATTCTCAATCTTGTTTCGCAGGACACTACCCATGCAATAGGACCACCTCTTTGTTGCTCGTAAAAAATTATCAAAGTATATAATTGGTAATAGAAACATAACAAGTTTGTGTAATCAATATCACATATACAACCGAAAAGATCATTTTAAAATACAAAAAAGGTAATTGTTTGTCTTTGTAATGTTTCACCCCATATTTTTTTGTGGAAAATGTGGCATCCATTGAGATGATTGAATTTTGGGAGTGGTGAACCATCATATCAAGAATCCATGAAGTATGAATACCCATAACAAAAGGTGTGGTGGTTCCATAGGGCCACTAAAAGTAAAATAATTTGTCCTTCTCCTAAACATGACACATTAGGATACTAGTGGAATCATAAGAATGTTTCTATGAGTGGATGGAACACACCCTTCTCCAATAATTCATTACATCCTTTCTTGTCAAGAATTCATCTCTCTTACTCAACATGCAAACAAAAAATAGGATCTAATAGGTGTCTCCCCATTATAGCATCAATACTCACATCTAGGAGAAAAATACTTTCAATATAGATTTTGCATTCTATGGATAGGTTTGGGGTAAATCGACAGTGTAAGGCTATGCTTACATCCTCCATGCCATGAAAAAATTCACCGCTTACATCCACATGAAACATTTCATTTATATCATATACCCTACATCTGGTCTACTATACATAATCTTTGCAAAAATGTAGCTTTGACAACCTCTCTTTTTTGAAACTTTCGTACTATTTTCTTTGTTGGAGGCTTCTTCCTATGGTCTTGAGGACCAAAAACACACTAGTAGCTGAAAAGAAAGCATCATCTTATCAAATTTAAGCAACAAAAACTTAAATACCATGTAATCATAGATATGAATGTTGAATGGTACAAACCAAAAATACATAATTATATTTTGATATTTTTACTTATCGATCTCATTTACTCTATGCATCTTGCATACAAATAATTTTTCCACACATTGAAGCAAGGCTTCCATAGAATAAAAGTGTTAGGTTTACAAAGAGGAATGTTTGCAACATGATCAGTGACCACATCATCTTCCACAACAATTGGGGTCCACTCCAATTCGTAAGAGGAAAAATGACAAAGTCCATCCCCTACATATTAAACTTCCAAGTTTTTTATCATTTTCCATTTCTATTGTCTCTACATCCTAGGCAAGGTAGGAATTACAAGAACATCCTAAATTAAAATATAGTATGTGAAATAAATAATATTATTCCTCAAATGTTAAAATATGTGCTTGTATTGGTGCCACAAATGTGAAACAAATAGGTGTAGACACATAAAAATGGCCTAGACCTGCAAACCACATTTTTCTATATCATGCTTCATCTCAACATAATTAAAAATATTTAATTATGTTCTATAGTCCAATGTCAACTATTAATTAAATAATTCTTAATTATTTAATTAATTCACGTATTTTATTCCTCCTGACTATTTAAATAAATTACATTTATTATTTAAATACATCGCTAATTGCTTATGTCACTCTATAATTAAATATATACACTTCTTCTTCTTCATTATTGCATTCTTGCAAGATTCTTAAATCCTTCAACACTTGCTAGGTCATGTCATAAACTTAGTTTGCTCACAAAAAATCTGAGGGCATCCACATATTGCCTCAAATAGAGAAGGTGTAAGGAAGGTGATTCATGGAGGTTGAAGATATTTGGTGAGATTTCTCCTTTTGTTTTCATTTATATTTCCTTTGTTCTTCTTTGCTTAGGTTTTTTTTTGTTTGTTTTAGTGAAGCTAACTTAATGTTTTCCTATGTTACATTGGTGAACCCGACATTCTGTTTTTAAAACACATTTTTACAAGTTTTTTGTACAGTTTCTATTTTTTTGTAGGTAAGGGTGTACGGAACGATACAAATAATAGATTTTTCAATGCGAACGCTCTATTGTGCCACATCTTCTTGTGTGAGCGATGCAATCAAACTGTCACGACGCATTTGACCTTTCGAGTGACGCAACTGCTCTGCTGCACCGCACTTGCTACCTGAAGTGACACATCTGCTCTGTTGGGATGCATACGATAGACAAACAACCACATTTAACATAACACACCGCATTTGCAACTCAGAACGATGCATTTTCTCTACTGCAATGCAGACAACTAGTAAAATAATTTTAATTCTTTTCAGATTTTTGATTTATTTTTCCTTGTTTTAGATAAGCGTTTTTCTTGGTACTAATCTGTTTGTTGCAGCATGTGTCAATCTGGAGAACTATTTGTTTTTTCTTTACAATAATAAAATCATGCATTTCCCTCATCAGTTAAAAAGAACAAACACATAATTGCATTTGGTTTAAAGGAAAGAACATTCACATTTTTTTTTCATGGGTTAAAAATTAACTATTAGTTAGCTCACACTACAAACGGTTAAAATAAACCCTCATGCTTGACAAACACTACAAATAGTTAAAATGAACCATTTTATTCTTTGTTTTGTGATCTAGTTATTCATCACATCAAACATTTTGATTTGGGCTTAAAAAGAACATCATGCGAGTGTGAGTTAAGATATTCATGTGCTCTCTCTTTGTTTTTAAACAAAGATTGATTGAACTATGAATATTTTGGCTTGATTTTTTTAGCCTTAGAAATTGGGCCTACTTTGGTGGGAAAATGTACTCACCCCAAAGCGACTCAAATCAGTAATGCGCTAAAGCCAAGCGACGCCCAACTGGTATATAAATTTTAATGTTATGGAAAACTTAGCATTACAGAACTTCCTACAGACCAACAATTGACTCCCCAGTACCCTTGTGGTGCGTCAAAACCTATAGAGTGTAACCTCTACAAACTGGGATGATAATGCCTCTTGTGTGGCCTTCTAAACGGGTCCTCGAAATAAAACCTTTGTTTTCATAAACCACAAACCTTCTATTCTTTGGTGCAGCAATGGTCGTTGCTAAGGCACCCACACCTACATAGTTCTTAGTAGAGATGATCAATCTGCCATGGGAGTTTCATGGAGGTTGGAAGCTTGGTTACCCTGAGAAGTGAGTGCACTGTAAGGGGGGGGCCGTGGGGCCAAGCTTCTCAATTCATCCACTAAAGATATGCGGTTGGAGTATAATCCGCATGGGATCCATAAGAATATTGTCCTTGCAGCCATAGGATTTTTGTAAATATCTTCTATTTGGTTGTTTTTCTTTTTTTACAACACCATGTGTTTGCCAACTGTATTCAAACAACATGAACAAATGAACATCAACCTCACAATTTGAAACAACACTGCCAAACTGCAAACTGCCATATTTTTTCCACCAACTGCTTTCCATGACACATCTACCATATTGCATCGCAATTTCTTATTTCTGAGTCGCATCTGCTTTGTCAAGCCATAATCACCCTCTATAATGCCGCAATTGACTATCATTTGACGTATTTGCTTGGTCAAATGCCACATCTTCCATCTTGAACCGCAACTGCTTATTCTCAAACCGCAATTTCTCTATCACACCGCATTTGCCATTATGTACAACACCCACTAAATCCTCCAACACATTTTCCTTCTTGCAACACAATTGCCCTTTGGAATGACGCATTTTCTTGTCAGCTCCAAAAACATTATTACTGTCAAAAATTTGAGACCAAGCATTTGTTAACCTCTTTTTTCCAGCAGTCTTTGTCGAAAACTAGGAGAACACTTGTCTGAGTCATCCATTTTGCATTTTTAGTTTGCATTTAGCTTGCAATCCATCCATCATCATCTTCAAGATAGGCAACATCTTAAGTCCTTAATTTTTCACACTTTGGAATAGGAAAACTTTCCTTACTTTGTCAAACCATTGTTTCAAAAAGTAAATTGTCATTGGACCAAGTCAAACACATCAATCCTTAGTCATTGTCCTCTTGTGAGCTATTTCCAACTCATAAGTCTAGTGTGGAAATCTCACCTTTTCATTTTGTCATCTTGTCCCTCAAACCAGTCCTTTGACAATCCAAATCGAGACATTAGCCAAACTTTGAATGGTTAGTAACCCCTTCCTAGGAATCTTTTGACATATGACATTCATTTTAGTTTTCATTACCACTGCATTTGATATCCCTTTTTGTCCTCATTATCATTTTGCATAGTCTTAGTCTTATTCCATCCACCATCATGTTTTCAAGCCACTATGACATGCTTGCTAGTCGAATTAAATGCCAATTTCTCAGTAATGGTCAGGCACAACTAGTTGGGGACTTCAAAACACTATACCTCCAATCCAAGTCCAAATTTACAACCCCTAGCCCTCCATCTATCTATCCCTCTTACCAACAACCTATAATTCCTAGTCCTCCATCCATTTTCCCTCCCTATCATGAATATTTTAACACAAATCTTGCCATTCTTCCACAACAAACATCCACCTATTGTCCCCACCCTAACATTGACATGGGAAACCAGCCAATCATGTCATATCTTAATCCTCCATCCACGTCATATCCTAGTCCTCCAATCATGTCATATCCTAGTCCTCCATCCGCGTCATATCCTATTCCTCCAATCATGTCATATCCTATTCCTCCATCCACATCATATCCTAGTCCTCCATCCACGTCATATCCTAGTCCTCTATTCATGTCATATCCTAGTCCTCCATCCATGTCAAATCCTAATCCTCCATTCATGTCATATCCTAGTCCTCCATCCACATCATATCCTTGTCATGCATTCATGTCCTATCCTAGTCCATCATCCCTCAACCAAGTCCAAACCTCCATGTCATATCCTAGTCCATTATACACCAATCCATTCCAAGACACTCCATGTTTTCATGAAAACATATCTATTCATGGTCTCCAAAGTCCCATCTTCTTACCTACACTTTAGGATACATGTCAAAAGGTAGGTCCAAAGCATGACATCATAACATCATCGTCTTGTCTAGATCAAAGTAGTCTATTGGACCCCATCTTTACATCCATTCAAGAAGTCCTCCTAGACAATCATGGCATACCAAAGACACCTATCCTTGGTCAATAGTCCATCCAAAACCATGTCATTCAAGACAAACCTATCCTTGGTCAAGACCCTATTTTCAATCATGTCATTCCAACTGAGCCCATATTTGATCAAGACACTACTTTTGAAAAGGTCCAAAATGATCCACTCCTTGACCTTTATGCCCTTCATGATGAAACACTTGAAGATGACCCTCTCCAAGCTTCCAACATTGACACTACCAACAATGAGACACTTGCCTCCATGGGACACATAGATGATCTACCACTAGAGCAAGAGTCTTCTAGCATAGACATATTTGCAAATGATCAAACTATAGCTAAATTCAATGGGCTCTATGACAATGACCATGAAGATGGTTTCGACATCAACTTTGAAGCACCAACAGAATCACAGGAGTCTGACATGTCACCAAATCAGACTGAAGATATTAATAAAAAAAAATTCCAACATTTCAGTGAAGCTACAACATCCTATCAATTAGGATCATCTATCTTTTTCAAAGCAGGCTTTCTTATAGATGAGAAGATTTTGAGTATTAATTTCCACAATAAGGATGGGTTAGCATCTTGCTTCCACAATAACAAGTACCCCATCGTAAACAAAATTTTTCAGAACATGAATTATCAAGGAAAAGGATTAGGCCTACACGAGAAAGGAATTTTGGAACCTGTTCAAGTTCAAACACATTACGGACATCAAGTTCTTGCCTATTCATCAGTCAAAATATAATGATGTTGGTGTTCCCTCCTCGATATTGGGGGCAAATTTATCAGGTACAAACATCAAAATGGGTATCATGAGTAGTCCTTGTCATAAGATTGTTGCTAACACCCCTTCCCTCCACACCCCAAACCGTCATTACATCATGAATAAACCTTCCATTTGGAACCAACAAAAGTCTTACAAATACAAAATCCAAAATCACATGCCAAAGGCCATGTAATCAATCAAAAAAAAGTGGACAAATGAAGCTAAAATGGATCCCGAAACAAAATGGGTCAAGTCAAGAAAAGAATGAATCTGGAAAAGAAAATATGCCAAAGCCAAAAGTCAATCAAAATGTTGAGCCACTGCATAAGAGGACTCCCACATATAATGCATGTCCACCTTTGTCAAAATGGCCATCAAAAAAGACATATAAAAAATTTGGTTCCAAACAACATTCTAACCCAACACCTAAAGTCTGGAGAATAAAAACCAATACATCCAAACATCCAACCAACACGTCCATGTCCACCACCATCTGTCATAATCCTACATCCTCCTTAAAGTCCAAATATCCCATGTCACATATCCATCGCATCTTGGTAGAAACTCTCTATCATAAGGAATCTAATGGTACTTTATCGTGATGTGTGTATTTTGATAAGGCCAACTCTAGTATCAACAAGGATCACAATGACATCGATCAACTATATGCAAGCATTATCATCCTGATAAGGCAACTACTTCGGAAAGGTCACTATTGTAATGTCATGGCACCATTCTCTACATCAGCACCATTAAAGGCTTCAGCATAGTCAGTGGTCACCTAAAGCATCAAGGTCGTCCAAAAAATACAATAATACAAAAAAATTGAAAAATCAAAAAATCGTCACCTTGAGGAAAACTTGGAAAATAGGCATCTTGATGACATCGAAAAAATCATAAAATATCAAAAATAGTAAAGAGAAAAATTTCATCCAATAGTGAAAACCTAGTAAATAGGCGCTCTAGATAAGTACCATGATGAAAACCTGGCAAACAAGCATCATGTGTAGAATAAATCATCTATGTGGACCATTGCACTTGAGGGCAAGTCGTCTCATCTCCCATGCCCTTCACATGACATTTTTGACATTTTCATTTATCCATCTAAACCCTATCACTTTTCGTCCATTTTCCCATCGACTTTGATCTTGATGACGACTAAAAAAAAAAGGGGGTGCTTTGGAAAAACTCTTGACATGTCTATCTTTTGGCCATACCTTATTCATTAAATATCATGTCATTACCTTCATAACCTCCTTTTCACTATGCGACATCATCCTTGGAGACCATATGATAATTCTCCTAGTCCAAGCCATCCATGTCTCCTATCTTTTATCAAGGTCATCCATGTCTCCTGCCTTTTACCTATCACCCATCTTGGTTTCCCCTATCAATGGTCTAAAGATCCCTTGTCATCCCCTCTGGCCCTAACAAAGTCATTCCACATGCAACAATATGACAACTTAGCACATTATCCAAAACATTTCTTAACTTTGTCCCTGGACCTGCTGCAGACTTCTATCCTTTTATCATATCATTGTCATCTTCACATTATTTCGGGATGTGTCCTTCCCACGTCAAATAGTGTTGTCATTGTCATCGACACCTGCCAATCAGTATTTAGCTTGACTAGCAGCAAAATCATGGTTGTCCTTGGATTCATGTGCGTCGGCATCATTCACATGCATTTGTCAAAAAAAATTCAAAACATCAAAAAGTCATAAAAATATGAAAAAGTCTTGAAAAAAGTCATAAAAATCTGAAAAAGTCCTGAAAAAATCATAAAATTTTGAAAAAGTCCTGAAAAAAAGATCTAAAAATCAGAAAATGCTTGAAGAAAACACAAAAACATCCAAATCAATGTCAAAATCCCAAAAATAGAGTCAAATTCAGTCATATCTTGTCAAGTCCGTTGAGTCAGTCAGTCTTTGTCATCGGTATGAACTACATTGTCTCTGCGCATTTGCTACGTCGAAAAGATTCATCTTTGAATCCCCAAGACATTAGGTCAGTCCTTTTAGGTTTGTCCAAATAAAATCATAAGTCAAACATGGTCGCGTCGGTCAAATAAAGTGGACATAGTCGCACTTGACACAAGACAGTCATTCAAAATGTTAATGTCAAAATTTGTCAAAATCAAACAATGTAAGCCACTCAATCATATAGTCAAAATCAATCAACTTGCCAAAACAATAGTCAAAATGTCAATCTCATTCCTTTTGGTCCTCTTCAAGATGTGTCTTTCTTGGATTTGGACCTCATCAAAATGTCATTTGCCTTTTCAGGATGTGTCCTTCCTGACCTTAGGCACCGTCAAACCGTCAAAACCATCAAAACTATCAAACTATCAAACAATTAATCTTTGGCAAGCAAACATTGGCAATACAAGTAAATGGTTGTTAATTTTTGGCTATTTTGTCTTATCTTTGCATTGGCTTGTCTTTCGGTCATGTCACTAGCTACCTCAAGGATGTCCCATGAAGGATTTAGAGGTGTGATGATGTCTCATGACCTATTTGGTTTTTCTTTGACCGATGTTTGTGGATTGTCTTGACAAAAAGACTGAGGAAAATTGGCCTCTAGTATGATTTAGGACATTCCTTGTCTACGACCATCTTTTTTGCAAATGGATGAACTTGCACACCTTGGTCTATGTCATACCATGGTGTTTTTTGTCCATTTGTATCATTTTTACCACCCAATGATGATTCAAGAAACACTTATTAGTACCTTGGAAAATATTGAAGGATTCTAACATGCATTTTCTTCTTTTGCACTAACTTGCATTTCCTTCTATCCTAACATTCATCTTTTTTCTCTCTAACATTTCTTCTAGTCAGCATCATTATCATCTTTATGTATCTTTCCTACATACTTTTTTCTTTCATATTCTAGTTCTTTCATCCATTTCGAGAGCACACTTGTGTCCTTTGAACCCAATTGTCCTCTCGAGGGGGCATACTGTTACCTCCTCGTCATTCTTCCTCATCCTATTTTGCACTGGGGCATATTTTTTACTTATTTTCTTTGCCACAATGTGACAAGCTACATTATGACAAAGAGGGGCAAATGTAGACACATAAAAATGGCCTAGACCCGCAAACCACATTTTTCTATATCATGCTTCATCTCAACATAATTAAAATATTTAATTATGTTCTATAGTCCAATTTCAACTATTAATTAAATAATTCTTAATTATTTAATTAATTGACATCTTTTATTCCTCGTAACTATTTATATAAATTACATTTATTATTTAAATACGTTGCTAATTACTTATGTCACTCTATAATTAGATATCTAAATTTATTTAATTATTATTAGTCCATTACTTCCTCATGATTATTTAAATAAATAAACATTATTTATTTAATACATCATTAATTATTTATGTCTTCTCATAATTAAATAAATTCTTATTATTTATTTAAATTATTATCCTCTTCAACTTTCTTTCTAATTTTAAATAAAATCATATTTAAAATTACCCACTTTCTAATTTTCCTCCACAATTGAATAATTTAATTATTAAATTGCCTTATTGATTTTCTTTCTAAATTTAAATAAAAGCATTTTATTTAAATTGGCAATTTCCCTCTTTCCAAGTAAATAATTTTAAATTGTTATTATTTACTGTCACATGAATTCACCATTTTGGAATTAATTTAAAATATTAATTTCAAAATAGCATTTCTCTCCACAAAGTAAGTTATTTCTAAAATGACTTGATTTTCTATCTCATCTTTTTCTACTTGCTAATTCTCATCTCGTTGTCACAACTAATCTCATTCCTTGATTTAATTTCTTAAATTAAATCTTGTCTACTCAATTTGAATTTCATCCTACAATTGCCCTAACCCTAATTAAGCGGTTGTTATTTTGAATCTTGACCACAGATTCTAGGGCACTTATCAATCTTTAATCTCATTCGTCCATACAAAATTGCATTTTCTATAAAATGTCAATTTTGTCTTCATGTCAAAATCTCTTAATATCTTTATTTTCTTAAATTTTTCATTTGTTTAATAATAATCTCTTGCATTGTCATTTAATTACTTGCATCTAGAATTTAATTTCTATTGCATAGGTTATAGAAATCCTTCAAAACTTTGCTTAGGGCTAGACTACATAATAGAGTTTGCTTGTCACAATCTGAGGGCACACTCATCATCATAGCAAGCTAGATGGTGCAATGGAAGTCAGCCATGGAGGAAGAAGGGTTTGGTGAGCTCAATTCATTTTAGTTCATGTTTTCCTTCTTTATTTTCCTATGCATTCTATTGTTCATTGTGGATTTATTTTAATATTGCATGTATATTGCTAACAATCTGATCTTGTAGAAAATCCTCAATTACAATAGGAGGTTATTTGCATCTATTTAAAAAATAATGAATTAGACATTGATTTAATGAAGATAGGCATAAATGTGAAAAAATCCTAGGAACAACGATGTAAGCCAAATGTAGATTGGATATCATAGCTTGTGTAGTCCAACCTGCAAGTGGACATATAGAATGAAAGCATAATAGCAACCATATATAGACACTAAATGAAGATTTTAATTAATGTGGGGCACACCCCCCTCTTTTAGTTCAGGAGGAAGTATATGAAATCTAGCCATCTATTTTGGCATAAGTTGAAATGAGCAGGAAATGCAGATCATACACTTGACATGCAGTAAAGTTGTGCAGGTTGAGGAACACAAAGTGTAGTTCAAATTGAAACTTTTAATTAAGCCTACAACTATAACATGCATATTGATATATAATTAATTATACAAATGCATCTAAAAAGTATAAAAAATTGGAAGATAGGTTGGCTATGGTGCATATGTGTATTTGTTATGTGAGAATAAAGGTTAAGAAGTTCACTGAAACCTTTGTGAAAGACTTGAACATCAAAAGAGGTGCTTTCATTGGTTCCATGAACATAAAACAAATAGGAGGTTGTTTACATTTGTTTAGAAAATAATGAATCAAACATTGGCTGGATGAAGATAGGCATAAATATGAAAAAGTTCTAGGAACAATAATGTAAGACAAATGCAGGTTCAAAATCATAGTGTGCAGTTCAACCTTGAATAAAATTCCATACACAATGAAAGCACAATATTAACCATACATGTAAATTCAATGAAGAGTTAAATTATTATGGGGCACACAATCCTCTTTCACCTCATGAGGAAGGTTGTGAAATATAACCATTTGTTTGGGGTAAGTGGAAATAATTAGGAAATGCACATCTTACCCATCATGAAGTAAAGATGTGCAGGTTGAGAAATGCAATGTGTAGCTCAACCTACAAATTTATATGTAGCCTAATACTATAGCATGCATATTGATATGTAATTACTTATTGAGATGCATAAAAAATACCAAAAAATGGAAGACAGGTTCATTTTGTTGCATGTGTGTATCTGTTATGTGAGAAGAAAGGTTAAAGAGTCCACTAAAACCTTTGTGAAAACCTACTTGTATTGCTTCCACCAACGCCAAATAAATATCATTGTTTTCATAAAAAATAAATAATCAATTGAGTGAATCCAAATAGGCATAAATGTGAACAAATATCTAGGAACCATGACATAAGCCATTTCAATTTGAAAACCATACAATGTAGTTCAACATGCAAGTGGACATACAAAATGAAAGTAAAATCACAACCCTACATGAATATAAAATGAAGCGTTCAGATTATTTGGGTTACACATACCTCTGTTACCTAAGTAGGTAGGTTGTCATATCCAATCTTCCATGTGGTGTGACTTTAATTGAGCATGAAAAAAAATCTTCCAAAGCATGAACTAAAGATATGCAAGTTGAACAATACAATGGGTTGTTCAACTTGCAACTTTCTATATAGCCTATAATTGTAATGTGTCTATTCATATGTAATTGCTTAAAAAGATGCAGGAAAAAATTAGGAATATGGGAAGATAGGTTGGTTGTGGTGCATGTGTGTATTTGATATGTGAGAAGAAAGGTTAAGAAGTCAACCAAAACCTTTATGAAAACCTCAAATGTCAAAATATGTGCTTGAATTGGTGCCACCAATGTGAAACAAATAGGAGGTTATTTGCATCTATTTAAAAAATAATGAATCACTAATTAACTAAATTAAGATAGGCTTAAAAGTGAACTAATTTCTAGGAACGATGATGTAAGCTAACGAAGGTTCAAAATCACAGTGTGTTGTTCAACCTACAAGTGGATGTACACAATGAAATCACAATAGTAACCATGCATGGGCATTGGATATGGAATTCAGATAATATGAGGCACACAAACCTCTTTCACTTGAGGAGTAAGGTTGTGAAATCCAACCATATTTTTGGCATAATTTGAAATGACTAGGATATGCACATCTTACCCATCATGAAGTAAATTTATGTAGGTTGAGCTACACAATATGTAGTTCAACATGCAACTTTATGTGTAGTCTAAAACTATAAAGTTCATATTGATATGTAATTACTTGTAGAGATGCATCAAAAAATATAGAATATTAAATGACATGTTGGTTGTAGTGCATGTGTGTATCTATTAGGTGACAAGAAAGGTTAAGAAGTCAACCAAAACCTTTGTGAAAACCTTGAACGTCAAAATATGTGCTTGCATTAGTGCCACCAACATGAAACAAATAGGATATTATTTTCATCTATTCAAAAAATAATCAATCAGTAATTGACTAAATTAAGATAGGCTTAGATATGAAAAACTTGCTAGGAACCATGACGTACGCCAATGCAGGTTTAAAAACATGTGTAGTTCAATGTGCAAGTGGACATACACAACAAAAGTAAACTTGCAGTCCTACACATGAATATAAAATGAAGAGTTCAAATTATTAGTTTATGCATTGTAAGATGCACCTTTCCTACTGATTTTAAGTCACCCCACATGAAGATTGGATATGGCAACCTTCATCAAAAATAATTTGAGAAATAGAAAAATAATTCAATTGTAAAAAAATATGTATTTGGAATCTACACAGTCTCATCTATAATGGGTTTTAATTTTGTTAATTTTTTTACAAAAAAGGTCTTCATACATATGTCCAAAGAAACTCTTTTCTTGTGACATTTACATGACCTTCAAGTTGTAGGTCAAACTAGGTCCAAAGCTTAGGTTCAGGTCCAAAGCTTAGGTTCGGGTCCCCAAGCCTTTTCCCGAACTGAAAAACAAAGCATAAACCCAACCAAAAATTCAAATATTTAAAAATGAGATCCCATTTTAGAATGGGATCTTGTTTCATAAAAGACTAATTTTTTTAATCTTTAGTGAAATGGGATCTTGTTTTTGGCTTGGCATCCTGAAGAAAAATGGGATCGTGTTTGCTAAATAATGAGATCTCGTTTTATTTTGCCTGATTTCAATTTTTTTCTAAGTTCAATAATTCCACTAGAAGTGGACTCATATTCTTGCATTTACCCTGTATCCTCATATTTATCATTAATAGTTAATTTTTTTACATAACTATGATGATGTTTATTTATTACTAGTTCATCGTCTTATACATAGTTCCAATTACATAGTAGGATTCTACTCCTCTTTAGGCTCCTCCTCATCTGAGGTTCTCACATTTACAGACATAGTAACATAGATGTGATTGAATTTATCGGGGTCATTTCTACAATCTTCTTTGTTGTTGAAGGAATGAGAACGAGGTTTCAATCTGAGCTTGTGCTCTTTTTAAGTTGTTTTGGTTTAGGTAAGGTTGCCTGGCCTCCCATTGAAATTCTAGGATGAGGAGGTGTTTAAGGGGATTGCCAGTACCTTTGGCTGCTTGTTGTCGATTGACCAAATGACAACCTCTAGGAAGTAGTTGGTTTATGTCTGGTTTTGTGTGAATGTGGAGCAATCTGCTGATTTTCCTTCTATGGTTAAGATTAACTCAAAACTGGGGGTGTGGGAGCATTTGGTTGAATTTGAGTTGAACCCCTTTGCCTGCTTTCACTGTAAAAAAGTTGGCCACTAGGTGAAGAAATTCCCTCTCAAAGTTCCTAAGCAAATGACCAAACAATGGAGAGAGATTGAAAAACCTTTGGTTGTGGAGGTGGAATTTCATTCACTTCTGGTTATGGGGGTGGAGTCGATTGGTGTGCCTTCCTTGGAGGCTGGTCAGGTTGTTCTGGCTAAGGCTGATAGGGCGGATTTTCTACCTATGAAGGAGTATTTGAATCTGGGGCAAGATGAGAAGTGCTTGTCCCTAACAAATAATGAGGAAAGGGTTGAGTTGTTGGAGGAAAATATTACCTCGATTTGTGTGGAATCTAGTTCTCCTCCTAGGAGGGGAAATCTTCAAAGTGTGGTGTCAAAAATAGAGGGGGTGGTGTTGAAGCCTGAGGTCAAGGAGTTTGAGGAGTTGGAAGAGGTGGACAACACGCCTTATATTCAAGTTTGTGGGTGCAACAAGAAGAAACACTCTCCCTCGTCAGGAGTTGTGACTAGAAACAGGTAGAGAATTGATTGTGGGTCTGAGCTGCATGGTAGAGGCTGACCTCTTGCTAATGTGGTTTGAGAAAAGGAGAGTTAGATGGAAATAGTTGATGGTACATAGAGAACTCTGTTGGATATGTGCTCTAAGAGCACCACTTTTAAACTCCAATGAAGATTATCTCATGGAACATGAGGGGCCTAAATCACCCTCATAAGCATGATCTCCTGGCCAATCTAGTTAGAGATCATCATCTTGATATTGTTTTAATTTAGGAAACTAAAATGGGTTTGGAGAAACTTTCTAGGTTGAAAATGAAGCTTTTCAAGGACTATGGTATGCATTGTTTTCTGAAGCGGTTGGTGCTTCTGGTCGCATTGTGACTTTTTTGAATCTTTGGGTGATTAGAGGGGTGGAGGTTTTTAATGATAGTAACCATGTGGCTACTTCTCTCTTTCACCTTCATGAGATTTTTCCCTGGACTTTGTCTAATATTTATGCTCCTAATTGCAAGAGTGCTAGAAAAATGCTTTGGGAGAATCTTGCTTCTTTTAAAGATTATCATAATATTGCTAATTGATAGTCATTGAGACTTTGCAACATCTTAGATTTTCTACAAGTGTGACTAGATAAACAAAGTTAAATCTTAATCTAAATAATCTAACATCTAACAACAAAGAACGAGGAAATAAACTAAAATAATAAAACAAAAATGATCTCACCAAATATGCATTCATCCCTTCGAATTATCTTGATTGTTCTTCTCCATTTTTCCTTTTCAATATTCTTACCCTCAGATTTCTGTGTTTTAATGCAAGTATAGTATTGTCGAGTGTCTAAGAAAAATATCAAAGTTGAATCTCTTCTCAAAAGTATGTGATTTCGGGAGGAGGAATAATGATTGTGACAAGCCATTTTAAAGATTTTGTGTTTTCGAATGATCAGCTCAGATTGAAAGTGAGATTGATGGACGAGATTGATGAATGCCATGCAATGTGAGTTATGTGTCAGATAGAACGTGAGTTAGAACATGAGTTCAGGAAAGACTGAAGATAGAGACTAATTTAGAACGTGAGTTAGAACACAAGTTCAGATCTTAATCTCCAAAAAGAGAAAAAATAGACTTTGTATGCAAAAGCCAAAGTTGGAACTCGAATACTTAATGCATTCGAATGCAAAACAAGAGTTAGAACTAGTTAATCAGCTAGTTGTAATGGAGAGTCTTCTCGCAGAGATAAACACAGAGATAACTGAAGAACTAAAAATAGATCTCGAGTTAGAAGGTGAGTGAATGAATTAGATAACTAAATGATAGAGGAATGTGACATAAATATTAAATATGAATTATATATTAATTTAACTCAACATTCAAAAATAAGAGACTTTAGTTAAATAAATAAAGTAATTTATTTAATTTAATTGTTTGAAAGGATAATATGAATAATTAAATAATAAATATTTAATTATAGATAAAGGGGGTTAAATGAATAATTAAATAAAGATATTTAATTATAGTTGGAAAAGTATGATAAAGGGGCAATTAAATAATAAATTATTTAATTGACAGATAAAGGGGTTAAAATTAATTAGTTTGCAACATAATTAAATAAATATGATTTATCTAATTAATCAAGTTGAATAAAGATTAATAATGAATTAATGAATTAATTAAAAAGGGGTATTTAATTAATAGAGGAAATATGTGTTAGAAAGGTTAATTAAATAATATACATTATTTAATCAAGATGACGGACTATAGAAAATTATGTCAAAATGTGTACTCATAGGCCTAGACCAATTTTCGGTATCTACAGTTTGCCCCTCTTTGATACAATGTTGGTATGATGTTGTGTCAAAGAAAATATGCCCCGATCATGCCCCAACATGAAATAGGTTAGGGTATGCCCCCTTCGGAAAATTGACAATTTTTGAAAAGTTTCAAAAAAATCAGGAAATATTCTCGATAAGTCAATTTGATAGTCATAAATGCTATGGAGTCGACGGAATTGAATTTGGAGTTGAAACGGATGCGCACGGGTCGTTTGAAGTTGAAAGGCTAAGCGGCCAATAGAGAAGGTCTGAAGAATGCCATTTTTGAACTCACCTATAAATAGGAATTAGGGCTAAATCCAATTCATTTGCACCTGGAGGAGATAGAAAAAGAGGAGTGTTTGCTCTGACTGGCAGATGAAATGGCACCCATTCCATACACTTCACATCGTGGTTATTAGATCAGGACTTTTAGGAGGCTAGCCAATGCAGGACCACTGGTATGTACCCAAAAATGAACCATTGAAAGTTATTTTTGCATGCTTTTCTAGGCATTAGAAAATCAATTAAACAAATGCGGTACGTCGTAATCGATGCATATGCCATCGTATTCGTTGCATCTGACTGTGAAATGACACATTTGCAAAAATGTGTTAGGGCTAGATTTGGCTAGTTAGGGAATGATTGCATGTGTAGCATAATGCACCGTAGGTGTTGTTATGCAACACATGTGTGATAGGTATAAACGCATGTGACGTGTTGAACCACATATGTTGTAGATAGGAGGGTAATGAAAAATGCACCGCATGTGGGTTAGTGAACCGCATGTGCAGTATTCGAAATGGGTTTACGAAAATATGCGATGCATATGAAATATAAATCACATGTGAGGCTCTATGCAATGCATTTGCAAAAATGCATCATATCGGTAATGTGAACCGCATTTGACTGGTTACATTTTTTGAAAAATTTTCCAAGGAAAATTTGAAAAATGTTGACATCATGGTTAAATTGCAGGTGGTGTTAGATCCTATTTATATGCGGGAGTCTCAACCAAACACATTCAACCTGAGACATAAGTTGAACTCTACAAAGATTCAGCTTCTACGAAAGCTAGGCCTTCGTCACTATTTGTTGATGCCTACCATTCGGGTGAATAGGGGGATGTTGATGGCACTGTGCGAGCGATGGCATTCAGAGACATCGTCGTTTCATTTATCGACTGGGGAGGCCACTATCACATTGGAGGATGTGTACAGGATTTTGAGATTACCTATTAGAGGTGAATGGGTTATGTATGATACCCAATGAGGATTGATAGAGTTAGCACGGTTCTATCAAGTGGATGACATCAGTAGGCTTGAGATTGAGCATTACGAGATTAGATGGCCAATACTAGTAGACAGATATGATCGGATCAACTGTATCCTATGTACCTTGATTGGGGGTATAGTTCTTCCAGATAGATGGGGTCATGGATTTCTAGTGGGATGGGGAGCTATGCTGGTCGACATGTTGGAGTTTGAGATAAGATATGCATGGGGTCCATGTCTACTTGGGATGTTGTACTTCCATTTACATGACATCGCCTACAGAGATGCACTGTCGTTGAGTTGTGGCACGACACTATTGATGGTATGGGGTTGGGAGAGGATAGCTGTTTTCCATCCTCCAGTTATAGTAGAGAGAGAGGAGAGACACCCATATGTGTTTCGATATATAAGACAGATTATGTAGACCCATGTGGGAGACATAGGGTACTAGTGACATGCCTTGGATATTCTTGATCAGTTCACATGGAGACCTTACATGGATTGTGAGGAGTGGGTGGATGAGGATATACATCTGCCATTCTGCAGATAGACACAATATATCATTGGGAGGACTGTTTCAAGTGTTCACATTATTGAGCGACATCTGCCAGAAAAAATTATGAGATAGTTCAGGGAGGTTCAGGATGAGCCTCGGGGTAGAGCAGAGTTTGCTCGGTCATCGAGAGAGGTTCCATGGTGGGGACCCATGACTCCAATGGCTACTACGGAGGCAGACATACAAGCATTACAACTAGTACAGTGGGGATGGAGAGATGGATTAGCAGATCTAGGGACTACAGCTGCATATGATGCATGGTGGGTGGTTCATCGTCTGATTCCTTATACAGATCCTGACCAGCTAGCACCAGTTGAGAGATGAGGCACAGGGTTTAGAGGATGACGAAGAGGTGGAGGTGCCAGAGTGGGTAGAGTTGGTGGTAGAGGTGATGGAGATGATGGTAGAGGTAGAGGTAGAGGCGGGAGATGATGACAAAGAGGACGGAGAGGGGGTCAGGTAGGTGGACATGCACCTATTCAGGAGGCAGTAGCAGTGGATGTACCGATGGCAGACATCGAAGGGAGAGTGGATGTACTGGAAGGGGGTGAGCATGCTACAGTGGAGGTAGTGGTTGAGGAGCGTGTAGCAGTAGATGTTGCAGTAGAGGATGTTGTAGAGGATTTGGATGTAGAGATGGCCTTAGACCCTCTGGGTGTGTTGGTAGGATATGGAGAGGATGATGTGGAGGATGACGATGAGGAGGATGCACAGATGGAGGAGCAGGAGAGAGAGCTCTGCAATCAGATTGTAGAGAGGAGATGGGATGAGGATGATCCTAGAGATGGTGACAGGGAGGCCTTAGAGGAGAGACCCAGACTTATGACTGTAGAGTTTGAGGTGATGAGACTAGAGAGGGATAGTGCCTATACAGAGAGGGATAGTGCTCTTGCAGAGAGGGATAGTGCTCATACAAAGAGGGATAGTGCTCTTATGGAGAGAGGCTAGGCTATAGCCCAGAGACATGAGATAGAGCAGAAGTTCATAGAGGTTAGACGCCTTTGCAGCAGCTCCTCATCTGATGGTATGGTGCGAGAGTTAGTCAGATTAGTGGAGAGAGCCACTTATTACAGGGATCTTTATGAGGTAGTTGTGCTAGTAGAGAGATGAGCTCCTAGCTTTTCAAAGGTGCGGAGTCAGAGATCACAGGGCTGGAGTTAGAGGACACAGAGCACTAAAGGGGTGGTAGGACCATTGAGGCCAGGTCCATATGAGAGGCCTTCCACCTCGTAAAGAGCATCTTTGAGTCTTTTTCCACAACCTTCACCATGTGATAGTAGGGGTAGCGGGACATAATGATAGGGTTACAAATGCAGACATCATATTTTGATCAGAGTGCCTGTGAGCTCATGTTTTATTTATGGATACATTCAGACATTGTACTATGACACACTATTTTTGAGTGATATATATATATATGATTTTGGCGGCTTCTATATGATATGCAGTTCTATGTTATGGATGACGCTTTATTTCTACATGATTATGTCTCTTAGATGATGTATAGACATGTATTATGAATGAAATGTTTCTATATGTTTATGATTTA
>CM021103.1:616178257-616273991 GCA_007115665.2 Sequoiadendron giganteum | reverse complement strand
GATTTGAGATGTAGAAGTGCTAAAAAGCCTCGCTCCTACATGTGCCAGAAAATGACTAAGGCATGAAATATCTAGAGCACTAAAAATTAGCACTCATACATGTAATATGTAAGAGCAGTGAAAAAAAAAGCTTCTACATGAAATATATAAGAGTGGTGAAAAATAGAGCTCCCACATGTAATATGTAAAAGTGCTAAAAATCAATGCTCCTACATGTGCAAAAAAATTTCTAACTCCCAAAACTGAATTTTCACAACTTGGTTTAAAAGGAAAATTTCAATGAACTAAGAGGGGTTAAAGCTCATAATGACTTTTTAAGGATGGGTGACCACGTACGAGGACCAATGCAATTTTACTTATTTTATGTGCTTAGAGTACATGGGCTACAAAACATACAAGTTTTGTAGGGGTTATCCTTCGAATTGAGTGCACTGAATTCAAGGATAACATGTTATATCATAGTCACCCATATTAGATGCCATCTCACACCCATCCAATATTGGTCCACTTGACATTTGGGAGTGCATATTGGTATTCGTATCCATGCTATTATCAGCAAAGAAATGAAACACATTAGAGCGAGGAGTTAGATTGTTAGAGAGTACTATAGTAGGATGCCTACAATGTGTTTCACATTGAGCATGAACCCTACTTGCGCTAAACCATGGACACATGAAAACAATGCTAGTATCAATTGAATTTGGATTTTGAATGAAATCAAATGTAAATTCATTTGATTGATGTAGATCATCTATAAACCTATTGATACACCATACATATGATTTTGCTTGTTCTTGAGATTATGGCAGTGTACACATCACTTTCTTCAAGATTCAATTTGAATTGTTCCAAATAGACATTGTTTGCATATGTACATGTTCCTCACTAATAGGAGGAGCTTGTTTAGGGGTGAAAACATTATTCTTGTTCTCTTTGACCCCCCCCACCCCCATCTAACCATATCTCATTCAATAGTGTCTTAGTATCAATGGGCACACATTTTTCATCTACGTTATGCAACACAACACATGTGAAACATTTATAAGGTAGTTGAAAAATGAAAATATAATTTTCAAGAATAAATTTAAGCACTTGGAATTAAAATTCACTTACCATGGACCAACCCTTCATTGTTAGATAATATTTTTGTCAGTTCAATAATCTAAAGGACATGCTTGCAAGAATTCCCCTATGGACTCCAAGGGTAGTCACAAACATATAGGTGGTGGCCAAATGTTCTAGCCACATACCATTTGAATGAACTTTGAATTTTGACCCAGTGCCATCCAATATGTGTGTCATCTAAAACACAATCAAAATCTAGAATTTCCTTTGTCCTAGATTGAATACATTGTATCTTATAGTTGGTCAAAAAACCAAAAATGTTGTAAATTTTACTTTTGCCTATGAAATGTTTTCATTATATATAAAAGTTCATAATATATAAATGGTCCATTCACCTTGTGTATTTCCTTTGTTGATCACACAAGTATCAAGTTTTGAGGGTGCAATGGTATGACTTGATGGCAACATTTGTATCCTGGTTGGAGTGTGGGAATTATCTAAATTTTTTCACCCACGTGGCTATAGATTTAAAGGAAAAAAAATAAAATCATGATGGTATTAGAAGAATCATCACAATATGTGAATATTGACATGCCAATGAATCAATAAAAATTTTAAACACACCAATGGGACCATCTCCATCACACCAAATCTTCTTGAAGTACTCCAAAACCTAGGACTAATCTTTGAACTCATCAAAGAAATTGCTCAAAGGCCAAGAGTGTGCTCGTAACTATCATCCATGGCCATCATGATCATCCCAAGTTTTTGAAAGGTGGGCATTGCCCTCTTCTTGGCTGCATACTTATGTATGTTCTTTAAACAAGCCCTACGAATGTGCCAAATGCATAGGAGGACACGACATCCAAATGTAACCCCGATACAAAATATGTAGTAAACTGTTGACCAATTATTTAGATGATAAAGTGGCATTGAAAATAAGTAAAAAATGAGAAAGGGATACAAATCAATGTGAACATGATCTTACTATATGGCTTGAATTTCTACACTAACATCATCAATAAAATGTGTTAATTGTCCAATATTTTTTGGCTTCTTTTCCATGTCTATGTACCAAAAATATCTAGCCAAAAATATTCTCAATCTTGTTTCGCAGGACACTACCCATGCAATAGGACCACCTCTTTGTTGCTCGTAAAAAATTATCAAAGTATATAATTGGTAATAGAAACATAACAAGTTTGTGTAATCAATATCACATATACAACCGAAAAGATCATTTTAAAATACAAAAAAGGTAATTGTTTGTCTTTGTAATGTTTCACCCCATATTTTTTTGTGGAAAATGTGGCATCCATTGAGATGATTGAATTTTGGGAGTGGTGAACCATCATATCAAGAATCCATGAAGTATGAATACCCATAACAAAAGGTGTGGTGGTTCCATAGGGCCACTAAAAGTAAAATAATTTGTCCTTCTCCTAAACATGACACATTAGGATACTAGTGGAATCATAAGAATGTTTCTATGAGTGGATGGAACACACCCTTCTCCAATAATTCATTACATCCTTTCTTGTCAAGAATTCATCTCTCTTACTCAACATGCAAACAAAAAATAGGATCTAATAGGTGTCTCCCCATTATAGCATCAATACTCACATCTAGGAGAAAAATACTTTCAATATAGATTTTGCATTCTATGGATAGGTTTGGGGTAAATCGACAGTGTAAGGCTATGCTTACATCCTCCATGCCATGAAAAAATTCACCGCTTACATCCACATGAAACATTTCATTTATATCATATACCCTACATCTGGTCTACTATACATAATCTTTGCAAAAATGTAGCTTTGACAACCTCTCTTTTTTGAAACTTTCGTACTATTTTCTTTGTTGGAGGCTTCTTCCTATGGTCTTGAGGACCAAAAACACACTAGTAGCTGAAAAGAAAGCATCATCTTATCAAATTTAAGCAACAAAAACTTAAATACCATGTAATCATAGATATGAATGTTGAATGGTACAAACCAAAAATACATAATTATATTTTGATATTTTTACTTATCGATCTCATTTACTCTATGCATCTTGCATACAAATAATTTTTCCACACATTGAAGCAAGGCTTCCATAGAATAAAAGTGTTAGGTTTACAAAGAGGAATGTTTGCAACATGATCAGTGACCACATCATCTTCCACAACAATTGGGGTCCACTCCAATTCGTAAGAGGAAAAATGACAAAGTCCATCCCCTACATATTAAACTTCCAAGTTTTTTATCATTTTCCATTTCTATTGTCTCTACATCCTAGGCAAGGTAGGAATTACAAGAACATCCTAAATTAAAATATAGTATGTGAAATAAATAATATTATTCCTCAAATGTTAAAATATGTGCTTGTATTGGTGCCACAAATGTGAAACAAATAGGTGTAGACACATAAAAATGGCCTAGACCTGCAAACCACATTTTTCTATATCATGCTTCATCTCAACATAATTAAAAATATTTAATTATGTTCTATAGTCCAATGTCAACTATTAATTAAATAATTCTTAATTATTTAATTAATTCACGTATTTTATTCCTCCTGACTATTTAAATAAATTACATTTATTATTTAAATACATCGCTAATTGCTTATGTCACTCTATAATTAAATATATACACTTCTTCTTCTTCATTATTGCATTCTTGCAAGATTCTTAAATCCTTCAACACTTGCTAGGTCATGTCATAAACTTAGTTTGCTCACAAAAAATCTGAGGGCATCCACATATTGCCTCAAATAGAGAAGGTGTAAGGAAGGTGATTCATGGAGGTTGAAGATATTTGGTGAGATTTCTCCTTTTGTTTTCATTTATATTTCCTTTGTTCTTCTTTGCTTAGGTTTTTTTTTGTTTGTTTTAGTGAAGCTAACTTAATGTTTTCCTATGTTACATTGGTGAACCCGACATTCTGTTTTTAAAACACATTTTTACAAGTTTTTTGTACAGTTTCTATTTTTTTGTAGGTAAGGGTGTACGGAACGATACAAATAATAGATTTTTCAATGCGAACGCTCTATTGTGCCACATCTTCTTGTGTGAGCGATGCAATCAAACTGTCACGACGCATTTGACCTTTCGAGTGACGCAACTGCTCTGCTGCACCGCACTTGCTACCTGAAGTGACACATCTGCTCTGTTGGGATGCATACGATAGACAAACAACCACATTTAACATAACACACCGCATTTGCAACTCAGAACGATGCATTTTCTCTACTGCAATGCAGACAACTAGTAAAATAATTTTAATTCTTTTCAGATTTTTGATTTATTTTTCCTTGTTTTAGATAAGCGTTTTTCTTGGTACTAATCTGTTTGTTGCAGCATGTGTCAATCTGGAGAACTATTTGTTTTTTCTTTACAATAATAAAATCATGCATTTCCCTCATCAGTTAAAAAGAACAAACACATAATTGCATTTGGTTTAAAGGAAAGAACATTCACATTTTTTTTTCATGGGTTAAAAATTAACTATTAGTTAGCTCACACTACAAACGGTTAAAATAAACCCTCATGCTTGACAAACACTACAAATAGTTAAAATGAACCATTTTATTCTTTGTTTTGTGATCTAGTTATTCATCACATCAAACATTTTGATTTGGGCTTAAAAAGAACATCATGCGAGTGTGAGTTAAGATATTCATGTGCTCTCTCTTTGTTTTTAAACAAAGATTGATTGAACTATGAATATTTTGGCTTGATTTTTTTAGCCTTAGAAATTGGGCCTACTTTGGTGGGAAAATGTACTCACCCCAAAGCGACTCAAATCAGTAATGCGCTAAAGCCAAGCGACGCCCAACTGGTATATAAATTTTAATGTTATGGAAAACTTAGCATTACAGAACTTCCTACAGACCAACAATTGACTCCCCAGTACCCTTGTGGTGCGTCAAAACCTATAGAGTGTAACCTCTACAAACTGGGATGATAATGCCTCTTGTGTGGCCTTCTAAACGGGTCCTCGAAATAAAACCTTTGTTTTCATAAACCACAAACCTTCTATTCTTTGGTGCAGCAATGGTCGTTGCTAAGGCACCCACACCTACATAGTTCTTAGTAGAGATGATCAATCTGCCATGGGAGTTTCATGGAGGTTGGAAGCTTGGTTACCCTGAGAAGTGAGTGCACTGTAAGGGGGGGGCCGTGGGGCCAAGCTTCTCAATTCATCCACTAAAGATATGCGGTTGGAGTATAATCCGCATGGGATCCATAAGAATATTGTCCTTGCAGCCATAGGATTTTTGTAAATATCTTCTATTTGGTTGTTTTTCTTTTTTTACAACACCATGTGTTTGCCAACTGTATTCAAACAACATGAACAAATGAACATCAACCTCACAATTTGAAACAACACTGCCAAACTGCAAACTGCCATATTTTTTCCACCAACTGCTTTCCATGACACATCTACCATATTGCATCGCAATTTCTTATTTCTGAGTCGCATCTGCTTTGTCAAGCCATAATCACCCTCTATAATGCCGCAATTGACTATCATTTGACGTATTTGCTTGGTCAAATGCCACATCTTCCATCTTGAACCGCAACTGCTTATTCTCAAACCGCAATTTCTCTATCACACCGCATTTGCCATTATGTACAACACCCACTAAATCCTCCAACACATTTTCCTTCTTGCAACACAATTGCCCTTTGGAATGACGCATTTTCTTGTCAGCTCCAAAAACATTATTACTGTCAAAAATTTGAGACCAAGCATTTGTTAACCTCTTTTTTCCAGCAGTCTTTGTCGAAAACTAGGAGAACACTTGTCTGAGTCATCCATTTTGCATTTTTAGTTTGCATTTAGCTTGCAATCCATCCATCATCATCTTCAAGATAGGCAACATCTTAAGTCCTTAATTTTTCACACTTTGGAATAGGAAAACTTTCCTTACTTTGTCAAACCATTGTTTCAAAAAGTAAATTGTCATTGGACCAAGTCAAACACATCAATCCTTAGTCATTGTCCTCTTGTGAGCTATTTCCAACTCATAAGTCTAGTGTGGAAATCTCACCTTTTCATTTTGTCATCTTGTCCCTCAAACCAGTCCTTTGACAATCCAAATCGAGACATTAGCCAAACTTTGAATGGTTAGTAACCCCTTCCTAGGAATCTTTTGACATATGACATTCATTTTAGTTTTCATTACCACTGCATTTGATATCCCTTTTTGTCCTCATTATCATTTTGCATAGTCTTAGTCTTATTCCATCCACCATCATGTTTTCAAGCCACTATGACATGCTTGCTAGTCGAATTAAATGCCAATTTCTCAGTAATGGTCAGGCACAACTAGTTGGGGACTTCAAAACACTATACCTCCAATCCAAGTCCAAATTTACAACCCCTAGCCCTCCATCTATCTATCCCTCTTACCAACAACCTATAATTCCTAGTCCTCCATCCATTTTCCCTCCCTATCATGAATATTTTAACACAAATCTTGCCATTCTTCCACAACAAACATCCACCTATTGTCCCCACCCTAACATTGACATGGGAAACCAGCCAATCATGTCATATCTTAATCCTCCATCCACGTCATATCCTAGTCCTCCAATCATGTCATATCCTAGTCCTCCATCCGCGTCATATCCTATTCCTCCAATCATGTCATATCCTATTCCTCCATCCACATCATATCCTAGTCCTCCATCCACGTCATATCCTAGTCCTCTATTCATGTCATATCCTAGTCCTCCATCCATGTCAAATCCTAATCCTCCATTCATGTCATATCCTAGTCCTCCATCCACATCATATCCTTGTCATGCATTCATGTCCTATCCTAGTCCATCATCCCTCAACCAAGTCCAAACCTCCATGTCATATCCTAGTCCATTATACACCAATCCATTCCAAGACACTCCATGTTTTCATGAAAACATATCTATTCATGGTCTCCAAAGTCCCATCTTCTTACCTACACTTTAGGATACATGTCAAAAGGTAGGTCCAAAGCATGACATCATAACATCATCGTCTTGTCTAGATCAAAGTAGTCTATTGGACCCCATCTTTACATCCATTCAAGAAGTCCTCCTAGACAATCATGGCATACCAAAGACACCTATCCTTGGTCAATAGTCCATCCAAAACCATGTCATTCAAGACAAACCTATCCTTGGTCAAGACCCTATTTTCAATCATGTCATTCCAACTGAGCCCATATTTGATCAAGACACTACTTTTGAAAAGGTCCAAAATGATCCACTCCTTGACCTTTATGCCCTTCATGATGAAACACTTGAAGATGACCCTCTCCAAGCTTCCAACATTGACACTACCAACAATGAGACACTTGCCTCCATGGGACACATAGATGATCTACCACTAGAGCAAGAGTCTTCTAGCATAGACATATTTGCAAATGATCAAACTATAGCTAAATTCAATGGGCTCTATGACAATGACCATGAAGATGGTTTCGACATCAACTTTGAAGCACCAACAGAATCACAGGAGTCTGACATGTCACCAAATCAGACTGAAGATATTAATAAAAAAAAATTCCAACATTTCAGTGAAGCTACAACATCCTATCAATTAGGATCATCTATCTTTTTCAAAGCAGGCTTTCTTATAGATGAGAAGATTTTGAGTATTAATTTCCACAATAAGGATGGGTTAGCATCTTGCTTCCACAATAACAAGTACCCCATCGTAAACAAAATTTTTCAGAACATGAATTATCAAGGAAAAGGATTAGGCCTACACGAGAAAGGAATTTTGGAACCTGTTCAAGTTCAAACACATTACGGACATCAAGTTCTTGCCTATTCATCAGTCAAAATATAATGATGTTGGTGTTCCCTCCTCGATATTGGGGGCAAATTTATCAGGTACAAACATCAAAATGGGTATCATGAGTAGTCCTTGTCATAAGATTGTTGCTAACACCCCTTCCCTCCACACCCCAAACCGTCATTACATCATGAATAAACCTTCCATTTGGAACCAACAAAAGTCTTACAAATACAAAATCCAAAATCACATGCCAAAGGCCATGTAATCAATCAAAAAAAAGTGGACAAATGAAGCTAAAATGGATCCCGAAACAAAATGGGTCAAGTCAAGAAAAGAATGAATCTGGAAAAGAAAATATGCCAAAGCCAAAAGTCAATCAAAATGTTGAGCCACTGCATAAGAGGACTCCCACATATAATGCATGTCCACCTTTGTCAAAATGGCCATCAAAAAAGACATATAAAAAATTTGGTTCCAAACAACATTCTAACCCAACACCTAAAGTCTGGAGAATAAAAACCAATACATCCAAACATCCAACCAACACGTCCATGTCCACCACCATCTGTCATAATCCTACATCCTCCTTAAAGTCCAAATATCCCATGTCACATATCCATCGCATCTTGGTAGAAACTCTCTATCATAAGGAATCTAATGGTACTTTATCGTGATGTGTGTATTTTGATAAGGCCAACTCTAGTATCAACAAGGATCACAATGACATCGATCAACTATATGCAAGCATTATCATCCTGATAAGGCAACTACTTCGGAAAGGTCACTATTGTAATGTCATGGCACCATTCTCTACATCAGCACCATTAAAGGCTTCAGCATAGTCAGTGGTCACCTAAAGCATCAAGGTCGTCCAAAAAATACAATAATACAAAAAAATTGAAAAATCAAAAAATCGTCACCTTGAGGAAAACTTGGAAAATAGGCATCTTGATGACATCGAAAAAATCATAAAATATCAAAAATAGTAAAGAGAAAAATTTCATCCAATAGTGAAAACCTAGTAAATAGGCGCTCTAGATAAGTACCATGATGAAAACCTGGCAAACAAGCATCATGTGTAGAATAAATCATCTATGTGGACCATTGCACTTGAGGGCAAGTCGTCTCATCTCCCATGCCCTTCACATGACATTTTTGACATTTTCATTTATCCATCTAAACCCTATCACTTTTCGTCCATTTTCCCATCGACTTTGATCTTGATGACGACTAAAAAAAAAAGGGGGTGCTTTGGAAAAACTCTTGACATGTCTATCTTTTGGCCATACCTTATTCATTAAATATCATGTCATTACCTTCATAACCTCCTTTTCACTATGCGACATCATCCTTGGAGACCATATGATAATTCTCCTAGTCCAAGCCATCCATGTCTCCTATCTTTTATCAAGGTCATCCATGTCTCCTGCCTTTTACCTATCACCCATCTTGGTTTCCCCTATCAATGGTCTAAAGATCCCTTGTCATCCCCTCTGGCCCTAACAAAGTCATTCCACATGCAACAATATGACAACTTAGCACATTATCCAAAACATTTCTTAACTTTGTCCCTGGACCTGCTGCAGACTTCTATCCTTTTATCATATCATTGTCATCTTCACATTATTTCGGGATGTGTCCTTCCCACGTCAAATAGTGTTGTCATTGTCATCGACACCTGCCAATCAGTATTTAGCTTGACTAGCAGCAAAATCATGGTTGTCCTTGGATTCATGTGCGTCGGCATCATTCACATGCATTTGTCAAAAAAAATTCAAAACATCAAAAAGTCATAAAAATATGAAAAAGTCTTGAAAAAAGTCATAAAAATCTGAAAAAGTCCTGAAAAAATCATAAAATTTTGAAAAAGTCCTGAAAAAAAGATCTAAAAATCAGAAAATGCTTGAAGAAAACACAAAAACATCCAAATCAATGTCAAAATCCCAAAAATAGAGTCAAATTCAGTCATATCTTGTCAAGTCCGTTGAGTCAGTCAGTCTTTGTCATCGGTATGAACTACATTGTCTCTGCGCATTTGCTACGTCGAAAAGATTCATCTTTGAATCCCCAAGACATTAGGTCAGTCCTTTTAGGTTTGTCCAAATAAAATCATAAGTCAAACATGGTCGCGTCGGTCAAATAAAGTGGACATAGTCGCACTTGACACAAGACAGTCATTCAAAATGTTAATGTCAAAATTTGTCAAAATCAAACAATGTAAGCCACTCAATCATATAGTCAAAATCAATCAACTTGCCAAAACAATAGTCAAAATGTCAATCTCATTCCTTTTGGTCCTCTTCAAGATGTGTCTTTCTTGGATTTGGACCTCATCAAAATGTCATTTGCCTTTTCAGGATGTGTCCTTCCTGACCTTAGGCACCGTCAAACCGTCAAAACCATCAAAACTATCAAACTATCAAACAATTAATCTTTGGCAAGCAAACATTGGCAATACAAGTAAATGGTTGTTAATTTTTGGCTATTTTGTCTTATCTTTGCATTGGCTTGTCTTTCGGTCATGTCACTAGCTACCTCAAGGATGTCCCATGAAGGATTTAGAGGTGTGATGATGTCTCATGACCTATTTGGTTTTTCTTTGACCGATGTTTGTGGATTGTCTTGACAAAAAGACTGAGGAAAATTGGCCTCTAGTATGATTTAGGACATTCCTTGTCTACGACCATCTTTTTTGCAAATGGATGAACTTGCACACCTTGGTCTATGTCATACCATGGTGTTTTTTGTCCATTTGTATCATTTTTACCACCCAATGATGATTCAAGAAACACTTATTAGTACCTTGGAAAATATTGAAGGATTCTAACATGCATTTTCTTCTTTTGCACTAACTTGCATTTCCTTCTATCCTAACATTCATCTTTTTTCTCTCTAACATTTCTTCTAGTCAGCATCATTATCATCTTTATGTATCTTTCCTACATACTTTTTTCTTTCATATTCTAGTTCTTTCATCCATTTCGAGAGCACACTTGTGTCCTTTGAACCCAATTGTCCTCTCGAGGGGGCATACTGTTACCTCCTCGTCATTCTTCCTCATCCTATTTTGCACTGGGGCATATTTTTTACTTATTTTCTTTGCCACAATGTGACAAGCTACATTATGACAAAGAGGGGCAAATGTAGACACATAAAAATGGCCTAGACCCGCAAACCACATTTTTCTATATCATGCTTCATCTCAACATAATTAAAATATTTAATTATGTTCTATAGTCCAATTTCAACTATTAATTAAATAATTCTTAATTATTTAATTAATTGACATCTTTTATTCCTCGTAACTATTTATATAAATTACATTTATTATTTAAATACGTTGCTAATTACTTATGTCACTCTATAATTAGATATCTAAATTTATTTAATTATTATTAGTCCATTACTTCCTCATGATTATTTAAATAAATAAACATTATTTATTTAATACATCATTAATTATTTATGTCTTCTCATAATTAAATAAATTCTTATTATTTATTTAAATTATTATCCTCTTCAACTTTCTTTCTAATTTTAAATAAAATCATATTTAAAATTACCCACTTTCTAATTTTCCTCCACAATTGAATAATTTAATTATTAAATTGCCTTATTGATTTTCTTTCTAAATTTAAATAAAAGCATTTTATTTAAATTGGCAATTTCCCTCTTTCCAAGTAAATAATTTTAAATTGTTATTATTTACTGTCACATGAATTCACCATTTTGGAATTAATTTAAAATATTAATTTCAAAATAGCATTTCTCTCCACAAAGTAAGTTATTTCTAAAATGACTTGATTTTCTATCTCATCTTTTTCTACTTGCTAATTCTCATCTCGTTGTCACAACTAATCTCATTCCTTGATTTAATTTCTTAAATTAAATCTTGTCTACTCAATTTGAATTTCATCCTACAATTGCCCTAACCCTAATTAAGCGGTTGTTATTTTGAATCTTGACCACAGATTCTAGGGCACTTATCAATCTTTAATCTCATTCGTCCATACAAAATTGCATTTTCTATAAAATGTCAATTTTGTCTTCATGTCAAAATCTCTTAATATCTTTATTTTCTTAAATTTTTCATTTGTTTAATAATAATCTCTTGCATTGTCATTTAATTACTTGCATCTAGAATTTAATTTCTATTGCATAGGTTATAGAAATCCTTCAAAACTTTGCTTAGGGCTAGACTACATAATAGAGTTTGCTTGTCACAATCTGAGGGCACACTCATCATCATAGCAAGCTAGATGGTGCAATGGAAGTCAGCCATGGAGGAAGAAGGGTTTGGTGAGCTCAATTCATTTTAGTTCATGTTTTCCTTCTTTATTTTCCTATGCATTCTATTGTTCATTGTGGATTTATTTTAATATTGCATGTATATTGCTAACAATCTGATCTTGTAGAAAATCCTCAATTACAATAGGAGGTTATTTGCATCTATTTAAAAAATAATGAATTAGACATTGATTTAATGAAGATAGGCATAAATGTGAAAAAATCCTAGGAACAACGATGTAAGCCAAATGTAGATTGGATATCATAGCTTGTGTAGTCCAACCTGCAAGTGGACATATAGAATGAAAGCATAATAGCAACCATATATAGACACTAAATGAAGATTTTAATTAATGTGGGGCACACCCCCCTCTTTTAGTTCAGGAGGAAGTATATGAAATCTAGCCATCTATTTTGGCATAAGTTGAAATGAGCAGGAAATGCAGATCATACACTTGACATGCAGTAAAGTTGTGCAGGTTGAGGAACACAAAGTGTAGTTCAAATTGAAACTTTTAATTAAGCCTACAACTATAACATGCATATTGATATATAATTAATTATACAAATGCATCTAAAAAGTATAAAAAATTGGAAGATAGGTTGGCTATGGTGCATATGTGTATTTGTTATGTGAGAATAAAGGTTAAGAAGTTCACTGAAACCTTTGTGAAAGACTTGAACATCAAAAGAGGTGCTTTCATTGGTTCCATGAACATAAAACAAATAGGAGGTTGTTTACATTTGTTTAGAAAATAATGAATCAAACATTGGCTGGATGAAGATAGGCATAAATATGAAAAAGTTCTAGGAACAATAATGTAAGACAAATGCAGGTTCAAAATCATAGTGTGCAGTTCAACCTTGAATAAAATTCCATACACAATGAAAGCACAATATTAACCATACATGTAAATTCAATGAAGAGTTAAATTATTATGGGGCACACAATCCTCTTTCACCTCATGAGGAAGGTTGTGAAATATAACCATTTGTTTGGGGTAAGTGGAAATAATTAGGAAATGCACATCTTACCCATCATGAAGTAAAGATGTGCAGGTTGAGAAATGCAATGTGTAGCTCAACCTACAAATTTATATGTAGCCTAATACTATAGCATGCATATTGATATGTAATTACTTATTGAGATGCATAAAAAATACCAAAAAATGGAAGACAGGTTCATTTTGTTGCATGTGTGTATCTGTTATGTGAGAAGAAAGGTTAAAGAGTCCACTAAAACCTTTGTGAAAACCTACTTGTATTGCTTCCACCAACGCCAAATAAATATCATTGTTTTCATAAAAAATAAATAATCAATTGAGTGAATCCAAATAGGCATAAATGTGAACAAATATCTAGGAACCATGACATAAGCCATTTCAATTTGAAAACCATACAATGTAGTTCAACATGCAAGTGGACATACAAAATGAAAGTAAAATCACAACCCTACATGAATATAAAATGAAGCGTTCAGATTATTTGGGTTACACATACCTCTGTTACCTAAGTAGGTAGGTTGTCATATCCAATCTTCCATGTGGTGTGACTTTAATTGAGCATGAAAAAAAATCTTCCAAAGCATGAACTAAAGATATGCAAGTTGAACAATACAATGGGTTGTTCAACTTGCAACTTTCTATATAGCCTATAATTGTAATGTGTCTATTCATATGTAATTGCTTAAAAAGATGCAGGAAAAAATTAGGAATATGGGAAGATAGGTTGGTTGTGGTGCATGTGTGTATTTGATATGTGAGAAGAAAGGTTAAGAAGTCAACCAAAACCTTTATGAAAACCTCAAATGTCAAAATATGTGCTTGAATTGGTGCCACCAATGTGAAACAAATAGGAGGTTATTTGCATCTATTTAAAAAATAATGAATCACTAATTAACTAAATTAAGATAGGCTTAAAAGTGAACTAATTTCTAGGAACGATGATGTAAGCTAACGAAGGTTCAAAATCACAGTGTGTTGTTCAACCTACAAGTGGATGTACACAATGAAATCACAATAGTAACCATGCATGGGCATTGGATATGGAATTCAGATAATATGAGGCACACAAACCTCTTTCACTTGAGGAGTAAGGTTGTGAAATCCAACCATATTTTTGGCATAATTTGAAATGACTAGGATATGCACATCTTACCCATCATGAAGTAAATTTATGTAGGTTGAGCTACACAATATGTAGTTCAACATGCAACTTTATGTGTAGTCTAAAACTATAAAGTTCATATTGATATGTAATTACTTGTAGAGATGCATCAAAAAATATAGAATATTAAATGACATGTTGGTTGTAGTGCATGTGTGTATCTATTAGGTGACAAGAAAGGTTAAGAAGTCAACCAAAACCTTTGTGAAAACCTTGAACGTCAAAATATGTGCTTGCATTAGTGCCACCAACATGAAACAAATAGGATATTATTTTCATCTATTCAAAAAATAATCAATCAGTAATTGACTAAATTAAGATAGGCTTAGATATGAAAAACTTGCTAGGAACCATGACGTACGCCAATGCAGGTTTAAAAACATGTGTAGTTCAATGTGCAAGTGGACATACACAACAAAAGTAAACTTGCAGTCCTACACATGAATATAAAATGAAGAGTTCAAATTATTAGTTTATGCATTGTAAGATGCACCTTTCCTACTGATTTTAAGTCACCCCACATGAAGATTGGATATGGCAACCTTCATCAAAAATAATTTGAGAAATAGAAAAATAATTCAATTGTAAAAAAATATGTATTTGGAATCTACACAGTCTCATCTATAATGGGTTTTAATTTTGTTAATTTTTTTACAAAAAAGGTCTTCATACATATGTCCAAAGAAACTCTTTTCTTGTGACATTTACATGACCTTCAAGTTGTAGGTCAAACTAGGTCCAAAGCTTAGGTTCAGGTCCAAAGCTTAGGTTCGGGTCCCCAAGCCTTTTCCCGAACTGAAAAACAAAGCATAAACCCAACCAAAAATTCAAATATTTAAAAATGAGATCCCATTTTAGAATGGGATCTTGTTTCATAAAAGACTAATTTTTTTAATCTTTAGTGAAATGGGATCTTGTTTTTGGCTTGGCATCCTGAAGAAAAATGGGATCGTGTTTGCTAAATAATGAGATCTCGTTTTATTTTGCCTGATTTCAATTTTTTTCTAAGTTCAATAATTCCACTAGAAGTGGACTCATATTCTTGCATTTACCCTGTATCCTCATATTTATCATTAATAGTTAATTTTTTTACATAACTATGATGATGTTTATTTATTACTAGTTCATCGTCTTATACATAGTTCCAATTACATAGTAGGATTCTACTCCTCTTTAGGCTCCTCCTCATCTGAGGTTCTCACATTTACAGACATAGTAACATAGATGTGATTGAATTTATCGGGGTCATTTCTACAATCTTCTTTGTTGTTGAAGGAATGAGAACGAGGTTTCAATCTGAGCTTGTGCTCTTTTTAAGTTGTTTTGGTTTAGGTAAGGTTGCCTGGCCTCCCATTGAAATTCTAGGATGAGGAGGTGTTTAAGGGGATTGCCAGTACCTTTGGCTGCTTGTTGTCGATTGACCAAATGACAACCTCTAGGAAGTAGTTGGTTTATGTCTGGTTTTGTGTGAATGTGGAGCAATCTGCTGATTTTCCTTCTATGGTTAAGATTAACTCAAAACTGGGGGTGTGGGAGCATTTGGTTGAATTTGAGTTGAACCCCTTTGCCTGCTTTCACTGTAAAAAAGTTGGCCACTAGGTGAAGAAATTCCCTCTCAAAGTTCCTAAGCAAATGACCAAACAATGGAGAGAGATTGAAAAACCTTTGGTTGTGGAGGTGGAATTTCATTCACTTCTGGTTATGGGGGTGGAGTCGATTGGTGTGCCTTCCTTGGAGGCTGGTCAGGTTGTTCTGGCTAAGGCTGATAGGGCGGATTTTCTACCTATGAAGGAGTATTTGAATCTGGGGCAAGATGAGAAGTGCTTGTCCCTAACAAATAATGAGGAAAGGGTTGAGTTGTTGGAGGAAAATATTACCTCGATTTGTGTGGAATCTAGTTCTCCTCCTAGGAGGGGAAATCTTCAAAGTGTGGTGTCAAAAATAGAGGGGGTGGTGTTGAAGCCTGAGGTCAAGGAGTTTGAGGAGTTGGAAGAGGTGGACAACACGCCTTATATTCAAGTTTGTGGGTGCAACAAGAAGAAACACTCTCCCTCGTCAGGAGTTGTGACTAGAAACAGGTAGAGAATTGATTGTGGGTCTGAGCTGCATGGTAGAGGCTGACCTCTTGCTAATGTGGTTTGAGAAAAGGAGAGTTAGATGGAAATAGTTGATGGTACATAGAGAACTCTGTTGGATATGTGCTCTAAGAGCACCACTTTTAAACTCCAATGAAGATTATCTCATGGAACATGAGGGGCCTAAATCACCCTCATAAGCATGATCTCCTGGCCAATCTAGTTAGAGATCATCATCTTGATATTGTTTTAATTTAGGAAACTAAAATGGGTTTGGAGAAACTTTCTAGGTTGAAAATGAAGCTTTTCAAGGACTATGGTATGCATTGTTTTCTGAAGCGGTTGGTGCTTCTGGTCGCATTGTGACTTTTTTGAATCTTTGGGTGATTAGAGGGGTGGAGGTTTTTAATGATAGTAACCATGTGGCTACTTCTCTCTTTCACCTTCATGAGATTTTTCCCTGGACTTTGTCTAATATTTATGCTCCTAATTGCAAGAGTGCTAGAAAAATGCTTTGGGAGAATCTTGCTTCTTTTAAAGATTATCATAATATAAGTAATCGATTGGTCATTGGTGACTTCAATATGCCTTTGCATGATGCTCATAAGATGGGTGGATCATAGAATGTGGACGACAATAGATATGATCTTATGCAGTTCATTAATGACTCGACTCTTCTAGATTCAGACTTGAAGGGGGCCTCCTATACCTAGTCGAATCGGCGTGTGGGTAATGCTCTTATTCAGGATAAGTTGGACCGGGCTTTGTTAACCCCAAATTGGCTTGGCCATTATGCTTGCTCCCTCTTAGCTCTTATGAGATTGGGATCATATCACTTTCCTCTAGCTTTGTCTGTGGATTTTTTGGGTGGTAAGAAGAATTTCCCTTTTAGATTTGAGAAAATGTGGACCTGTCATCTTGATTTGGGTAATCTAGTTAAGGATTGGTGGAATATTACTGTGGATGGGTCGGCTAGGTAGAGAGTGGTTAAAAAATTGGCTGGTGTTAAGTTTAATGTTAGAAAATGGAACCGTTCATCCTTTGGCCATATTTTTTTGTGGAGAAAGATGGTGTTTCTAAGGAGCTTCTTTCTATCCAACAATTCATACAAGCATCTAGGTATGATTGGGATGTGATGCTAAAGGAAAATGTTCTGATGTCCAAGTTGCACAATATTATGGTGAAGGAGGAAGAATTTTGGAAGCAACGCTCAAGGATCATGTGGCTGAAGAGTGGTGACAAAAATATACTAAGTTTTTTCATATCTCTATGCTCAAACACATGACCTCCAATAGAGTTAATGTGATTAACTTTAACAATCAAGATCTGGAGAAGGATGTTGATTTGCAGAATATTGTTGCCTCTTATTTTTCTCATTTTCTTTCATCGAAGGGTGAGCTAGATTGGCTTGTCAAGAGGAAATTCTGAGGGATATTCCCAAGTTGGTGGATGAGGATCTCAATAGGAATTCAGTTTGTATTCCTTCAAGGGAGGAGATTCGGTGTGATGTCTTCTCCTTTGAAGGTAATAAGGCTTTGGGTCCTAATGGCTTTCCTATGTTCTTTTTTCAGTCCTTTTGGGAAATTTTGGCGAAAGATGTTGCGGCTAATAAGGAGTTCTTCAGAACAAGTTCTCTTTTAAAGGAGTTGAATTCCTCCTTTATTGTTTTGATTCCCAAAAAGCCTAGTGCTGCTTCTTTTGAGGAGTTATGTCCTATTAGTCTTTTTAATTCGATTTATAATATTTTCTCCAAGGTTTTGGCTTTAAGGTTGAATTTTTTTTTTCCCATGATTATCTCTCCTCAACAGAATGGCTTTGTGGTTGGCAGGCAAATTTTGGATTCTATTCTCACTGTTCATGAGAATATCCACTCTCTCTTGGGTAATACACAGGTTGGTTTTATCCTCAAGCTTGATTTTCTCAAATCTTATGATAGAGTGGACTGGGGATTTTTGTCTAAGATCCTCCTGTCCTTTGGTTTTGGGGAGAAATTGGTGGCTTTGGTGCATCAACTTGTTTCAACTCCTCAATTTTTGGTGCTCATCAATGGGTCCCCTTCTCCCCTCTTTGATTGCTCTATGGGGTTGAGGCAAGGGGATCCTATTCATCCCTTCTTTTTTATCATTATGGTTGAGTCCTTGGGTTGCCTGATTCAAAGATTTGTTAATTCTAGTCTTTTGAATGGGTTAGCCCCTTCTTCTACTAACTTGGTTTGTTCTCATCAACAATTTATGGATGATTCTCTTTTGCTTCGGAAGACTTCGATTAAGGAAGCTAGGGCTATTAAACGGATTCTACAAATGTATGAGGCAGCATCTAGGTAGATGGTTAGCTTATAGAAGAGTGTGATTTTCTTCTTCAACACTCTGGTTCAAAGATAGATTAAAATTGCTAGAATCCCGCAGTGTCAAATTGGTGAGCTTCCTGCTTCTTACTTGGGTCTCCCCTTATGCTCTACGGCTCTCAATTCTTTATAGAGGGGATTGATCGATAAATTTTATTCCAAGTTGGCTGGCTAGAAGGGGGCGTTGCTTAGCCAAGTTGGTAAAGTTCAGTTGATTAAGTCTACATTTTAGAATATCCCTGTCTATGCTCTTAGTATCTTTCATATGCCAAGGAAATTTGTGGATATCCTAGAAGGAATTCAAAATAATTTTCTTTGGATGGGTGTTGAAGATAAAAAAAGAACCCATTTGGTTGATTGGGATGATGTTTTCCGCCCCAAAAAGGCTGGGGGGCTAGGAATTCGTAAAACTCGTACTTTTAACATTGCCCTCCTAGGTAAATAGTTGTGGAATCTTTTGTTGGCGAAAAGTGAGTGGGAAAAAATTGCTTGGAGTAAATACCTACATGGTGCTCATGGGATTAGAGATTTTCTCTCTAATGATTTTAATCCTTTGAATGGCTCTATGCTATGGAATATTATATTTAAGGCTTGTTGCTAAGGGTCTCTTTTGGCAGTTGGGTAATGGGAGGAGTATCCTATTTTGGAGAGATAATTAGTTTGGTAATCGATCTCTCAAGGATGAGCCATGGGCTCTCCCTTTAATGGATCTTTGTGTGTGATAGGTTGGAAGATTTGTTGTTGATTATATTGTTGGAGGCTATTGGTAGAAATTCCATGAGGTGGACCCTGGTCTGGTTGTTATTTATAAGGCTCTTTATGCAGTTCATATCCCCTCCTCTCCTTCTCTTGATAAATTTTTTTGAGGCATTCATCTTCGGGTAACTTCTATGTTGCTTCAAATTTTCATCTCAATCAAACTGTTATTGGTCCACCGCCTTTTTGGGCTTCTGTTTGGTCTTCTCGATTGATTCCAAAGATCAATATTTTCTTTCGGCTTTTCTGTCAATTTTTTTATCTACTGATAATTTGATTAAAAGAGGTTTTGTTATGCCCAATAGATGCTTTCTCTGTGAGGAGGAAGCAAAAAATACTTGTGATTTGTTGATTGGTTGTAGGTATGTTGATGAGATTTAGAAGCATGTGCTCTCTCTTTAGAACATATGTTGGGTTTTTCCTAGCTCTATTAAGGATTTACGGTTCCAATGGTTGGCTCCTTCTTCTAATCTGACTCTGTAGATCTTGTGGTCTTTCACTTTGCCTCATCTGATTTCGGGAGTGTGGTTGGAGAAAAACAATAAAATCTTTAGGAGTATTGCCCTCCTGGCTATGGCTATGGCTCATAAAATTTGTGTGAGAATTAAGGAGAACTTTCTTTCTGGAATTTCCTTTTATGCTAGAGATAAGATTAATCTTATTCCTTTTGAAATCTCCATTGCTCAAAAGTGGAAGCTGCCTTGTGATATATATCTTCCGGTCTATAAAGGGAAATCTTCAAGAGAGGATGTTGCTTGGAAGGCGCCTCCAGATGGTTGGGATAAGATGAATTTTGATGAGGCGGCTAAAGGAAATCCAAGACCTGCTGGATGTGGGGGAGTGATTTGAATTCTAATGGTAGGCTCATCTCTGATGTGGTGCTCACTTTGGGAACCTAGACAAACCACTTCGTGGAGGTGGTTTCATTCTACCATGGTCTCAAATTGGCTCAATGCCAAGGGTATAAGAAAGTTTCAGTGGAGGGTAATTCCCTAAATATTATTAATAATTTGAAGTTGGTATCTCCCCCATCATGGACTATTGAAGCCTTGATTAAGGATTCAATTGAAATCATAAATTATTTTGATAATGTCTATATTTCCCATATTTTGAGGGAGGGAAATAAGTTAGCCAATTTTTTTCTAACTTTACGGTTAAGGAACAAAAGGTAGGGAATTTTAATGATTCCATTCCTTTTGAAGTGATGATGATTATCATTAATGAGAGTTGATATCTAGTGGATCCTTGTTGGCATGGTGGGATGTATGTCCTTTGTCATGTGGGTGAAATATTTGAATGAGGATGCTAAAATTTTTATTTTGAAGGATGGATTTCACTTGGTTCAAAGCTACATTTCATTATTGCCTTTCTGTCCTTCAGTGGGTCTCACACAAATTCTAGGTGTCTTTAGCCAAAGCTTTTGGAGGTTTCTTTTTTGTATTTTCAGCCTAGGTGTTGTGAGTATCATTGTCAGGTGGTTTTGGTTGTGTGTGATGCTGAATTTCACGATGGGTGGGGATAGGAATTGTGTCAAGCCCAAGTCTTGTGACACTGTTAAGCATAAGAAGAAGGTTTGGGAGATCCTCGAGAAGGGTGGTATAGCTTTTTATATGGAAATATTGCATGGTTTTAATGCATAAGTTACTGAGATGGTTTCTAAAGGTTGGAATAAAAGAAACTTTAATTTGGGAAGTAGAGATGTCGAGGTAGATGAAGAATTTATAGGTCAAATTACTAGTTTGGTCATGTAGGGAATGAAGGTTTTTATGGACAAGAAAGACTCGCAAGATGTGATGTTGATATTCTTCAAAGGTAACGAGGCGAATGGTCTCAGGAAGCTTAAAAGTGGTGGTTGGTATAGGAGCTCTTTGAAAGTGCTCTAGTGTGATTTGGCGGAAGAAGTCATGAGGTATGTTACCTTGGAAGGAAGGTACATGACCATCAATAACTACCATTTTCTTTTGCTTAATCATTTTAGGCATAATCTACATGTTGGGTTAATTATTTTGATTTATGAACATGTGAAAGTGCATGAGGTGCACAAATATCTCGTGTCCCTGAAGGATAATGTTGGCAAAGCCTGAGAGGGTTATGAGACAGAGTTGGGTGTAGAAAGAGTTAGCAAAAAAGCTAATAGGAGGAGGCTTATTCTGAATAAAGAGTCCAAGTCTAAAAAAGGTGATGTTGAATATGTCTCAAAATCCTATACGTATTTTGAGGAGGGTCCCTCTTCCCCTATTCCTGGAAAAATAGGGAATATAAAGTTGATCAACAAAGAGGGCTACACTACGTGTAGCAATGATGCAGTCATGACGGATCTTCCTAAAGATGCCAAGGATAAGACTGACCTATATTGGGAAGGTTCCTCTCATCCCCCTAAAATTAAACATGCTAAGGAAACTGAGGTGGGGAGCTGAAAGAGCAGGGAGCTGAGATCTGCCAGTCAAATCTTGGAGAAGGGTTTCCCTCTCTCTTGTTGGTGGTATCTATGGTCAGACCTCTATGAATGTTGACATTGGGTTAATGTAGGGGAAGGATGGTGTTGTGGATGGTGGTCCTGCTGGGGATTCTAACAAGGCGAAGGGGGATAAGGAGTTGAAAAGGAAGACTATTGTGGAGGATCTCGCCTGCTCCATTCACAAGTTGAAGTCTCCTACCCCTATCGATAAAGGTAAGGATATTATGGATGATAAAATTTAGGTTAGTTTTGTTGATGAGGATGATGCTGTGGAGGATAGGGTTGAAAATTTTATAGGGAAGATTTTTCTGATGTGTTGGGCTCAGCCCATGAGACTGCTAATTTGCAGTTTAAACTTTTTAAATGGTTTTTTCATGAAATTAATAGGATTAATGTTAGGATTAGAGGTGTGGCTAGTAAGGTTGAGGACCTTTCTATTCAAAGCCAAATTGACAGTTTGATGGAATCTCTAAATATTGTGGCTAATATTGTGGTGGAGGAAACCATCAATCTAAAGTAAAATTTGGAAAGTAGAATTTTATCCCTTGAGGATAAAATTAATAAAATTGGGAAAATGTTGATGAAGAGTGGTGAGGCTACTAAGCTTGTGGGTACTCTGGATTCTACCATGAGGGAAGTGGTGATGAAGAGTGGTGAGGCATCCAAACTTGGGGGCACTCCAGATTCTTTCATGATGATTTCTCCTCTGATTATTACTAAAAAGAGAAAAGAGTTTGTGCCTGTTGTTGTTTCTGTTGTTGGGGGTAAAGTGTTGGATGTGGGTGGTGTTGGTGAGAGGGATACTACTAAAGGTAATGTTTTGATTGAAGAGGTAAAAAATGGTGGGCCTAGGGTCAGAACTAGAAATAGAATGAAAGCTCAGGTTGGGGCCTCTAGGAGGGAGGTGGCTAATATTGTGGACGATACATAGAAGATGGTTGATACTGACATGGAAGCTGTTGATATCCTGAAGAATATGTAGTGCATGTGGCTGGCTTCTTTTTGGATTTTTTTTGGCTGATGGTTTCTATCGATGGGTTGATTGTTGCATATTGTTGTTGTTATCTTTTCTTATCAGCTACGCTCTTTTGTAAACGGTTTCGGGCCCCTTCAAAACCCATTTTTTACCTTTAATGAAAATATGTATGTGATTATACTCCATAATTTCTTCTTTAGAGAGAGTAGGAGCATTGTATCCACAACCAAAAGGGAAGCCCCGAATAGCTTTGGGTTGGTTTTTAGGGGTTGGTCAAGGGAAATCCTATGGTGCTTCATGATTCTTATTAGGTTTTGACAATTCCTTTCCTTTCTAGACTTTAATCACTTGATAGTTTCTACTAATATATCGGTGTTGGATATGGTCTTTATTTTAGTTTTCAATGCTACAATAATAAGGACCTTGGATCTTTTAGGGTCATTTAATCAACGATGTTGGTATTTTGAGGCCTTATTCTTTCCTTTTACTTTTCTTCCATGACCCATCCCTACCAATACCAAATAGTCATATTAGTGCAATGAAACAACAAGAACCTAGGTCCTAGGGTTGTGTTCTATGCTGTGATAGCTATGTCTACAATTTGTTCCAAAAATTATTGCATTGTCTAGTGTAAGAAATAATTTTTTACAATCATATGAATAAATTGAAATGAAATTTTCATTGTAACTAACATTTAAAAAAAAAAATCAAGGTGAATTTCATTATAGTCATACTATGTAAATAATAACTTTTCATTATATTCATACTCTCCATAAAATTGTAGGTTGTATAACACATAGTGTTTTTTAGCCTGAAACCAACATATTAATTTAAAATAGCATGTTTTTTTCAACCTACATTTTAACAAGGCTTCCAAATCACACTAGGTTTTCATCCTCGACTGAGGAAATGTATTACAGATAGTCAAAGTTCCAATAATTATTGTATTATCTAGTGTAAACAAACATGTTTTTCAATCATATGAAGAAATTGAAACAAAATTTTCACTGTAGCTAACATTTTTTTTAATTTCAAGGTGACTTTCATTACATACATACTATGTAAATAATAATATCTTTTCATTACATTCATGTTGTCTATATAATTATAGGTTCCATAACACTGGGTGTTTTGCAACTTGCAACCCACATACTATTTTAAAACCCTACATATTATCTAACCTACTTTTTTTAACAAGGTTTCAAAATCACACCATGGTTTGTATCCTCGAACAAGGAAACATGTTACAAACACTTAAGTTTACAAAACTTATTGCATTATTTTGTGTAAGCACACATTTTTTCAATCATATGAAGGATATGAAATGTAATTTTCACCATAACTAATATTTTTCTAAAAATTTCAAAGTGACTTTCATTACTTTCATATTGTGTAAATAACAACAAATTTTCATTACATACTATCTATAAAATTGTAGGTTGAATAACAAATAGTGTTTTTCAACTTCCAGCCCACATACTATTTTCAAACTCTATGTGTTTTCTAACCTACATTTTAATAAGATTTCTAAATAACACTATGTTTTGCATCCTCCACTGAGGATAAGTGTTACTGAGAGTTAAAGCTCCTAAATTTGTTTCATTATCTAGTGTAAGAAAGCATTATTTTTCAATCATATGAATATTTTTTTAATCTAACAATTTCAATAATTTTTTAAGGTGACTTTCATTACATTCAAATAGTGTAAATAATAACTTTTCATTACATTCATTAAATCTATAAAATTGCAGGTTGCATAACACTAAGTGTTTTGCAAACTACAACCCACATACTATTTTAAAACCCTATGTGTTTTCTAACCTCAAGGAAATGTGTTGCAGACAATTAAAGTTTCAAAAATTATTATATTGTCTGGTGTAAGCAAGCATTGTTTTCGATCATATGAAGAAATTGAAATACAATTTTTACTATAACTAACATTTAAAAAAAAACAAGGTGACTTTCATTACATTCATACTATGTAAATAAGAATTGTAGAATAGGGAAAAATCAAGGTTAAGGTCATAAAGTATCGAAACTAAAACCTGAAAGCCCTAAACCAACAATGAAGCACAATCCAACATAGAGACAAAAACATAAAGCAATATTACCTATGCCATGGTTGATTCACCTCCATTGTCCTTCTCCATCTTGCTTAATATGCTTAATTTCCCTTAGATTTTGAGTATGCAACAATAAGCCTAATGATAATGATAGCAAAATATTGAAGAGTGTACTCATCTCCTTAGTAGCATGTACTTAAGCATAAACTAGGTTGGTTAAAATGACAATGATAGGTATCTTTTATAGAAAGTCAAATTGGAATGAAGGGATAAGATTAAAATCCAATATGACATGACAATCAATGGCCATGAATGATCAAGTTGTAGTATGAAATAGGGTTAGGATCAAATTAGGGCAAAGATAGGACTAAGTTAAGGATGAATGACTGAGATTGAATTATAATGGAAATTAAATGAGATTCCAAGAGATAAGATTGATATGGATAATGAGGTTGACAAAAAAAAAGAGGTTGTTGGAGAAAATTAAATAATTATTTAATTATTTAATTTAGGAGGGAAAGTGAATAATTAAATAAAAATGATTATTTAATAATAGAAGAAAGAGAAAAGGTTGACTTTTAATTAAAATAACATTTTAATTAAAAGTGGAGGAAAAAGACAAAATATTAAATAATTAAAATAATTATTTAATAGTGGAGGGAAAGGTGGAAAATAATTAAATAAATAGAATTTATTTAATTATGGAAGAAAACGCTAAAGAATAATTAAATAATTAATAACAATTATTTAATTATAGACATAAAATAGGAACGTGAATAAATAAATAAATAGGAATTCATTTAATTATAGGGGAAAAAGGATTAATTAGCAACGCAATTAAATAAATATAATTTATTTAATTAATCAAGGAGGAATAAGGAGAAAATGAATTAATTAAATAATTAATAATTATTTAATTAATGGGAGAATATGACCTTAGGGGATAATCAAATAATTAAACTTATTTAATTATATAGGGAAGATGAAGAATTAATGTGAAAAATGGTGTTCACAATCTTAGGACATTTTTCAGTGTCTACAACAACAACTTTTCATTGCATTCATGTTGTCTATTAAATTGCAGGTTTCATAACACCGTGTATTTTGTAACCCGCAATCCACATACTATTTTAAAACCCTATGTGTTATGTAACCTACATTTTAATAAAGTTTCCAAATCACACCATGGTTTGCATCCTTGATCGAGGAAACATTTTTTTATTATATGTGGGAAAAATAGGTTTTGAATGGACTCGAAACCATTTACAACAGGTTTTGAATAGACCCGAAACCATTAATAAGTAGGTTTTAATGGGGACAAAAAACCCACACAAAAAGCCCAAGCTGGAAAAGAATAGAACAAAGACAACCAACAACAAACCAAAGATAGATGAAAAAAGAAACAACATGAATACACAAATCTGCACCAATAGAAAAGGTCTTAACAAGATCCTCAACCCCAAAAAAACCAATTACAAAGGAACTTGAATCAAAGAACCACTTGAAGTGGCCAGGTAACCATCAACCTATAACAGCTATAGTACAACACAACACTTATCAACACCAACCAACAATGCACTTCCTGAAACATCTAGGTAACCATCAACTTGTATCAACCAGACTACAACACAACACTTATCAGCACCAACCAACGAAACCAAACTCCCACCTTAATAAGAGAGTAAGAAATTAGAGTAGAACACTAAGAAACCTCCCATCGACACCAGTAGGGAAAAGGAAACCTCTTGCAACACCACCAAACCCAAAGAGATGAATCAAACTCCACCTCAAAAGGAGTATGCTCCCCTCTATAGGAGTAGATGCCTGAAGAACCTTACCACAACTGTAGCCAAAATATAGAAAAAAACAACTCCACCTCCATAGGAGTGTGTACCACCTCCAAAGGTTCTATAATAGTAAGGACCAATAGCAAGGAAAGCACCTCCAAAAATCCACAGACCCCAACTCTACCTCTAAAAGAGAGGGTTCCACCTCCATACGAGTAATCTTCACTTTAATATAAAACTCAAACTATAGAAAAGGGAAGAAATCTATCCAACCAGCAATAAGGAGCTTCATGACACCCATCGACAACTCAAGAACATGGCCCAGCAAGAGATGCACATGGATAAACCCAACCACCCCACAAGGGGTTAAAGAGAACACATGAACAAATAACACATTCTTCATAGAAGCAGGCACAAAAGAAACACATAACACCTAAATCACCAACAAAGAGAGAAAAAGCTTATGCGCACTAGAAAAAAATAGCCTCCCTACCCAGAGAACAACAACATCCTTGCCTAGAAAAACAACCAACACCAACAAAGAGATAATGGGCCTCAAAAGAAGGACAAGGCAAGGAAAGCCTCCAAACAGAGAGTAGGGAGTGTTGAAAAGACACTGAACACCAACCTCCAACCCTACATGCATGTTAGGGTCTGAAACATGCCAAAAACCATTCACAACCAAATCCACCAGAGGCAAACCAACAACCTTAACCCCAAGCAATGAACACACCCACATAGAGGTAAATAAGCCCCTAATGAGCTAGGGAGATCCTAAAAAACTTGTAGAAAGAGCAAGAGGAGAGAAGGAACAACAAGAGAAATACACATCCAACCCTACATGGTAGTTAGCGTTTGAGATTAGGCCACCCTTATCCTCAAACAACCCCTCAGCAAGAACTCCAAGCACCACAACCTGCACTTGCACCAACAAAGAGATAAAGGGACCCAAAAGAAGAAGGACGAGGAAAGGAAAGCCTCCAAGCAGAGAGAGTAGAGAGTTGACAAGACAATGAAGAACACCCTCCAACCCTACATACCAGTCAAGGTTTGAGACATGCTAAAAACTATCCACAAACAACTCCACTAGAGGCAGACCAACAACCACATCCCCAAGCAACAAAAACCCCCAAACAAAGGCATAAAATCCCCAAAAAGGCTAGAGAAAACTAGGAAAACCTACAGAGAGAGAAAGAGGAGAGAAGGTACAACAAGAAAAAACTACTTCCAACCCTACATGCTAGTTAGGGTCTAAGATCAGGCCACCAAACTCCTCAAACAACCCATTAGCAAGAGCTCCCAATGAGGAGGATCTGGGAAAAACCCCACATGGTGAATGCAATAGCCAAACCTGAAAAATAGCTCCCCAACAAGAAAATGATAGCACCCAACACCAATCAACAACATCCAAGGACATTAGCAACAAATAGATCCACAACAATGCATCCCAAGCCAAAAACAATAGCCAACACCACTCCATAGTAGCCCCATAGAAGAACACCAACAACAAGCAAGGAGAGCCTCAACAAAAATGGAGTAGAGAGCAGGAAAAACAATAAAGCTCAACAATAGACCTGACATTCCAGCCAAATTTAAAGGATAGCTAGAAACTCTCCACAAACAGCCCAGCCATAGACAAACCAAACTACACACTAATACCAAAAAATGAACCAAATCCACAGTAAAATCAAGCGCCCCCTCTGAGAGAGAGAAAGCATCCAAGCATCATCATTGTTGTCATCTAATTTAGAGCCACCATTGCCCTCTACATTTGAGGATTTCAAAATCCCTGTCCCGCTCCTCTTCCCACTCACACCCTCCACTCTACCCCCCTTAAAATGTTAGTGTATAATGATATAGCATGTTAGTGAGAAACAAAAATGTCCGAGGAAACATGTTATAGACTATTAAAGTTCCAAATTTGATTTTGTTATCTCATGCAAACAAGCATTTTTTCAATCATTTGAAGAAATTGAAATGTAATATTTACCACATCTAACATTTAATATTTTTGTTGGTGAATTTTATTACATTCATACTCTACAAATAACAACTTTTAAGTACATTCATACTGTCTATGAAATTCCAGAGCATAACACATAGTGTTTTGCAACATGAAAATCCACATACTATTTTAAAACCCTACGTGTTTTCTAACTTGCATTTTAACAAGGTTTCTAAAACACGTGCAATGGTTTGCAACCTCCACTGAGGATAAGTGTTACTAACTGTTAAAGTTCCTAATTGTTTTTCATTCTCTACTATAAGTAAGAATTATTTTTCAATCATATGAAGAAAAAGAAATGTAATTTTCACTCTAACTAACAATTTTAATAATTTTTGAAGGTGAGTTTCATTACATTGAAACTGTGTAAATTAAAAAAAATCATCACATTCATGTTGTTTATAAATTGCAGGTTGTAGAGCACCGAATGTTTTGCAACCTGCAACCCACATACTATTTTAAAACCCTAGTATTTTCTAACCTACATTTTAAAAAGGTTTCCAATAACACATTTTGGTTTGCATACTCCACTGAGGTAACATGTAGTAGATAGTTAAACTTCCAAAAATTATTGCATTGTCTAGTGTAAGCAAGTATTTTTTTCAATCATATGAACAAATTGAAATACAATTTTCATTATAACTAACTCTTTAAAAAAAAATCAAGGTGACTTTCATTACATTCATATTTTTGTAAATAACAACATATTTTCATTACATTCATGCTACCTATAAATTGCAAGTTGCAACAAAAAAAAAAATCAATATACAAAATTTAATATGATGCAATAGAAATCCTAGAAATATTAATTTATATTAAGATGACCTCAAAGGAGAATAACACAACATTAGATACACTTTTAAGAATTTATGTGGCTATTACATCATAGTGTATAGTCATAAAATTGTACCCTTCACAATTTCACTTACATTCTTCAATCCACTCCCTTAGCCTCTTGTGTAGGCTCATTTTAGCCCTTGCATTAGCCTTTTTCCCTCTCAGGATGCTCCAACACCCCTTTTCAAAAACTATCTTCATGCTTTAGCTTTGTGTTAAACTTTGGTCTTTTCCCATTTGCGTTGTTTTGTAGTGTGACATGTCTAAACACTAGCATGTCGTGTGGATGTATACATTCCATACTAGTGTCTTGTGACATTTCAAAATTCAAACGACTATTCTTGTGCATGTTTTCCACTTTTCATCTCATTTTTTTGGTGTTAATGGCCTGAGACACCCTGAAACGGCTCAAGAAGCTTCTTTTCCTTTCTTAAATGCTATCTTTTCCATCCATTTTTGGGTCTTCTAGCTCTTCTACCTCCAACTTCTTTCCAGCCTTGGCTCTGGCACTTTCTCTCTTGTTATTTTTGCACAACTCCATACAACTTGCTACAACAAAACTTTTAAGCTCTCTTGGCAACTCTCTTTGCAACACTTTTGCCTCTTGTGGCTAGCTATCTTGCTTGCCCTCTTTGGCTTCCTAAAGACTCACATGTGATACCTCCCTATCTTGTGCTTGTGAGCATCTTAGGATTTTACACATCCCCTATTGATTGCATCTACATATTGCGATATAGGTTCTCCTTCTCGAGCAAGGATTGCTTTTGTCACCTCTTTTGTGATACGAATTCTCCTCCTCAAGCAGGGTTTGATTTTATCACCTATACTCGGGCGTGTGGGTTCTTCTCCTAAAGCATATTTTTCTTTCACCACATGCTTTATCCATTTCAGTTACATTCTCTCTATCTATTTTTCTGTCTATGGAGGTGGGAACACCAAAATGAGGGTTTGACTGAGAAAAACCTCTATAGAGCCCCAACACTTTCTTCAGATATTACACATGTAGGTATTGAAGATATTCATGTGTTGGAGGCTTCATCACTTGCATGTTTTTGAGTATTTTATTTTTTCTGCTTATCTTTGTCATTTCTACTTCACTTTATTTCAGTTCTATCACTTTTTGTTACTTTCTTGTATTCTAGAAGTCCTTAGCAATTAGAATAGTAGTCACTTTTTTATTTTCTATGATATTCTTTCTTTCTGGTTTGTACAAGATGCTATCACACCTATGATATGCCAGTACACCATATTTTCATCCATATCCTACGTTGTTGTCCTTTAGCCGAGAGCTTGTAAGCTTGTCCATAGAATCTTTGTGAACTGCTCTTTCGGGTTCTAGAACTCTCGTGTTGTTCCTTGAGGTAGTTTAGGGATGTTTTCCCCATGAGGCTCTTTGATTGAAGAGAACTCATGAGTTGTGAATCCCCCTTCTCTATATTTTGGTGAAACTAAAGTGAAGAGGGAAACTGGGAATTTATTTACCCTCGTAAATTTTGAATCGGTGCTCGAAATTCAAAATTGTTTGCATTGTTGGAAATGTATCCAATAGGAATAGTTGAATTCCTAAAATAAAATGCCTTTGGCTATCAAATTTTAGCGACCAATGCAAGTTCCGAGCCCAAATTTTGCTTCGAAGACCTTCGAAAAATGCGATTTACTAGACCCTAGAAAATACTAAAAAAAAATTGAAAATATAGATTTTCGGTTTTTCTTAGTTCTATCACCAAAATGAACTTAATATCTTCTTTTATTAGCTCAGTATCTAGTTTTATTCAAAGTGTTAATTATGTTCCATTTCATGCATGTGATGGTGACTTGGCTTTGCCCATGTCACTTTGTATCTTTGATCCTTTTCATGAGAGTCCTCTTGCTTCAGAGGATATCTTGTTGCAAGAAGATGAAATCATTGATACCTTTCTTAATTTTACTCTACCTTTCATTCATTCCAATGCACTCTCTTCTAGAGATGATGCATTAGTGAATGATGATTTTTCTTCCACATTTGATCCTATTTAGGTCGATGTTAAGAATACATCTTCAAATAATTATTCTACTAGTGAGAATTCTGTAAATGTAATCTATGTCTTTGTTGCCCCTTAAAGGCCTAAGAGGCCAATCATTTACGTAACTTCGTCTAGTCCTTATCCTAAAATAATTTGTTCTATTGATGGTGTTCCATTTGATATTAACTATCCTAACCTTTCTATGCCCCCCTCTTACAAAGCGGTAGCCCATACTTATGAGAATAGAATGAGTAAACAACCAAGCCTTTTTCAAGCTCCTAAACCTATGACTAAAGAACCTAGTGATTATGATCTTTTCAAGAAACTTCGTGTTACTCCAGCCAAGATCTCACTATGGGACTTAGTTCAGTCTACTCCGATTATCAAGGTATGCTTCAAGAAGCCTTGCAAAAGATCCTCTTGCCTTCTTCCTCTAGGCTGGAAGATGATGATGCATTGATATCTCATACTCATGCAGATTCATTAAATATTACATTCTATCTATAGGAACTCCTATATTTGAAAGTACATAAGCAAGAAAATCCTCTAATGATCATAGTTAACAATAATAAAATTGGCATTAGACGTACTCTCATTGATGCTGGGTCACCACTCAATTTATGTAACATTGATCTATTGCCTAAGATTAATATTGATCCATCTCCTCTTAATGATTCTTCTATTGACATTCATAGGTTTGATAATGTTGTTCTAAAAGCCCTAGGCATGATAGTATTGTCTTTGAGGTTGGGACCCATTATTGTACCTACCCTTTTTTATGTTATGTTAGAAAAGTTACCTTGTGACCTTCTTGGTAGATTGTGGATTTATGCTATGGGTGCAGTCCCGTCTACTTTGCATAAATCTCATAAGTTCATTTGCAATAATCAAGTAGCCACAGTCAAGGATGACCCTAATGCTATACACTTATGTGAAATGGTAGTTGTTCGTTAGGTTTCGGTTTTTCCTACTCTTATTCATTCAATTTTTTCCAATGTGTTGATGTTTACTCCAACAATACCTACCACAAATGATACGTTCAAGATAGATGTCCCTAAAGAGGACCCTTCTGAAGCAAGAAATCCTAAGTTTTCTCCTTCTACCTCTTCTCAAAGGAATGCATGTCTTGGTGATGATTGGGGTTCTTTAGACTTTATAGAGTTCATCAATGGAGAATATAAAGTCAACCTGATCCACTTAGACCTTCCAACATCATTCATACCTACTATGAAAGATGGCAATTCTTTTATATTGCTAGATAATGTGAATGTGAATTGTAATGTTCTTAGTGTTGATCCTCCTTCTAAGGAAGACGATTACACTTCTGCTATTGAGGATAATGTTGGTAGCATTGCTAAAAAGGATTATGGTGATCTCATAGAGGAGTGTGATCCCCATTGTTGGAACCATGCTCTCTATTAAGATCCCCCCTCTTCTCAAGATTTCAAAGTGTGATATTTCCTTGGCTTTAAGCTTGTATCTAAATATGACTATGGGTGTAAAGTTTGTGGGAGTAATGAACAAGGCATTCAGGTCCCTATAGAATGTACACCTCACAAGTGAAATTTGGGGCTTGGCTATTTAAATGAACAATCTGAGCAGAAACCACGGTTGAATGTTGACATGATGTCCACTCAACCTCATTCTCATGGATTGATTTGTCCTCCTTTGTCTTCTTCTTCTTGTAAGCAGTCAAACTTTTCTCCGCAAGAGAAAGGGTTGCTCCTTGCTCCTCATCCTTTTTCTGAGCAAGAGTGTATTTTATTGAGGCTTCTAAAATCTTGCTTGATTACTCTTCCTCCTCCTACACGTAAGAAATTTCATGAGCATGATAAAGAAAAAAATTATTTCTGTGCATACCATCAAGTGCTTGGTCATTCCACTAGTGAATGTAAGGCCTTGAATGACAAAATACAACTTTGTGATTTTGGTGTCATCAAAATCTTGTTTGATTGATGTACCCACCTCTTCTTTGAATGTCAAGTGATATCGAGGGCTAGCTACCTCTATCCTATATGTTCTAAGTATCTTGCATGGTTCTCCTCCCCTATATGTTGGGGGCAGTGATAACTTGTCCAGGAGATGTGAATCCTTTTTAAGGATCCCCTCTCTTCTCTCTATCTTTCAATTGAAGTGTCCCTAAATTGGACCCCTTTCCTCTTGAAGGGTTCTCGAGGGACCCCTTTTGAAAGCTTTTATCTCAAATGAATTCTATGGCATCTATCTTGGGGGCAACCTGACTAGACCTCACTTTTCAAACAACACGTCCCTTGAGTGGACCCCTTTTCTTTTGAAGGCTTCCTAAGGGACCCCTTTGAAAGCCTTCCAATTTATTTATCGTCTGCATGACTATCTGCTTGTTTTCTTATGTGGCTACTGTATTTTTGGACATGCTTCATATGTGGGTAAACATGTCGCTTTCTAGGTGCACCTGTAAAGTTGTTCTCTAGTACGACTCTGTGGAGTCTCCTTCCTTTGGGTTTCCTCCATGCAAGAGATCTTGGGGGATGCCTCCTTGTGGGTTTGTGGGCATGTAAGGCACTTTCATCTAGGTTTTTTTCATGTGAGAGATCTTGGGGGATACCTTCTTGCAGGTCTACTGGCTTATAAGGTGCTTTTTTCTTTGGGTTTCCTTCATGTGAGAGATCTTGGGGGATACCTTCTTGCAGGTCTGTGGGCCTATAAGGCAGTTTTTTCTTTGGGTTTCCTTCATGTGAGAGGTCTTGGGGGATACCTTCTTGCAGGTCTGCGAGCTTGTAAGACGCTTAATTCTTTGGGTTTCCTTTAGTGAGAGATCTTGAGGGACACCTCCTTGCAGGTCTTTGGGCCTGTAAGATGTTTTCATCCTACGAGATTTTTCCATCGTTGGTCCAAGGGTCTTTGGTGTACTTTGTGCAACTTCATGGTTTTCCAAAGCTATAGAGTCCTTTTGTTCAAATCTCCTTAGGTCTAAGGACCTGTGGAGCCATCTCTTTTGGAATTTGCATTCCTTCTTCTTTCTCTCTCTTCTCTTCTCAAGTTGTGTATACCAAATCAAAGATCTACATATTCTTCATCCTGGGTATATGCTCTTTCTCTCTTCAACATCTTAGTATTCTTCTATCTGTTATTTCTTAATTTGAGTATAACACATAGTACTAAGACAACCTTTTGCATCGAGGTCTCTTTTACTTTGTTGACTCAAATCCTTCAGTTTTTTGTGTGCTATCATTGTTGTTTTGTGTAGGTCTTTCTTCTCTAATGCATTTTTTTTTGCAAGTATTTAGCTTGGGGGAATGCTTCTTGGTTTGAAGAGTTATCTACTTCCTCTACAGTATCATTTTGGCATTATGATGTTATTTATGTTTAGTAGATTTCCTTTAGCATGCATATTATTGTAGATTCATATGCCTGCTAAAGTGGGGGAAAAATGTATAGTCATAAAATTGCACCCTTCACAATTTCACTTACATTCTTGAATCCACTTTAATTTCCACTCCCTTAGCATCTTGTGTAGGATCATTTTAGCCCTTGCATTAGCCTTTTTCCCTCTCAATATTTTTTCTATGCATTTTCTAAATAGGCTTCGACATTTTACATGTCATTTTGAAAAATGTAATCACATGTAAACAAATATGTTCTCCTAAAAAGATGGACAACATTTTTGTATAGTTCAACTAGTTAGGTAGGATTTTCCTAGATTCACTCTTCTAATTTTCCTAAATTTTCTCTCCTCTCCCATCTATAAATAAGAGAGGCTTATATTGTAATTGTTACCTTTTATCTTTTGCAATGAAATGTTGCCCATTTGAGAAGCGAACATTGAAATTTTGTGTTCAATTTTGTGAATCTAAATTTGATCAATAAAGAAGTGAACAAGTTCGGTTCGACACACTTGATCGTGATTATTCACGACATTTCCTCCTAAATCATACTCTAAGATTTTCATCATATTTTATCTCTTAATTTAATAAATTATTGTTTATTTGATTAAGTCTTTCTCCTCCAGTGATTAAATTAATCAATTTAATTTAATTAACCTTATATTTCTATTTAATTAAATAAATCATTTTATTTGATTAAAGTCTCTAAAGTCTTCTTATTAAATTAAATAAATTAAACCTTATTTGATTTAATCTAGCATTATCCCACTTAGTTAAATAAATCAAAATCATTTATTTAATTAAATATTTCCTCTCAATTCTGATTTAAATCAATTTATCAATTTAAGTCAAAATTGTCAAATCATCTAATCCCTCATTAAATTAATCAAAATCTTGATTAAGTTAATCCATATCACTAAAATATTCTAGAGAATGCAAGTTGCACATGAAAATAGATTGAATTCATTTATTAAATCTCTATTTTCCCTCACATGGCATCAAAAGGGAATATTCTCTCAAATGTAAATTCAAAAAGTCCAAGTGGACTTGTACATCCAACAAGGCATTCACTCCTCTTACATGTCTTTGTGCATTGAACCAAGTGGCATTTATTCCATTCATTTTTCCCTCTCACATGTCATTTCTCAAATTTGAAATTCCACCTAATTGCATTTATTGGCACTTTGGCCAAAATGTGCACAACCATCAACCATTAACATTTTGACAAGTGGCACTTGGCCATTAGATGTTGAATGATCCCACATTTCTCTATTTAACTATCTCTTCCATTTTGGAAATCTATAAATTGGAGGCTTCTCTCCTCATTTTATCATCCACAATTCAAGCAAGTATACTATACTTCATTTCATCCACAATTTGATTAAACTTACTCTACTCAACTTCATCCTCAATGCAAGATCTTAGCTAAGTTATTACAGGTTTTCTCAAGAACTCATCTTGTTCTTCATCAACAAAGTGAATCAACAATCACAAAGCTTACAACAGGAATTGGGAAAGGGCTGATTTTGACATATCAATCAGCACCAATTCCCCCATGGGATCATGAGTTTGCATTTGTTTAAATTAGGCTCACATCTGTCTTTTATATTTTGTTCTTCATTTTCCTAGTTTAAATGTATGTAAATGGATTTCATGGGGAATCCTCATTTCACCTTACACATTGATCTAATGCTATGGTTGTTTGTTGCTTGTGTGTGCAAGTCCAAAAATTAAAGGGTTCACAAGTGGGAGGTTCAAAATATAAAATATTTAGTACATCAGATCGAAGTGTTTCAATTTAGTACATGTCATTGGATATATCAATATGTGTCTCTCTTCTCTTCCATGTTTTATAATATTTTTCTGCACTTAACAGTGTGTTGTGAGAGAGTATTCCTATGTACTAAATTTGTACCTTTTTCATAAAACATTGTTTTCTAACCTTCACTTTGAAGACTTCAAAAAATAGTTTTGGAAAATGTAATCTCATATATAGTACATATGTAAAATATTTGTAGTCATATGAATAACCATATATTCATGTTCACTTTTTTTTTGTAGTTGTATGAGTTTGTATCATTCATACATAGGGATATATCCTCCATTTCAATGTGTTTCCATACATATCGAGTAAGGTTGAAATATGGTGCACTATTAGTATATGTTTGTGGGTGAAAGACGTTTTGTATTATATGCATAAACTAATAATAGTTATATGATCAGTTCAATGCACTTTGTAGTTGTCAATATCCACTTTCACCAATGGACATAACAACAAAGACAAAGGTAGCAATGGTTTTCATCATGGAATCCATGCGACAAAAGAAAGTTCATTTATTTAAGTTCTTTTATTTTATATGGACTCCTCACTTTCAGATATAATGCAATAAAAAAAATTGTTTGGATACTCACTCTTTCCCTCTACAAACTTTAATCACTTTCTTCTCTTTTGGCCCCACTGGTACCCTTGCATTCAGATAGATTTTAGAACTAGCATAAAAGTGAATGGAAGGGAAATAGTTGTCCCAATGATTGATCATGTTGTAGAGTATGTGACTAATCCTTTTCCTACAAATCAATTGGTGATGGACTTTACTGACCTCTTCAAAACATATCATGGTCAACAACAATGATGAAGGTTTCAAAGGACCTTACTACTGACAACAACTAAGAATTTGTGGAATTCACACACCATTTTTTTTTTAATTATTCATTTGTAATGTATATATGTCTTTGGCATTTTCTTTCTTTCATTTGTTCTTAAACAATAGTAGAACCCTTTATACTGAATGTTTGTTTTGTATCAATCTACAAGAAGTGGGTATATTTCTAATATGTTTTACTAATATCAATATTTTATTTCACTTTTGAACACTCCAAAATGCAAGATCCAAAACACAGTGTGTTTTCCAGTTGTCCAATATTCTAAGTTACCTTATGTGTTAAGTGATTTTTTTTAATTTTTCACACTATATAAATGAACTTTAAACTAGTAATTAGTTTTTAGTAATACTTGGTAACTTCTCATAGATAGTAATTTCCATTTTTTTAGTGTTTTAGTTGCTTTAGAAGAAATGCATGGAAATTCAAGTCTAAATTTACTATATTTTATGGGTTTCATATTTGTATAATAAGATTCGATTGTTGTTTAATTTGTAAGCCTAAAATTTATTAAGGAGCACAAAATTAATGTAATAATGAGCCTCTAAATCAAGGTGCATCATGATGTAATCAAGCTGAATGAATAAAAGAATATTGATGTGTTAAAAATAACTTTGTATTTACTACATTGTTTATTGTTAATTGTCTACTTTCAAAATCAACACAACTTAGATCTTCGAAAAAACATAACTTACAGTAACTTATGCATGTAGATTTACTCCAATGACTTCTTTAAGTTTGATGTGGGTTGTGGGTACCCCATGAAGTGTAGGTTACAAACAATGGTGTGTTTCCAAACAAGCAATACTTCATACAAAAACACACTAACATGAATATATGTTGTTATTTTAAATGGAGAGGTACATATTGTTTGTTTTAGGGGGAGAATCCAATTATAGGGTCACAAAATATAAAAAACAGGCATTTCATAAATCACAGTGGGTTTTATAACATACAAATTAGAACAAAGGATAACATTGCTACAACAATGAAAAGATATTTATTCATTAGAAAATATTAAAAGAGACATTACATAATTCAATTGGATTTTTCTAACACTAGTACTTACAAAACCATTTGTTTGTGAAGCCCAAATATTCTAGATACATTTGCAAGAGTAAACTAAGAGACAAAATTTCTACACTTATTTATTTGATTAGAAGTAGTGCAGATATAGTGCTTAAAAACTTGACCACTATAGCAATAATATTTCACAACAACAACAAAAAATTCCATAGAAAAAAAAAAAAATCCTTTATAGATCAATGAAATAGAGGAATTAAAAATTTACAGAATAGAGGTGATAGGCCAACACTGGGTACAAATAATATGAAATATTTAACGCTTTATAATGAATTACAGTTTGGTCTATGCATGTCAATCTGGGGGCATAAACTTGTGAGAGGTGTCATGGCTATATGTCAATCGAAGGGGTGAAATCCATGAGCTGAGTAGGGATGAAATGTAGCTAGAACACATGAAAACAATTCTACAACAAATCAAAATGAGACTGGCAACAAGAACTATCACTTTCTGGAAACAGGAACTATTCTATTCTAGTTAACAATAGGAATTGTACAGAAAGAAAATTATGAGATGAAATCCTACTGTAATAATTAAAAATTTAACACTTTAAATTATATCTTATATAGCACTCAATTAATTATTAGAATTCTAAGATTAATCATGACACATCAACAAATACTACAGAAATTATAATGACTTTTTCCAGCAACTGGATATGCTATAGCATGGTGACAAGACAGTGACTATCCATTTTACCAGTCTTTTATTTTTGCATATTTGAAACTTCTCACTGCACACAACACTTGCAATAAATTAAACACGCAAATTTTTATGCGTAATAAACCAATATTCTTCACAAAATTATTAAACAAATTAAATTCATACCTCACATGAAAATATAAAACAAGAATTCCAATCGATGACTAAGGAGTGGGCCCTCCTCCTAGATAGCTGACGAGTGATAAAATGAAAAGCTTTCTCTACACAGGAGCAACCATGCAATATTGATTGTATTAATTAGAAAATAATACAGTTGATACAATATCCTGCCTATGTAAAAATCCGCCTACAAAAAAATCTACTCCCAAGCTAATATAACAACCCATATATAAATATCAAATGACAGCCTAAGATAGAATAGTCCATATTAGAGATTAAAGGTTCACGTGAATCCTTTTCTGTAGGTTGCAGATTGGAAAATGGCTTTGTTATAACTATAGCTAAAAATAGAAAATGACGAGATTTCAACCCTTCTCCTCAAGAGATCTAGAAATACATTTCAAGCATGGGTTTTTGTGGCCAAAATAATGACTCTCGTAAAAGCTTAGCCATTGATTAGAAATGAACAATGGTTTTATTACAGAAGAAAACAAAAATAGGAGATATGTGGATTTTTTTTTCCTCAAACAACAAATTTGTATCATAGATGTGTTCTACACTATAGTGCTGAGGTGGCAACCAAAATAGAATCACGTAGTTACAAATTGTTTTTTTGTAACAATGAACAAAAGTAGGCAATGTTAAGATTGTTGGTTCTCTAGCAATATCCACCTGCGAGTTCTTGTGGTTATTTAAATCTAGAACACAGTTAACACTTGAAGAGTTAATTGACGCCACTTTGGAGGTTGATGTCACCATTTGGAAAGATGGCAGAGATAAGTTGTTGATCAAAGAATAATAGACAATGATTCCTGACCAAAAAGTGGTAGGAAGATCTTAAACTTACAATTAACATGTTGCATAAATAAAATCATATTTATTTATTCACGTATTTTATTTAATAACTAAATTAAATATTACTTATATATATTAAATCATAAGCAATGGAAAATGGGAAAATGGTATAGAATGATATGAAAATGGAATGTGGGAATGATTATGAAGGTATATGAAAAAGGCTGAAATGTGACATAAAATGAGACATAATTGGCTCTCATCAGGAGGCAAGACAAAAAATTAATGTGGTTCACCCTTTTGTTGGGCTACATCCAAAAATAATAGTCCTTTTATTAATCAATTTCATTGGAAGTGACTATTAATAAAATGGACTATTGTTTGTGGACGTAGCCCAAAATAAGGGTGAACCACATTAAATTGTTGTCTCACTATGTTTTGTTGATCTATTTATGTGTATTTAAATTTTCATTTAATTGGTGATTTAATCTCTTTATATCCTTCCTAAAATTTTGAACAATTGGTATCAAAGAGGTGGTGTTTCATAATTTTTTGGTAGGAAAGTCTCACAATTGAGTGGAAGAAATGATAGAAGAGGGGAAATTGAAAGTTGAAACCTACAATATTTCATACTAAAACACACTATCCTCAAATAAGCTTTGAGGTCTATAGATCTGCTTGACTAGTTGGTGCCCAACCAAGGGACTATAAAAATATGGATATCTCTGTTGACTTTGATGACAAGCAATAGCCCCTAGAAAGAAAATTCTAGAGGGTACTTTGTACAAAAATTTCTTCAAGAGGAAATAACCTTATAGTACCCCCCTCCCCCCTGAAATATGAGGGAAATAGATTCTTCGAGGAGATGAATGCACTAGGTATTAATCATAATTCTACTAATTCCACAAGGGTTGTTGTTAATAAGGAGTATCTACAAGACAAATGTGACCTTTTCTTATAGAATACTACCTAGATTGAAGAAATGACTTGTCCAAGATGGAAATAGGAAAGTAGATGAGCAACATGACAATGAAAATCAAGAAAAATATTTTAAAAAAATCCAATTTCCTTTCTATTTTGTAGGTGATTACATAGAAAAAGATTGAGCTAGATATTACCAATGTGGAACAATACAGCTAGATGATCAAAGCTTTGTCTTAGTAATGAGGAAAACCTTCCTCTTAATTGTGTCATAGGCATGGTCTAATTTTTGCCATATTCTACTACCTCTATATTGTTTAATTAATATTTGTGGCCTAAGAGGGATTATTTTGTACTGGTTTTCAAAAAAAATTGTAAGGATCAAGATCTTACATTTATTATAAAAAATAAGGAGCCTACAACAAGAATTAATAAATATGATTGCAAAGGAAATTACACAAAAAAAAAAGTTATTAAAAAACATCTGTGAAAATATTAAAAAGAACTATTTATTTAACTTAATATGTTTTTCTTCACTTTAATATTTTTTCAAAAATAAAAAATATTCTATATTTTTACACCATTTATATTATTTATATTCATTTTTATATCAAATTCAACAATTCAATGGAACCATATCTAGTAACTATGAACTAAATAATGACATATAATAAATCATGGGAGTAGCAACTCAAAGCTTTATGGTTGGATTGGACATACCCACAAAATTCTTTGCCTTGCTAAATTTTTCCAAAGGCAAAACAATTGTCTTATTTACATAAAATCCATCAATGAAGAAAATTAATGGAGCAAAATATCAATGGCATCAATTAAAAATTTTACCACTATAAATAAGACTATTATTTTTCCTCTGGAAAACATATTGTCTATATTAACTTCCACTTCACGTAGTACCCAACCCATATGTGTTTAAATTGTGTATATGTAGGTCTGACTTTCAAATAGCAATAACACAATTGTTCTTGTTAGAAGATAATCTATAATGGCCAACCCATCAGAATCAATGGTAGCCTCAGTGGCAGAAAGACCAACAATGACAACAACAAAATATGAACTACCAACAGCCTATGCTCCCTCCTCCATAATAGCAACAAGCTCTAACGTTGTCATCAAATCCTACATCCCAGCCACCCAAACAACAACAAATACCTACCCAACCTGCACCTAAGCCTAACACTAAGCCTATTCAGTAGGCTTATACTCACGAAGCTATGCAATACCCCACTTATGGGGTAGAGGTGAGTGATGTCCACCTCATATTTGAGAAACAACTTGTTGGACCTTCATCCCCCCAAATTACAAAAAAGAAGGATGAGGAACCTATAGTTGAGGCTTCTAATAAACCATCTTTAGAATCTTAGCTAGATCAAGTACACCAAACTACTTCAAATCCCAAGCCACATTTTCTTGAATGCCTAGCTATACAAATGCATCACACACAGGCTGAGACAGATCTTTTAGGACAATTGAAAGATGTGAGCATCAATATCCCACTTATCCAAGCTATCAAAGACATCTCTATCTATACCAAAACTATAAGGGATATATGTCTTAAGTAACTAGGTAGGAAAAGAAAAGATCCTCAGATAGTTCATGTCTTGGGAAATCTTGCAGATATCATGTTAGGGAACATTACAATCCCTAAGTATACAAATCCTAGTAGTCTAGTTGTGGATGTTAAGATTAGTGGAACCCTCATTAAGAATACTTTGATAGACTTTGGGGAAGCCACCAATGTCATGATAAAAGAAACAATGTAGGTTCTTCAATTGGTCAACCTCTGGCCCACACAAACTATTTTGCAGCTAGCTAGTAGGTCCACAGTCAAGCCTGAGGGAATTTTTGAAGACCTAGTCATTGCATTAGATTCTTGGGAATACCCTGCAAACTTCATAGTGTTACAACCTAAATTCAATCTTGCAGGTTACCCACTCATCCTAAGCAGGCCTTGGTTAGCAACAACTGATGCATTTATAGTTTGTAGGTCTAGTAAAGTGATAATATCCAATGGGGCAGTTACAAAGAATTTGGTTTTTTATCCACCAACCCAACCATATGTAGACCTTGAGCACACCATTTGGCCCAATTTGGGTGAGGAGGAGGAGGATAACTATTATCTATAGACATTTATGACTATAGAGCACAACCCCTTATTAGATGAATAGGATGAAGATGAGCTCATTTCTCACATAATCCAAAATGACTGTGGTAGGAGCCTGTAGCAGCAAGATTACCTCATATGCCTACAAGACCCCTTGCAAAGTATTATACCCACCAATTTTATAGATGAGATATCATAGCTATTTTTTTCATTAGTACCTCAACAATGTTTACCTATCATACCAAGCCTTGATCTCTCATCAGTTCAAGAGTCATCAAAGGAATTGGAAATCATGCCAAGAAGGAAGTTAAATATCAATAATGCCTTGACAGAGGAACAACAAAATTCTCTGCAATCAGTGCTATAGGCACACTCAACTGCATATGCATGGGATTACCATGATATGAAGGGCATGGATTATGATTTATGTATGCACAATATTTATATTAATGAAGGCTATAGGCCCATTCGACAACCATAGGGACGTATGAATCCTGCCCTTAGGGAGATAGTGAAAGTCGAGCTACAAAATCTTCTTGATGCAGATTTTATCTATCCAATATCATATAGTGAATGGGTCGCACCTTTGGTAATTGTTCCCAAGAAAGGAGGGAAATGGATAGTCTATGTAGACTACATGGAATTGAATACAACCACTAGGAAATATCATTTTCCTCTACCCTCTATAGATTAGGTACTTGATTTTCTGGTTGGAAAGAAGTACTTCTCATTTATTGATGGTTTTAGTGGTTATAACCAGATTAAAATTGCTCCAGAGGATCAGGAAAAGACTAATTCACATGTCCTTGGGGGACTTATGCTTACTCTATTATTCCCTTTGGCTTATGCAATTCTCTAGCTACCTTTTAAAGAGCAGTATTCAACATATTTTTTATTATGCACATGACTGCATGGAGATATACATGGATTACTTCATTACTTATGGTGAAAGTTATGAGGAAGCTCTCAATAATCTAGAAGAAGTGTTAAAAAGGTGTAAAGAACACAACCTATCACTCAGCTCAATGAGAAGTGTTTCATGATGTTGACATAGGGAATTTTGTTGGGACACTGTATATCTAGTGAAGGAATTCAAGTTGATCCACACAAAATAGAGATAATATCTACTTTACTTGTTCCTCAAAAACAAAGAGATATTAGGAGCTTCCTTGGGCATGCAGGCTACTATAGGTGGTTCATCAAAGATTTTAAGTAAGATTGTTGCACCTTTATTTTTTTTGTTCAGTAAGGACATTGAGTTTGAATGGACCTCTGAGTGTCAACACTCCTTTGAAGAACTAAAGAAAGCTCTAACTCAAGCACCAGTGTTGAGAGAGCCTAATTGGACTCTCCCATTTCACATACATATAGATGCTTCAAATTTTTCCATTGGAGCAGTCTTGGGTCAAAAGGATGGCAACAAGGAGTATGTAATTTATTACATCAACAAGAATATTCAAGGAGCAAAGTTAAACTATACTATAACAGAAAAAGAGATGCTTGTTGTAGTCTATGCTATTAATAAATCTAGGCACTAGTATTTTTCCATACATATCACACAATAATAAGGTATTTGATGAATAAGCCAATAGTTGGAGGGAGACTAGTAAGATGGCTACTTCTCTTACATGAATTTTACATCACCATAGTAGATAAACTTGGTAAAGCAAATGTGGTGGTAGATTTCCTATCAAGATTTCCAACATAATCAACTAAAGGAGTGGTGGATGATTCATTTCCTAATGAACACTTGTTTTCTTTGCAAGTACAAATACCCTAGTATATATAGATATTGCTAATTATTTGGCCACAGGGTAGATTCCACCATATTTCTCACCAAGAGAGAAAAGACAGTTGGTTCACAAATGGTTTCCCTACTCCTGGATATTTGGTTATCTATTTTATATAGGGCCTGATAACATCATGAGAAGATGAATCAAGGAATATGATATTTTTGATATTATGAAAGCATTCCATGATGAGCCATGTGGAGGTCATTTTTCACCAAAGAGAACAACCTTTAAGATCCTAACAACTGGCTATTATTTGCCTACTTTGTATAAAGATGTTAAATACACTAGGACTTGTGATAGGTGTCAAAGGATGGGAAGGCCAACAAAGAGAAATGAGATCTTACAACCTCAGTTGACATTGGCACCTTTTGACAAATGGGGTTTAGACTTCATTGGGCCAATCTCTCCTACATCTAAAAACAAGGAATATATTCTTGTGTGCATTGATTACTTGACAAAATGGGTGGAAGTTAAGGCCCTACAATTTTCTAGAGATGGAAATATGGCTAAGTTCTTATATGAAGATATTTTTACTAGGTATGGAATACCTAGAGAAATAGTCACTAACCAAAGGCCCCAATTTACTTCTGATCTAATTGCTAAGTTGGTTTAAGAATACCAAATTAGACATAAAAAATCAACACCCTATCATCCACAAGCTAATGGTCGGGTAGAAGTCACTAATAGGGAGATAGAAAGAAGTCTCACCAAGACATTGTAACTACATAGGAAAGATTGGGTTTCAAGGTTACTTGAAGTAGTCTGGGCATACAAAAATACCTAGAAAACAACCACTAGATTTACACCCTATGAGTTAGTCTATGGGAAGATAGCATCCCTTCCTATTGAATTTGAGTATAAAACACTAAGGACAACAGTGGATTTAGGAATGGATTTGATAGAGGCATAGAAGGAGAGACCGGATTCTCCAAATGGGTTGGATGAAATAAGAATGAAAGCAATACATCATACAAAGGTAGTATAGCAACAGTATATGAAGTGGCATGATTAGTACATTAAAACAAAAGAGTTCACTGTGGGAGATTGGGCCCTATTATATGATTGACCGGTATAAGGATTTCAAGGGAAAATTCTAGTTTAGATGGTTGGGCCCCTATGAGATTAGCAAGATGTACCCTAGTGGGGCAATATAATTACACACCCTTGATGCAATCTGATTTTCCTTTCTTGTCAATGGCCATAGACTAAAGTTGTATAAAAAGCCATTACAGAAGGATGAATTTATATTTTCACTAATCCAACAATATGGTGTTGTAGGAGAGGGGGACCAACCACGTCAAGGCCCCAAGTCATAGAGGGTCGAGAGCAGAAGATTTCCCTAACTTACCTCATCTTAAAGGAGTGTTAGGAAATGAGGGACGAGAATGATAAGGACTATAAGGTCCTTTGATCACTCTGTAGACCCAAAACTCGAAATGGGGCTAGGCGAGTCAATTTTTGGGGTAAACACTATGTCTCAAGGAGCTCTCTGCTTGAGGAAAAAAGTGTGGCTTCAGGACAATAGCGTGGCATGTTGGCATCTCTAAGGTGTGTTGGCATCCGTATGACCAGAGGACTAAAGAGACAAGGTTAAACACAGGAAAACAAACTAACAACCTAGCTAGTTACTTTCAAAAGACCAAAACAACACTATGACGTATCAAAAATATGCATGAATATAATAGAGAAAATACACAAGAGTAAGGATGGCAAGAATAATCTCACAAAGGTGCTCGTTCGCCAACTAGCTCCAAGAATACTTTCACCTACACACAAGAGAGGAAAACTGTTGGGGGGCTATATAGGGGTTTGCTTTAGTCAGACCCTCATTTTGGTGTTCCCACCTCCATGAATAGCCAAGATAACGATAATGGATAAAAGTATGATAAAGAAATAAATGAAGTAAAGAGCACAAAAGCACTACAAAACAATGTTATGCTACCCAACCAAATCATAGAGGAGAGGAGTAGAAAGCTTACCACCTCCACCAAGAGCTCACTAGCCAATGGGAGAGAAAATGAGAGGACTCAAGCCTCTACTATAATGGTGTTTGTTCTACACATGTTCTATGGAGTTGATGGAGTGTTGATGTTGTTGCTACGGAGTGCAAAGTGTTGCTTGAGAGTGATGTATTGAATTCTTAGAGGTGAATTCAAGGCTTAGAGCTTGTGAAGAAGATTTGAATTGTTAAGAAAGATCCAAATGAATGAACAAAGTATGAATTTGAAGTAGAGATGAAGGAAAATGGCCATATTTGGGTTGGTTGGTCGAAGAGGGTGTTACAAATCAACCTCTAGTGGGAAGTGTAATGCCTCCAAATGTGGGAATCTGCTAGGGATGTAAGTGCATCAAGTGAGCGTTTGTGTATCACATAGGCATCATCAGCAGTTATTCCTCTACCGACACACAAAACAAACACCAAGTGGAATGAAGGCAGTGATCTTATGTGGAATTTTGCCTTCAGATTTGGTTTTCTAAGGTGAGGATGTGTAAAAGGTGAATTTATGTAAGGGGTGCAAATTCGCTCCTATACAGGTGCTCTTAGTGAGCTGAAATAGAATCTGATACACAGAGTCCTACTTCAGTAATACGGGACATACCCAACACTTCTGGTGGCTTGAAGATTGAGTTACAAACATGGGAATCTGCTAGGGATGTAAGTGCATCAAGTGAACGTTTGTGTATCACATAGGCATCATCAACAGTTATTCCTCTACTGACACACAAAACAAACACCAAGTGGAATGAAGGCAGCGATCTTATGTGGAATTTTTCCTTCAGATTTGGTGAAGTAATAGGCTCCAAACGTGGGAATCTGCTAGGGATGTAAGTGCATCAAGTGAACGTTTGTGTATCACATAGGCATCATCAGCAGTTATTCCTCTACCGACACACAAAACAAACACCAAGTGGAATGAAGGCAGCGATCTTATGTGGAATTTTGCCTTCAAATTTGGTTTTGTAAGGTGAGGATGTGTAAAAGGTGAATTTATGTAAGGGGTGCAAATTCGCTCCTATACAGGTGCTCTTAGTGAACTGAAATAGAATCTGATACACAGAGTCCTACTTCAGTAATACGGGACATACCCAACACTTCTGGTGGCTTGAAGATTGAGTTACAAAGCTCAGTCCTTGAGCTCCCTTGGCACTAACTTTTCATGTTTTTTTTGTCACAAGAACACACTACACTTTATAATAATGTTCAACACATCTTCAGAGGGACCTATTTTCAATATTCATAAGGGTCATAATGTCGAAGGGACTTGTAGCTTCACATTATCAACTTTCAGAATAAAACCTGACATTGCAGGTGCTCATAGCAACGTTTGGCAGCCGAAAATAATATTCAACTCACTTGGTGCCATATTTACTACAAGTTCATTCACATTCATTTTAAATATATTCACATATCATATCCATCATTTCATGCAAAATAAAGCGACATAATTCTTTTATTGTTCGCTCTCATTTCAATTACTTGAGTTGTCAAATCGCTAATTCATACTCGTCATTTCCATCCCATCATATCCACTCGCCACCCACTATTCATTATCTTGTAGTTAATATGTGTCACATTGAATCGATGAATAAATATATTCTTTTAGTTTCCACGTGCGAAAGATGGTTATTTCTACAAGGCAGTACTTGAGGTATGTTGTTATGATTAATCTAGTTTTCTTTAAACGTTCATACACGTTTCATTTAATTCCATGCATGTGAAATAGCATATCTTCAATTCTTATCATTATGAACTTACGCCACCTCCAAATCATCGACGTGAAGTGAGATCACTTCACCAATTAAGTTGGGGGGAGGGTATGCCTTACTTGGTCTTTTTGCCAGTCGTTTCGAATTTGCCACCCAAAACCAATTTAATGAATATTATGACAAGCAAAACCCTTAGTTATGTTTTATTTTTGTTTTTATTTCTACTATCATTTTAAAAATTGCTAAAACTTGAAACCTTGGGAGCTTATGAGAAATTCAGCTTAGTTTAGACTAGAGTTGAATTTAAAAGGGAACTTACAGTTGTAGTATAGTATAGTAGTAAGGATATATGTCGAAATAGAGGTTTTGAAGTGGTAGATTAGTTCGAAGGTGGTGGGAAGATTGAATTGAATTTCCAGAGCTGAATTTAGTATATTGAGCACAGAAGAAAGTAAGGATGGGAGGAGATGTTATAAGAAGAGAGCTAGCAACTCACTAACAAATTCTGGAGGATGGAACAACCCTGCCTATCTTCACAAGGCTTGGTTGGCTCGATTACTTTATGAAATTAATGAATTTAGTGATGACTTAACAAGAAGATTTGTAGAAAATATTCAATGTGATGAATCCATGGTAAAGGGAATTTTTATAGATGCATCTAAAATTGCCATTGCATAGGTTATAATATTACCAAGGACAAGAATAGAATTCCTAGCTCGGTCTAATGCAGTTACAACTTGGGAAGAATTTTACATAAGAGGAGAGAAACTGGATTCCTCATCACAAAGTACAAAGAGACTTTCTCTACACTAGTTGTGGGAAAGATGTTCCTCTTACATTATTAGATATATTACCTATGATGGTAGACAAAACCTTTTGTATATGACCCATTTCAAATTGTTGTCATCTCAGGCATAATAAGGTAGTAAATGTACCAATTTTTCTTTATAACTTGTTAAAATGAATGGCCTCGGAATACAAAAAAAGGTAATGTGATACTTCTCTCCCTCATCATTGTTTAGTTACCCTACTGATAAAAAGAAGTCTAAGAATTCAATACCCACAAGTTAAGTGGGATGATTTTAGAGTTGAGGAATGCATAGATATTAATATTTTGTTGGATGCACCTGTAGTGCCTAAGAATACAAAAAACCAAAATGAGCCCCAAAATGATCCTGAAGAGGAAAACCTTCATGTTTCACCTCTAGCCTCACCTACCTATAGCCAAGGCAAGCAGGAAGAACCTAAAGAACCAAAACCTCGACCACCCATAAATGAGGAATTACCTTCTTCTTCTGAGTCACAGGAATCTAAGAGGCGAAGAAGCAGTGTATCTACTTCCACTACAACCTTGAAACTAGAAGAAGATATTTCAAAGAAACAAAGGGATACTCAAAAGAAGAAAAAGGAGGATGTTCCTAAGAAGAAAAAGAGTGTTAAAAAGGAAAAGAGGAAAATTGAGGAAGAAGTATTAACACCTAGATGCTTTGGTAGGCTCAGGAAACAAAGTACTACAAAATAAAATGCAGGAGAACCTAAAAGGGAGATGGCTACAAAACAACCTCAAGAAAATGCCATAGTTGTAGAAACTGACTCTGAATTAGAAGGGAATGTTCCTGGTAATGAAAATATAACAGTGAAAAAGAGAAGGTATGCAATGACAAATTTTGATTCTAAATCAAAAGATATATTCAATGCCAAGAAATTTTGAACAGAGACCTTTCCCTTTCCTGGAGATTATGAATAAAGTAATGAGCAGTTTGAGAATGTAGAGGAAGTTTACATTAAAGATAGAGATGTAAGAAGGAAACTCTGAGAGGCACTAGATAGAATTAAACACCTGGAGGAATTGGTATAGATTTATGAGCAAAAGGATAAAGAAAGAGAGGCAAAAATGAAGGAGATGGAGGAAAAACTCCAACTATATGGTCATGGAACTAAACTAGATGTGCTAGCACAGTTGGTTGTTACTAAGAAAGGGGATAAAGAACTAGCAGTGCCAAATGAGAAACCCCCTCCTCTTAAAACTCATGGTTATCATACAACTTGCTCACTTGGATACCAATTGTGGAAAGTAACTAATAAGTTTGCAAAGGAAAAGGAGAAGTGGAGAAAGGAAAAGGAAAAATATGAACAAGAATTGGAAAAGAAGGATATGGAACTAAATGAAACAACAATTCAGTTGGAGGAGATAGTAGATAAGGCTGCACAAATAGTCAAGTGTAGGCCTCCATCGAGAACTCATGCACTATTTTTACAAGAAAGGTTTTTATGTTTTTAGTTCAATAGATGAGCTAGCAAGCATTCAATTAGAATGAGTCAAACTTCTGATTTTCTTGAATTTTTTGTTGCTTCCACACAAAGACCAAGACCAATTATGTGATTTTTATTTGCACAACTATGTGATACTTGATGAAACAAAATGGAACTCTTTAATCTTTGTGGGGGATCTTCAGATTAAGGCACTAACCTCTTACTACAAAAATGAACAACTTAGGGGTGAGATTATGGAAGAGTATGAAGAGAAAGAAAAATCTATTGCACTCCCAATCAGAATAGAGGGTAAGGATCCAGATACAATAATTGATGAATGGATGAGGCTTATTACACATAAAGGAGTAGGTAAGAAAATAATGAAGCTTAGGGAGGCAGACTATGAAAAAATGAAAATGTTAGTTGTGGGATTAGGACAACAGTGTTATAAGTATGTGCAAGATAGATGGAACAACTTGGAACCTGAGCTACAAAAGAAAGAGCCACATTCCATGCATAATTTCATTGTTATGCTTCATAGGGCATGTAATTGCATGGAAATTGGTATCAAAAGAGGAATTCATTGGATGCCACTCACTTTTCATCCACCTATTCTCCTTTATCTAATCCCACATTGGATAGGGGAGAAAAGTGATGAATGTAAGAGCATGAACTATCCAGATGAGGTAGCTTTCAGAACATCAAGGTTTTTATCTAAGGTAGATTCAAGGTGTTAGCATGGTTATGGACCTAAGACAAATTGCTTTGCAGTACAATCAAGATCCATAGTGTTTTTCTTGGGGACAAGCAAAAAACTAGTTGAGGGGAGTGATAGATCTAGATAATGGCTTATTTTTTGTTGTTTTAATACATGTTTCAGGATAGTTTTTAACATATTCTCTACACAATGTTCCCACATTATGCTATCCTTTTATATCCATTATGCAGACTTGAACCTTAATTATGATGATGGAATTATGTTTATAATATATTAGTATTATATGGTCTATATGAACATATGTATGGAATGTTGATGGAATGCTATGAGTTAATTGTGACAGTTATCCTTGTGTACATGTTTTACAGAACTAACTTGTTTGCAGCTAAAGAGGAACCATAGAGTAGCAGTTGTGGGATGAACCCATAGAAAAAGTAATGACTGGACATCGAAATAAGGGAAGCTCCAAGATAAGTTGAACGTGGTGGTCATTGATCAAAGGCATGTAATGAAGATTGGACATGCATTATTATGACCAATTTAAAAAATGATGAAGAAGAGGTCTCCTTCACTCATGAAATTTTGACAAGTGGTTGTATGTTTTCATACAAATCTGTTTTGACAGAGTTCTAGTTCTAACAAGATTCTCTTTCCTTTTTCAGTTATAGGTTGAATAATTCAAGTCTTCATTCTACGCTCTATTATCTAGGAGTGGAGTTAATGATTTTAGTTAGTTGTTGCTTTCAATAAAGATTCCCACAACTTGTATATAGTTATTGGTTGAAGTCGTAGGATAGTTAGTTGGTTTTATCAATTTTATGTTACCAATTACTTTCAATTTGAAGACGTGAAAAATATTCCAAATGATTGAGTCCAATCTGTGGAAAGATCTTATGTAATCTTTTACAATATGCAATGAATGGAGTTAATATTATGAGATGCATAGGATCTATTAGTTAGATTAAGATCAGTTAAAGTGGGAATAGTTACTTGAGTAGGCCACTCAAGGTATTGTTGTTCACTTCATCTTTTCATTATTTATTTCTATTGATAGCTATTATTAGTTTATCATTGTTCATGAAACATATGCAAGTTAATTGGAATTTCATTTCTTTCTTATTATGAATGATTTCCTGTGAATATGCATGAAATAATTAATAGGGTGATCCCACAATACTGGTTTACAATTTTTTTGGCAAACTCGACACTAAACTATTTTTTTTTAACTAAATCTTCACTTTCAGGCTCCTATAACAGCTAAACTGTGAGGAATTTGAAGATGATGCAAACTAGCGATTTGTGAAGTTTTGTCTATAGATTCTAAATATATTTTTTTCAAAAATTTTGGAATCAAATTGCACCTTTTTTTCATCTCCTTCGAAAACTAGTTTTTATTAGTAGACAACATTTTTAAGGATTGATACTCACCATATACAATATAACTGTTTTTTGAATGAAGGATAAAATTATAATTTTATTGAATTTAGATTTGTAACTATGATATCTAACCAGTTCATTTGGTTTCATAGTATTTTATTAAATGTTTTTTCCTTAATCAAGTTTCAAAGTCAAACCAATTGCAATTCAGACATAGGCAGACTATATACAACATAACTTTTCTTGTATGTATCAAAATTCTTTTTTTTTTTTAATGGATCAAGGATATCAATACCCAGCCTTAACATATTTTTTTTTTTTAAATTATAATCTTTTATTTTTCCACATGTGCAGAACATAGAGCTTGATTTTCGGTGAAAAACCTACGCTCACAAGAAATAAAAAATAAATTTTATAATCAAATTTAATTTAATTAAAATTATACTTTTTTGGAAGCTTATAATAAAGACTACATACTTACAAAAAATAAATTTTAAATGAATTGATTTGATCCCCCAAAAGGTAAATCAAAAGTGGTTTTTTATCAACATTTTGATAGGTGTAAAGGAGACTCTGTTATAGGTATGGTTTAAAACTAGCGGGGTTCTATCCATGGGGGATTGGTCTAAGGTGGTTTGATCAAACCCTCTTCAATTGAAATCCTTTAAATGGAACTTTTCAAGGCTTAAACCATTATATTTTCTAAAAATATGTGATTTCAGCAAAAATCAGGATCTCCTAGAAAGTGTAAACCACTATTGTGGCAGCACCAATTAGTAGCACTCTAGAGGATAGTTCAGCTAAGTCATTATTTTTTATTAAGTTTTCAGTTGATACAACATTACTTTGTTAGAAGCAGTTCAGTTATAGTCTTTACTATAGGTACACCTAGCAACTAGTTTTGGTTTATGCTTTTATTGTTTTGCAGTTCTGTGAATTTTTAGGATGTAGAATAACTTAAGTAGGGTAGTTTAGGTAGTTTTAAGTCCAAGAAGGCATATATAATGTTGCATCATCATAAGCTTACAATCCTTGGGGTGACAATTTAATGTGGTTTTAAGCAATGTAAAGTGGATTGTTCAGCTAGTTAACCCCCTGAATTGAGTACATTCTACCAAGTTTATAATACACTAGTTAAGACTCTACAATGATAGCGACCCCCCTTTTAATAATGTTCTAGATCATAGATCCCTTACCAAAAAAAGCCATTCATAGAATGTCCTCATTAGCAACTCCTAAAAATTTATAGTTCAAGATGTAGGCCTAGGGCTAATCCAAAAACTTTCACCACCTCCAGTATAATTTTGTAGCCAAAGCTTGACTATTTGAATCTTACTGCTAAGACCAAGGCCATCGTTCTCCTTTGATTTGCACACATGTTCCCAATTCACTATACTCTATTTTGTATTTACAACATTTCCTGCCCACTATTTTTTTAGCAAGGGAGCTCCTTAAGGATGCTCTTGGGGGTAGAAAGCACTATAAACCTATATAGTAGGTACAACACAAAGATGTATACCAAAATAATCTATAGGGAGTCTACCAATTTGAAAATTAAGAATGTTGGTGATTCTATTCTGGATCAAAATAGGATTATTGAAGAAGAAAATACTAGACTTGTCCTCATTAATCTATTGACCAGAAGCACCCATGTAAATATCTAGAGCTTTCTTGAATTTAACTGCCTCATCAGTTCTAGATAGACTCGTGAGGATAATATCATCAACAAACTGAAGATGTTGAAGATGAGATTGTGAATCCAAATCTTAAGCCCCTCCATCCATGAATAAGATTCATTTCCTTATGATGCTTCAACAACCAAGGCCCTCAACCATTAGAATAAAAAAATAAGTGGATAGAGGATTCCCTTTCTAGAGTCCTCGAGAAGTGAAAAAAGGAGATGAGGGTGAACCATCAACCAAAATAGAGAAAGAGGAAGTATTCACACAACTCATGACCTAAGAGACCCACTCTGAATGAAATCCAAAAGCTAAAATCAATCACTAAAGGAAGGACCACCTAACCCTATCATAAGCTTTAGACATATCCAATTTAATGAACATGGTCTTCTCCTTCGAAGAATACATGGAGTGGATAGTCTTACCTACCACCATAATTTCATCAACAATTTTCCTCCCTTTGCCAAAGCCTCCCCATTCCAAGGAAATCAAGGGGCTCGAACAATTCTTGAATCTTTCAAAAAATTGTTCAGTGATAATCTTGAAGGCCACATTACACAAAGAAATTGGTTGAAAAGAGTCTAAGGAGTTGACACCCTCTTTTTTAGGAATCAGAGCAAGAAAGGTGGAATGAATGTCTTTGAGCATCTACTTGTTAGTTTGAGATTCACAGACAACTTTCAACAGATCATACTTAGTAATATCCCAAAACTCCTAAAAAAAATAATAGGAAAACCGTCAGGGCTAGGGGCCTTGCCTTTCTTCATTTGAAACACTATATTTTGAAGTATTTCCAAAGAAACAAGCACAAGAAGGGAATTATTCATCTCTTTAGAAACCAAATAAGGGATGCAACGCAAAAAAATATTCTCCTCAACCAGATCATGTGGATCATTTTTTGTGAAACGAGAAGAGAAAAACCTCACCACCTCCTCCATTATGGATTGCTATGAATTTAGTTGTTCTCTATGAGTTGATGTGATAGAAGCAATAATATTTCCACTTCTACACTCCTTTATTGAATTATAAAAAAAAAAACAATATTCTTGTCCCCTTCTTGAAGCCAATCAAGACAATTTTTTCTTCTAAAAAATCTCCTCCAGTAGCTCCCACTCAACAAGTTTTTTCCCAAAGAAAATCCATTGTCATTACCTCTTCCTTAATTTTTAAATTGATATTATCCAACTAATCTCGAACCTATTTCTTCATACAAAAGAGATTACCAAAATCCATTCTATTCCATCTTTTTAGCTTGTATTTAACATATTGGAGCCTCTTAAAAAAGGAAAACATTGTAGTTCCAAATGTGGTCTTCCCTTCTAACCACCACTGCTCAATGATATGGTGCAAATTATGGACTTGAAGCCACATCAACTAAAATTTAAAAGGAGGTTGTTTAGACATGGATAACAAAGAATAATTAAATTTCAATAGCTAATGATTTGAACCTTTCCACCTCATGATTTTAGAGAAAGAGGTCCAACTATTACTAAACCAATCATCCATTTAACAAGAAACTAATCAAGTCTCTCAAGAATATACCCCTCCCCACAACTTTGATTATGTCAGGTGAAGGTTTCATTATTGGGTTTTACATCCACCAAATTAATAAAAGAGATGTTGTCATTGAGAAAGGAAGAATAAGGCCCCAACCAACTTTAACTCCCCTTAATGTTTCCTCCAAATTTCCTATAGAATCATGAAATTATCTTGCTAAAATCCAAATTAAAGAAGGAGAAAGAGACCAAATAAACCTAATGTGACACCAGAGCAAAGTATTACCTAGAAAATCATTTGGCGCATAAACATTGGTGAGAAGAATAATCATGTACGAATCAAAGAAAGAAGCCAACATAGATAGTGAGTTCATACTAGCCATCCACCGTAGAGGCACGTGATCTTGCACAGGTTAATCCAAGAGAACCCACACAATAGCATAAAATTCTCCTTTAGATTTTGAAGGAAATCCTCAACATATCTTTTACAAGAATTTTAGTTTCCTGGATGAAAAATTTATCAGGATTGTGATCACTATATAATTCGTGAGTAGCCTTTTGTCTAGGGATGCTACTCAAACCCCTACATTCCAAGAAATCATATAATCATTTATGGGAGGAAGGAAAGTGTGTGTCTAATGTCTTAACCACATTAGATTCCACTAAAGACTCCCCATAATATTTATCTTATTTAGGTCATTCTTTCTCCCCACCTTATTCATTTTATCAAAGACTGCTTTGTTTAAACTCTTCTAATAGATTCTAAGGGGAGGCAATGCTTTCTTATTTCCATCATCCTTTGTCCTAGAATGAACCTCCAAATCATTTATCACATCAATTTTTGTATGCTTTCAAGGGGTTCATCCAGGGGCTTAGGAACCAACTCGACCTCAGGATCCCCCATAGGACCTCTTGATTGTTGGCCCTAGGCTCAACAAGAGGTGAGGAAGGAGTAGCCCTTTCCTTTAATATCTCAACCACATTTGACCTTGGAATAAGATTATGATGATAATAGCTAGTTGGGTCCATGTATTGAAAGACCTTGCTCCCAACTAGGTGGTCATGTTCCATGGAATCCAAATCCTCAAAATTTTCAATAATATCAAACCTATTACTAGAGACCCCCTTATGTATGGCTTTGTTTTGATAATTTAGCCCCTTTGCATTTAACTGATATTTCACAAATATCTAATTGAATCAAGCTCCACATTCTAAACTAGGGCATTCCCTTTTGCTTTAAAGTTGGTTGCATGCATCTTAGATGAAGGTTGTTGGGATCTACCTCCCAACTTAAGACAATTCCTTTGTAAGTGATCATATTCATGACAAGGTCGACAGTGAAATGGGAAGGCCTCATAGCCAATCTGTTGGACCCATATCATGCTCCCTAACCTGATTTCAAGATATTTTAGTAGGGGATTATTCAAGTTGATTTCCACACAAAGGTGAGAAAAAGAGGTTAACCTACAGTCTGGGGTTTGGTAAGATGGGCCCAAAGGCTTGCTTATAACCTCAACAATAGAATGCAAGATATCCTTGTGCCAAAACTCCATTGGAATTCAAGGCTATTGAATCCAAACAAGAATCTTTGATGGAAGATCTTTTGTTAGATCAAACCCTAGATGCCATGGTTTGATAAAGATTCCCACTTGATTATGGAAATGCGAACCTCCTTCGAAGACCATGTTTCGATTTAAAATTCAAGTGAAGACCATAAAAAAGAAGCCATTAGCTCCCACTATGATTTCCATATGCCCTTTTTTATTCTAATTATTTGGAGACTGAGCCTCCAAAAAAGGTAAAGAGATTCAAATTCCTATGAATTTACAAATCAATGCATTCTCAGATAGATACATCACATCATCTATAACAACATATGGATTGATTTCTAGTACTAGGTGATCTTTTTTTCTTTCCAAACACCCATTAGGTTTTGAACTCTACCCATAAAATTGATTATTATTAGATTCATCTGCCACATGCCAGAGGAAATTCACTACCTCCTCATGTCTAGGTGAAGAATAAACTCCACCAATAACCTCCTTAAAAGAAATCAAGCGGGGATCCCTCAGAACCCTCAAGGATTCCATGCACTCTCTTCTAAACCTAAACCCCTCAAAAGCATGAAATAATAACTATCAATTGTACCTTAGTGTGCAATGGGTAAACTGAAGAAGTCTGGAACGTCAATTAGGATAAATTTTGGTCTATTTTTTGCATACATTTATGTAGTACATGAGGTCAATTGTTAGGCCATTTATAAAATGATGTTATTTTCTCAACAAATGTCTCAATAGAGAAGTGATAACTTCAAATCAACTATGCATCCAATTATAGGCATCCAAACATGATTTAAATAAAAACTTTGAATCAAGAAAATAATTAGGCTCCATTACCAATAGGCTCATGTTATGTTTGCAATAAGGAGAGAGGGAGAGAGAGGGAGAGGGAGATATAGTGATGGAAAGAGGGAGAGATAGAGGGGGGAAGAGCGAGGGAGAGAGGGGTAAGGAGATAGACATAGAGAGGAAGATAGATATAGAGATGGAGATGAAGAAGGAGAAGGAGAGGGATATGGAGATAATAAGAGAAGGAGAGGGGTAGATAAAGAGATAGAGGAGAGAGGGATAGATAGAGATGGAAGAGATAAATATATAAAGAGGGAGAGAGAGGGAGATAGATGGATAGAGAGAGTGATACATGTTTACAGATAAAGAAGGAGAGAGGAAAATAGAGGTAGAGACAAAGATAGAGCAAGAGATTAAGAGGGAGATAAATAGATAGAGAGATATAGGTAGAGGGAGATAAATATAGAGAAAGATAGGGAGATAGAGAGGACGAGATAGAGAGATATAAAGGAAGAGGAAGATGAAGACGAAGAGATAGAGAGATATAAATGGTGAAATAGTGATACAGATAGAGATATAAGGAGATATAAAGAGAGGAGGAGAGGGAGGGAGAGACACAAAGATAGAAAAATAGAGAATTCAAGATAGATAATGATGATGCCAAAAATTAGCAAGGTAACAACCCTTTGTGGGAAACTCAGTTAAAGGGAGGACTTATGTGCTAAACTAAGTAACCTCCAGATTTTAAATAAGTTGGCTTCTTCTATAACTGGGGTTTTGAATGGGAAAAGGAACCAAATATGAAATAAAAAGATCTAACTAGGGTGATGTACCAAGATCTAGATGTAAGGCACAATAGATCTATCCTATAGATGCGATCTAAGGGCCCATTCAACAATCTGTTTTGTCCCAGAATGACAAAAAATAAAGATAGAAGGTTGAATGATTCACTTAATGACATAAATAGCATTCATGCACATTTACTGAAAAGAGGAGTCAAAGACATGATCTAAACCAGCAAACTTGCATTAAATTTATAGAAGTTATACAAATGAAACATTTAGTACCATGATGGCATAGTAAAACTTTATCAATAATCCTTAAGAAAATAGAAAGACCGAACAATGGCATAGTCTATAAGTCTTTACAATGTTCTAAAAGCGGTAAAGGCCTAACTATTTTACCAATTTTTCCTATCAATTATGAACCCTTGCTTCAAAAGGAGAAGCAATATTTATAATGAAAACCCATCTCAGTGAGCCAGTAACATAAAGGATCCTCTGATCATGAGCAATGATGTATTAGCAATGATTTCCCCTTTGTCGTTGCAACCAAAAAGATTTGAGCCACGAACGAGGATGCCTTAGATTCAGATGCATCCCCTGCTAATAATGGCAGTGGTACCAGCAAACCAAAGCTTCAACACCTGTCGTCCACTCATTATGACAGTTACAAAATGTGGCAGCTAGTGTAAGGTTGTCGCCTGCTTCGTCCTCCTTCGCGATGAAGCTTTTTTTTAGAAGATCACGTGGCAAGTGGTCTGCATCGACGTTCATCCCTACCTTTATGAGATGAAAAAATTGTGTTGTGAAGACACGTGGAGGTTTCCAAGCATATTGAGCTAAAGGTGGGGGCCACCAAGAAATGTACGCAGACCGATGCTATGTGGCATGTGATCAGGGCCTGAAAGGAGAGCGATGGAAAGAGGCATTGAATATTGTGAACTACTAGCACATGGAAGGATGGAAGAAACTTTGGAAAAGCGAGAGAAGGAAACCTTGCAAGGAGCGCTCAGCTAACAAGTGGTGGCATTCACATAAAGCATGTGTGAAAGGAGCTTGATATTGCTTTTTAAAGGAGGGTGTGGCTGGTACTTATGCAAAATAAAACAACCCGAAGGGAGCTTGGGAAGTTTATATGCAGAGCTTTTGGTGACTTATCAGGGGCATTTTTCCCATGGAATGAGGAACCCAAAAAAAATTGGTTTGTAGACCAGAGCCTTATCCATCGGGCAGCCCAATTAGAGCTTAGAGAGGGCGATCTATAAAGGTAGCCATTTAGCCTCAAATGGAGTCAATATGTCCCACAAACTTTCTTGCACTCCATGTAGATCAATCATTTATTTGTAAGGAAATGTCGATGATATACAGACCTAGGACTTGAGTTGAAAAATAAGTCATGCAATCAAATGAGTGACGCTCTCAATATCTCTTGCAGAAGGGGCTAACTGGAACTCTGAAAAGTAGATGCATCTTGTTGCTTCTCCTCGATCTTCATTGCAATATGTTCCACTGTGGCCATTGATTCATCTTCAAGAAATTGAGATGGTAAGTCCATCTGAGTTAGGTGGGAGAACCTGGCCTGCATGTTATTCATGGTCTGATCCAATTTGGTGGCACACTCGTCGGCATGAAGGATAGTTGCATGCAAATGGATGAACCTGTTAGTTGTTTTAGCAGTGGCCTTTCGGTCTTCAATCCCTGCACTTGCCAAGACTTCATCTAAGACCATATATATTTTGTCCAATAATCTCCTGACCTCTAGAACTCTCTCTGTGATGGACAAAGGGAATTGCTTGATTGCTTCACGAACCCCTCTGCCCAAACTTGTTGCCTCCACTAAAAATTAGAGCGTTGGCTATAGAGTTAGGCAGAAGGCCTTCACTCTTTCCCAGTATGAAACATATAACTATTGGGTTGTCTAAAAAAGGTTTGTTTGTTCGAAATGAGGTAAGGTGGAGTTCTTGAATAGGGAAATATTTGCATCCCTTTGTTTTATATCATGTGCGAGCTCCACAACCCTTTGGTTTGTCATGGTGAGTTGTCCTTGTAGGATTCGTGATTGTATGAGCCAACTAGCCTCTGCTTGTTCCTTGTTTGTTGCTTCTTGCTCCAAGGAAGAATTTATTTCTAAAATCTCATTTTCTAATTGGGCCCGATGGACTTCAAAATCCACATCTTTATGTTGCATTGTTGCTCTAGTTGAGCATATTGGCGACAAAACTCCTCATCCTTTTGTCACACTTCTTGCCCCAACCTTGCCAACTGGTCTTGATATTCCTAGTTCTTCTGCTATAGCTTAGCGGCCAAGTTAGGATCGAGAGATTGAAACTTTGCAAGTTCCTCTCGAAGATTTCCTTGCTCCACCTCCTTTTATTGGCATAAGCGCTTAAATTCAACATCCCTAGCTTTTTCCTTGGCGAGCAAGACCTCGACTCTATCCTCTATGCTTTTCAACTCTTCTTCCCTTTTCTTTAGTTGTCGATCGAACTTAAGAAAGCCGATGGTCACCACCCATTGTGTTTCTTCCATGAGCTCTACCTTGTCATGAGGTTGGGCTATGCTTAAATTGAGCCCCACGGCATACATGTTGTAGTCATCTGGTTGCATTTCTTCTTGCAGCTTGCTGAAAGTCAGGTACATAGTCACAAAATGTAGTGATTGTTGAGCCTCATTAAAAATAGTTTGTACCTTTGGCTCCATCGACCTCTTAGCATCTTTAGGTCTTTTCTTTTGGGCTCTAATTGCTCATGCTTGCTTAGTTTTATCACCTTCCAATAAGAATTCAGAGCGCAACCTGATGAGTCTTCCCGTGAAAGGTGCACCAGGAGGAAGGGCAAAAGGGAATGAAAGGGTGGTGGTCCTAGGAGACTTCTTCTTTGGAACACTAACTATCTGAGGCGAGAAAGGAGGGATACTCCAATACCCAAACTACGGACCAGTAGGAGGCCTCTAAGGAAGTGGAGTTGTGGTGGTTTCCATCTATTGGGAAGATTGGATCGGTTCTGACATTGCGATGGTAGGAGATGTATCAATGAAGGTAGCAGAGGTAGAGTGTGCGATACTTTGGGATGCAGAATGGGCCAAGGCAAATGGTGTAAGGGTCCATAGAGGAGTAAGGTCAAATGGGGTTGCATGAAAGAACTATGTGAAACTCCCCACTACCATTGAAGCAGAGGCCAAAATACAAGGGTCGACGCATAAAACGAGAGTTGATGTGGACACAACAAGGGCAACTAAGGTTTGTGAAATAAGAGAAGAGGAAGTGAAAGATACTAGATGACGCGGATGATTGTGATCCTTGGCCTATTGTTGGCTCTTCGCTCACCTCGAGGTTCTATGAACACTCTTCAAAAGATGTCCTGGTTCGTTGTCACTTCACTGGTGGCAAGTCCTCTACCACTACAGTCTTGGTTTGTTGCAATTGGGTTGCCCTAGTCCTCCTTGCAATCTAGGTGTGAGTTAGTGAAGACCTCGCACACGATATGTTAACATGTAAATTAGAGGATACCTTGCTAGGTTGTTTCATGGCTTTTCCCTTTTGTTGCAATGAGGTGTTTTATGCTTCTGTGTTTGGTTTCACTCCTTCATCTGATTGTGATTCAACCTCTTCCAAACTGGAGTCTTTCTCATCACTCTCATCGGAATCTGGATGCTCATTGTTCCATAATTTTTCAAACTTGTCGTCCATCTCCTCAGTATCATAAGGGGCCTCAGTGTGTCGGGTCTCATGATGATATATCCAAAAATCATTAACCTTCTCTTCCTTCTAGTTGTAATTTTTTATCAGATTGTTGTGAAGAGTAGTCCCCATTTGCCTCGTCTTATTATACTTTCCAGTCGAGTAGTAGAATATGAGCCAGGGAGGCTGACCACCTTTGGTAGGGATATAAGCTAGGTCAAGTATAAATTCATCCATGTTCGATACTGGATTTCGTCGCTTCTCCCAGTAAGGCCGGGGGTAGTGTGTTACTTTGACATATTTGTTTGGCAAGTCATCATTGAGGTTGTAATTCCACTTATCGTAAATCCATACCAACCCCAAATGAGCCAACTTTGCTTCCAATGAGTCATGAGCCTTCCTCTTGGCCATGATTACGGTCTTGAAGCTCATCGGGCAGCTAAAAAATCCCTTCTTCTATGCTTTTTCACTACAAAAGGTGACATCGATAATTTATACCTAGCGGAATACCTCCACTGCCAGTATCCAGTCTATAAGACATGTCGGAAGCTAGAAGGGCTCTTCGGTGAAGCCGCACAATTAGACAAATGTAAAGTCTTTGCCTAGGAACCAGTCACACTTTGGAGTGAAGTTTTGCATGAACTCAATTTGGTCTAAGTTGAACCATAAGATAGTGTTGTCTCCTCTTAAATCCTAAAAAATCAGATATAAGAAATAATCTAAAAATGTGTAATGATCAAATTTTATAGAGAGGAGGGGAGTCCATGTGGAAACTAGCTTCCTCCTTTGGTTTTCATAAAAAATGGAGAGCCCTAGATGCTTCTAGAAGAAGTCAAGATTCTGATGCAAAAACATGTGAGCGATAAAAGATGGGAACCTAAACCTCCATTGAAGTTAGTATTGTACTATCTAGCTGAGCATCTCCTACACAAGAAATTCAACAAAATTGTACCAAAAAAGAGAATGTTGCTTGCGTAATTGAAAACCCAAAACTAGTTGAACCTCCTAGACCTCTCTATTGATGTCCAGACTACAAACAAATGCCATCATTGAAAAGACATCCTTTATATCATCTTTGAAGCTCTTATGTGTCATTGGGATCTGCATTAGCCTTTTCTAAGCTTCTTTGGGTCTTTGAGTCTTTATGTTATAAAACTTCATTGAAAGATCTTTGGTCCTCCAATAGGTCTCCCCTTTTTATGGAGTGAATGACTCCATTTGAGGTACTTTGGAGCTTTTCTCTGAGATAGAGAGCATATTCCAGATAGCTTCCTTGTAGATAACCACACTCACCTCCCATTCCTTAATGGTGTTGGTATTCGGGTTAAAGTGTTTGATGGCCTTATCGACCAATTCAGGGCAGTAGTGTACGAACATGATCATATATTGTGGAAGCCCACTAAACCAACATTTCTACGCCAAGGAATTTGGGTCGCTATTTCTTTTCATTCTTTCATAGGTCTCCTCCCTAAGTGTTTTAGGGTTTCTTGCAAGAATAGGGTCATGAATATTATCCCATTCCTCTTTAATTTATTTCTTATCTTTGTGAGGGCTCTTCTTCTCTGCAACCCGCGTATTCACCCATGTTGGATTTTCTAGTATTTCAGATGAAGCATAAGAGAAATCCTTGAAGATGTAGGTAGTTGGTGTTGCTCGCATGATATTAAATAAAATTTGGCCCCCTCCTTCTAGTGTCTTTGCTTGAGAACTTTGAGCAGTCGCCATCCTTTGTAAACCTTTCATCCATAATGCACACTGAAGTGGTATGAATGGAACCCAAAACACAACACAAGGCTCTGAATTTTAAAACTAGACAGCCTTTCGTTTCAGGTTTCATCCACACCGGGGCATTGAATTCTCTGCAATTACCTTTGTGTTCAACTCCCTTGCTGCTAGATGCACCACACCTGGTTCCCTTAATAATTTTTTTCTTCTGAGTGCTTTTGCGTACTCAAGAAGTTTTATGTTATGTCTAGTTTTTGCATGCAACACTTAGCTTTTTCTTTGATTTTTTGCCTTCAACCGGTAGACAACGGTTGCCTTTTTGCATTTAATTCAACATGTACTACCAAATCCTCCATCCATGCAAAATGAATTACTTGCCTCTTTTAAAAAGATAATAATTCATAATTACGTTAGTGATAAAGTCCCTTCAGTGTGATTTTTATGGGAAATTGAGTCGTCGGTTTCTTGCTTTCCATCTACTTGCATGCCTTTGCCATTAATATCCCTGAAAGCATAATTAAGCTAAAAATGAAATGAGTAACTTGGAAAGATTCGTGCTCAACCTTGGAGCTTGAAACAACCTACATCATGACACCTAAGCACCTATCTATATGAGCCATCACTTGAGCTTGCCACCAATTTGCACAAATTGATTACCGCTTCTTAATCCTGCATGCAGCAATTCGTACTTGCGAATGCAACCGGGTTGGATAATCGAACTGGACTTTTGGTGGGATTTTCAAGTTAAACTTGATTATTACCATGCTTGGGATGCAGGCTACCTCAGATATCTCTATAAATGGGTCCTATCACAATAGCAAAACCACACTTAGCGATTAGCAAAAGGTAGCATTGGGTAATTTAGATAGTATTATTGCTTAGGTGGTTGAGTAGACTTTAAATTTGCATAGCGCTAGACTTAGGTGTTTTGAGCAGAGGCTGACCCAATGAATACTCCAATTATGCTAGTGTGCAACAAGTCTCAAATGACTTTTCTGGGAGAGATCTCCAATAGGTGCCTGAAATGTATGACCAAAAACAAACACTACTATCTATTATAGCCATGAAATGGGTTTTGGATAGGGATTATATTGAGTATGAAGATAAATATCAAGTGAACACCGATATATGCTCCCATTTTGTTGCCTCATTACTCGACATTTAGGCTCCAAAAACCATGATACTTCACTCGACACTCTAGATTTTTCCAAAGAGGTACCTCAGAGGCCTTGGCAAAGTGGTGAGTAATACAATGTATGACCTGGGCCTTCTTGTTGCTAGTGACCTGCAAAGGCATATCAAAGAAGATGCGGTGGTACCATGGGTGCCATTCTTGAGCGAGTTTCAACTCCATTTGCTTGTTGAGCATCGTGAGAGAGCCACCCATGCGTGCCACTTTCTACTACGCTGCTATAATGTAGTTATTTTATATGACGTGGATTGGTACATCAACTTTAGGAACCTTGTGTTCCCTTCAGTGCTCATTCTGGGTGTTGGTGTTGCTATTCTAGATCCCATTGTTGTTGATGATAACCCTCCTGTTGCTTCTGACAATATTCCTGCTCATGGAGAAAATGCTTATGCTAATGAAGACAATGCTCATGTTCCATCAACTTTAAGTTTAACATACCTTTTTCCCTTATATATATATATATATATATATATATTCCCAAAAAGAGGCTTGCATACACATGTATATAAGGAAGTTGTATATATATAGTCATACTTTTGAGCATATGGCCTAGAGCCATTTTGACAATGTTTCTATTAAAGCATATATATATAACGAATATACTTGCTTATCTTCAACTCTTTGTCTTCATTATTGTGTTTCTACAACATGGGTTGAATTTCTTGCATATATAAACTTATTTTTTGCAACATGAGTAGTATAACATTTCTCTATTTTTGTGATAATGAGCCCTATGAATTTTCTTGCTTCCTGTATTTGTGAAAATGTTGGAAATAACCAGTCGACAAAACATGAAAGGGAAAATAATTACATTAATCACATATTTACACCTGTATGAAGTAATTGAAGCTTAATTGAACAATTTTAGGTGAATTCCATTAACCAAGATTCCTAGTGCTTCTTGTTCCATGTTCTCTAATTTGAATGCATTATTTTGTTTGCACTAAATTATTTTGAAAGGGCCTTCCCATAGTTTGTTGAATTTTCCATGTTGGCCAGGCTTTGCAGTTCTTTCATTGAACTTTAGTATCAGGTCTCCACATTTTAGACCTTGGTCTGAAGCCTTTTTGTCGAACCACTTTTAACCACCTGTTGGTGGTTAGTCATGGCTATTAGGGATTTCTCCCTTTTTTCTTGTACCTCCAGCAATTCAGCCAACCAAACTTCCATAGCTCCATTTTCTTTGATCTCTAGAGACTTGAGTAGTTGTAACACAGGTATCTCTATAGAGATTGGTAACAGTGCCTCCTTCCCATATACTAGCTCGTATGGCGAAGTCTTCAAGGCTTGCTTAGGAGTTATGCGATCTGCCCATAATGTTGTCCGGAGATTCTTATGCCATTCCTTCTCATGATTAGACCTGATCCTTTTAACAAGTCAAACTAGATTCTTGTTAGTTGACTCGGTCAGGCTGTTTCCTTGCGAGTAGTAGTTTGATGACGTTTTCAAAAATATGTCATGCTCAAATGCGAACTGACATACCTTGGAGCCTAAAAAAGATTTGGCATTATCTGAGATGATAGTATTCGATGCGTCGAATCTCATTACCAGCCCTTCAAGAAAGTCCATAATTTCTACCTCTGTCGCATTTTTCAGGGGTAAGGCTTCAGTCCATCTCGTGAAGTAGTCTACGGTTGTGAGGATCCAATTGTGATCGGTGTTGGAGGTAGGGTTGATCATCCTGATGAAATCTAGCCCCCATTGTGCAAATGGTTCGTACGCTACTATCGGATTGAGAGATATGGCAAAAAACTTTCTTCTTCCTATGTAGAATTGGCATTCCTTGCAAGCTTTTATCATTTTATAGGAGTTGTAGAATAATGTAGGCCAGAAGTACCTAGCGCAAATTTTTTTGATGGTGGTTGTCTTTGCAGACAAGTGTCGAGAATTTTCTTTGCTTGCTCTATGGTGATGCATCACAACAAGACACCCTTGAAATTCCTCTTAAAGAGGATCCCTTCAATAATTGAGTACCCACTATTTTACAACCAATAGAATCTTCTTCTTTGAGACATAAGTCCTAAAGGATACTTGTTGATGTGCATAAATCTTACCCTATCCGCCAACCAACAACCTTTAGGTTCAGACTCATTTGTTAGGACTATCTCCACTTGCTCCTCCTCAATTTTCATTTCTTCATCGTGCACCAAATATTCACACAACCCTCTTCCTTTGACAGTCTTTGTAGGCTTCACCTCAATGTCATATTCTAGGATCTTAGTGATCCAGTTGGCCCTTTTGTCGGTGATTTCTCCTTCCATGATGTACTCACGCACACTGGAATGTGTGACATAAATGATCACCTTAGTGCAAGCTATAAGATGTCAGAACTTCTTGAGTCCCTTTACAATTGTGAAAGCTTGTCTTTCAACGAAGTTATAGTTCGTCACGTACTCCTTTAATGTTCGGGAATGGAATGTTATAGGATGCTCTCCCTTTCCTTCATCATCCTTCTGAATCTGAATAGTGGTTATGCTTGTTTTGCTACTAAAAGCATACATTATGAAGTCTTTTGACAAGTCTGGATTTTCTAACATAGGAGCTAAAGAAATAGCATCCTTCACCCTCTCGAAGGCTTCTCTTGATTCTTTTGTCCATTTGAACAATTGGTCCTTTTTGAGCATCAGGGTGATTGGTCTAATTATTCCTGCAAAATTAGAAATAAACTTGCTTATAAAGTTAACCTTCCCTAAAAAATATTGGACTCCTTTCTTGTTCACTGGAAGAGGAAGTTCTTTGATAGCTTTTACCCTTTTGGGATCAATAGCTTCCTTCTTGGGACACTACATGCCCCAAAAAATTTCCTTGCGGTACTCTGAAAACACATTTTTTGGGGTTCAGGGATACCCCGAACTCTTGGCATTTTTTGAAAACCATTTCCAAATGATCAAAATGGTCATCTTTAGATTTGGAAAATACAGTCAGATCATCTAAATAGATGAGGATGATTTTGTTGATCAGTTCATTGAAGGCGATGTCCATTGCTCGTTGGAAGGTGGCCCCTGCATTTGATAGGTCGAAAGGCATTTTGGCATATGCAAACATTCCCCGCTTGGTGGTGAACGTGGCTTTGATTTGATCTTCTTCTTTAACCCGAACCTGATTGTAGCCTCAGAAACCATCTAACAGAGAAAACATCTTTGAACCTGGCACAATCTGCAAGATTGATTTCATGGAAGGCAACGGGTAATGATCCTTCAGTGACACCCTATTTAGGTCGCGAAAGTCAAAATAGAGATGAATGTCTCCATTTTTTTTTCGAACTAGAACGAGGTTAGATACCCACATACTATGCTTGATTGGAAATACAATCTTGGGCTGGATCAACTTCTCTAGCTCTTGTGCCATTAAGGCTTCAATCTTTGGATTGATGGGTCTTTGTTTTTTTTGGACAGGTTGAGCACCTTCCGTTAGTTCGATGGCATGTCAAATGATGCCAAGATCATATCCCTTGAGGTCATCATAAGACCAAGCCACAACCCCTTCGTATCTTTCGCAAAAGTGTATAAGATTATCTTTATCACACTGTAGGACTTCCTTCCCAACCTTCAGTTTTCTCCCATTGCCGACCTCAAGGTCAGCATAGTCTGCCTGGTCTGCTACAAATTTCCTTCTATCATTCCTTGTGTCATCACAGTTGAATAGATTTTTGAGAGTGACCAACCCTTTCAAAAGCTTGTTTGATTTCAACTGGATGATCTGCCCTTCGTACACTTCAATTTTTGGCTAAACTGATCGACGAACTCTCTCGACTGTTGAATGAATGAGGCGATGTATTCATCACTTTCAAATACTTGTCAAATCTAATCATTATTAGGAATGGATGGTTGAACGATTACTCACACAAAGTGTACATTCTCAATCAAGTCAGAGATATGATCGAATTGAGATCCTATCATTGCCATGCGATCCGCATCTGAATTTTGCTCCCTTGGCACCATGTGGATGTTAAAAGCTTTGAAACCTTCGATGAGGTCCCATACCCTATGCCTATAAGACTACATGTGAACATTTTTTGTAGCGGAGATGTTTCTAACTTGATTGATTACGAGTTCAGAATCTTTGAACACCACTAATTGTTTGATACCCATGCACTCCACGAAGCTTAGTCCTTGCACAAGACCCTCATATTCGACTTCATTATTTGAGCAAGCAAACTAGAAGTGGAAAGACCTAAAGATATGCTCATTAGATGGAGATGTTAGGTGTATCCCGACACTAGCGCCGACCTTGCATCTCGCACCGTCGAAATGCAATGTCCAGAGCTCTGAGGCTTGTTTAGTTGTAGAGTCTTTCAATACCCTCGGGAGCTCTTGATCCTCATCATATATGACATACGTGCCCAAAATTGTAGCATGATAATTTACAAAAGGATTGGTGCCTACATAGTCGGTTAAGAAGACTTCTTCTCGATTAGGTTTGTCTTCAGTTACCTACTCATCTCCTAGTAGCTTGCTACCACTGGTTTCTTCTTTGGTGACAAAGGTATGAGTGTCTTCGAAGTTGATCAAGGCTTCATTAGCTACATGTTCTATATGTAGAGGTTCTGATATTATCTTCATTTTAGCCCCGTGCTTAGTTTTGAGAATCAAGTGGAACCAATCCAAAGAGAGGTATTTGCCTATCTTTGAGGTGAATTCCTGGGACAAGCAAAGGCCGAACATGGGAGGGACGTCAATTATCACGGTGTCTTGTGACACTGTGATGCTAGGACAAGAAAACAAAGTTAATGGGAGGTCTTTAATGAGGCCTATAGTTTTGACCTTATTCCCATCCAACTACATAACTCCTCTCTTTAAGGGTTAATAGCTAAGCCCTAAAGCTCCAGCTATCTGCTTGGGCATGACTGTGGTGTTGGCACCAAATTCAATCATGGATTTGTGCAATAATTTCTTCCCTATGATGAGAGTTAAGAAAAAGGGTTTAGGTTTCAATTTCTCCTATTTGGCTTCAAGTGAAACCTCCTCTACAGTATTCATGAGAACTTTGGTCGGAGGCGATGAGTCAGTAGCATTTTCAGAAGCTTGTCATATTGGCTGCACAACTGCATATTTCTATAGGGCCTTCTGTAGTAATGAATTTTGCTCTAGAATGGCTAAGATATCCCAAAGGGATACATTAGTGGAAGATTTCTTCAATTGTTCCACCACGTTGAAGGGTGGCAAGTTTGGAGGCTTCTGTTCCTTGGACTTGGTGATGATAATCCCCTTGCACAACTGCGGCTGTGGAGCAATTGTGGAAGGGCCAGGGGGTTGGTCTAGGATGTTTTTGGGCTGCAAAGTGATCGGTTCACCTATGAATCTCCTCTTTGATCAAGTGTTGTAGTTAGATTATACTTATGGGATCGTTGATGCAAATGCTTCATAAGTGAACACTGCTTCCTCTCCTTCCATCCATGAGAGGAGGCATGGTCAGGAGCTATGTCATTTTCTTGTTCTAGGGACATTCCCTGCATCTGTACGGTGAGAATTGCATTCTCCATTTGGGGAGAGGCGTATGTATGTCCTAAATTTGTCAGCACGCCTTGGTTGCACTGCTCTGCAACTTTTTGTTGCAAATTGCCACGTGGAAAATTTTGAGGCATGTGCGTGTCGCTGCAAGAATAGCACCAGGGGTTGAAATCTTCAGCGAGATTGTTCTACCGTACTATCATCTCTCTGCTCATACTTGTTTGAGCGGCTCCCAAGAGAGTCGGTACCAGTACCATTTGGTTATTTGTCTAAGTTGGCAAATTCGTACATGCGACTCCTTGATATTGGTTATGTTGGTAGGAGGGTCTGCCACTTTGATAACCTTAGTAGGATGGTCTCGAAGGAGCAACCTGTTTGCGCTTGATAGTGGTTACTTCATTTGTTAAGTTTCATAACATCTCTCTTATGTCGTTCATCTCATCCTTTGAAGCACTGGATGTAGAAGCAGTATTTTATGGTGCACTCAGATATGTGTACATAGATGGGGGTGGCATAGGTGCACTAGTAGATGAAATCTCTTAAGTAGAAGTCGATATTTCAGGGAATATCGACATAATGGGCCAAGGTGGCAACTTCCCAGCATTGATTAGGTTGTTCTTCGCTTTAACTGCTATATTGTATGCATCCGATAGTGTGGTTCTGCCAAGTGACCGGATCATCATAGAGATGTCGATGTAGATGGACTTTAAGTAGAACATAAATGCTAACTTAGCCAGTGGTCAGATGACATTCTAGATTCTCTGCCAGGTTGTATGGAATCAACTGTTAAAATTGGTCATGGTTTCAGATGGGGCCCACTTGATTGTTGATAGTTGATGATATAGCGAAGATCTATCTCCGCCATTAGAGAATCTCTCATAAAAAGGATCCTCGAGCTCATCCCAAGTACTGATAGTATTAGCCGGTAGAGTGTGATACCAATCTAGTGCTCTTCCTCTGAAAGAAGCTTTAAGCAATGTCAGTGCTATGTTTTGATCATTATCTTCGTGCACCAGACACACATCTGCAACATCTTGTAGATGTTCAGATGGTGTTCTTGATCCATCTCTGGTAAACTTTAGAATAGCTTTAAGAGCAGAGACTGGGATAGGGGCCCATACGACGGGTGCGACTGGGGCTACAAGGGGACTTCCAATGTCCCAAGCCACATAATTTCAGTTCGAAATCAACATTATGGCTGGGATCTGAAAGTTCTATTGGGCAAGTTTGGGTATGCGTTGTTATTAGTGGAGGTACTAACAAGTTAGGATTATTTGTGGTTCGTAACCTAGTAACAGGCCGATGATTTGTACACCCTTTTGATTTGGTATATTTAAGTCGTCCCACCGAGCGTGCCAGGAAAAATAAAAACTATTGATGCCAAAAATTGGCAAGGTAACATCCCTTTGTGGGAAACTCAGTTAAAGGGGGGACCTATTGCGCTAAACTAAGTAACCTTTGGATTTTAAAGAAGTCGACTTCTTCTGTAACTGGGGTTTTGAATGGGAAAAGGAAGCAAATATGAAATAAAAAGATCTAACTAGGGCAATGCGCCAAGATCTAGATGTAAGGCACGATAGATCTATCCTAGAGATGCAATCTAAGGGCCCATTCAACAATCTACTATGTCCCAGAATGATAGAAAATAAAGATAGAAGGTTGAATGATTCACTTAATGACATAAAATAACATTCATGCACATTTACTAAAAAGAGGAGTCAAATACATGATCTAAACCAAAAAACTTGCATTAAATTTATAGAAGTTCTGCAAATGAAACATTCAGTACCATGATGGCACAATAAAACTTTATCAAAAATCCTTAAGAAAACAAAAAGGCCAAACAATGGCACAGTCTGTAAGTCTTTACAATGTTCTAAAAGAGATAAAGGCCTCATTCTTTTACCAATTTCTCCTATCAATTTTGAACCCTTGCTTCAAAAGAATAAGCAATATTTATAATGAAAACCCAACTTGGTGAGCCAATAATAGAAAAGATCCTCCAATCATGAGTAATGATGTATTAGTAATGATTTCCCCTTTGTCGTTGCAATTGAGAGGATGCCTTAGAGCCGAATGCATCCCCTGTGAATGATGGTAGTGGGTACAACAGACCAAAGTGTCAACACATGTCATCCACTCATGATAACAGTTACAAAACGTGATAGCTGGTGTGAGGTTATCGCCTGCTTTGTCCTCCTTTGCAATGAAGGTTTTGTTTTAGAAGATCACGAGGCAAGCGATCGGGGCCAATGTTCATCCCTCCTTTTATGCGATGAAATAATTGCATTGTGAAGACATGTGGAGGTCTCCAAGCATACTGAGATGAAGGTGGGGGCCGCTAAGAAATATGTATGAACCGATGCTACGTGGCATGCGGTCGGGGCCCGAAAGGAGAGCGATGGAAAGAGGTAGTGAAGATTATGAACTGTTGACATGTGGAAGCATGTTGACAACTTTTGAAAAGTGAGAGAAGGAAACCTTGCGAGGAGCGCTCGATTGACAAGTGGTAGCATTCATATAAAGCATTTTTGAAAGGAGCTCAATATTGCTTTTTAAAGGAGGGCGTGGCCGATACTTATGCAAAATAAAATAACCCGAAGGGAGCTTGGGAATTTTATATTCAAAAGTAAATAGAGATGAAGAGAGGGAGAGAGAAATAAGGGGAGATAAAGAAAGGGAGAAAGAAGTAGGGGGAGATAGAGATATATGGGAAGAGAAAGAGAGAGATAGAGATATATGGGAAGATAAAGGGAGAAAGAGGTAGAGATAGAGAGATAGATAGGGGGATAAGGAGGAAGCGAGGCAAAGATGGGGAGAGATAGAGAGAGGGAGGAGATAGAGAGAGGGAGGGAGAGAAAGGGAGTGAGATAGGTATAGGAGGAGAGATATAGAATAGGGGGAGAGAGGGAGAGAGATAGGTTGAAGAGGAAGATAGAGAAGAGGGGGAGAGAGGGAGAGAGATAGATAGAAGAGGGAGAGAAAGAAGAGGAGGGAGAGAGGGAGAGATATCTCAATATATATAGAGGGAGAAGGAGAGACATAGAAAGGGGGTGATATAGAGAGATAAAGGGGGATAATGAAAGAGATAGAGAGATAATGATAGAGGTAGAGAAAGATATGGATAGAAAGAGATAGAGAGGAGTGAGAGGGAGATAAAGAGAGAAATAAAGATAGAGATATAGAGTAGGAGAGATGGAGGGAGAGATGGAGTGAATGAGAGAGAGGGGGAGAGGGAGATATTATTTAATCTAGCCACATGCTACTAGAATTTGCAATGCAACCATGCACAAACACATACTCTCTAACATATTAACATACATATCTAGTTTTCTATTGGAATAATCCTTGAACCTCCTTAAGGTGCAAGTGCTAGTATATATAACTCTTTATATATAGAATTGTCTCCCCTCTATCTCCCTTTATTTTTCCTCATCTCTCCAAAGATCAATTAAACTATCAAATTTTTTATATATTAATTTAATTTTCTCTATATAAAAATATATTAATTATTAATTATAATAATTTCATATTTATATTTAATAATTTTTATTATAAAATATAATATATAATAATAACAAGTGATGCATGGCATCGAGTTCCTGTCGGTGAGTATTGAGCTTAAAGAAAAACTGTTAATGAGGAGACTTGATAGAATAGATAGATGAAAAAGTTAATAAAAAGAAAACAAATACCACAAAAGATAATGGTAGCGAAATAAAAAATAACTCAAATATAACAAGGGTTGTGTCGTAGCTGGAGTCCTTGCAAAATGGGAAAAACAAGGTTGAACATAATTTAAACTCTTTATGTATAGAGTGATATAATTTTAACTATTATTGGCATGAATTGAACATGAAGATTAAATTAGATATCACAAGTTGAATTTTAAAATATAAATAAATAAATAAAAACTTAAAGTAACATTGCAAACCAAATGAAGCTGAAATTTAAACAGTAAGTATAATAACAATTCATTGATTCCCTAAACATTTGATAGAATCGTAATCATAGAAATAATATAAAGCATGATTTATTGAGAGATGCCAAAAAAAGTAGTGTGGCATCATGCATAATACAAAGGTACAATTAGCAAAAAGCTCAAAAAACAATGTTATCATTCGATTGAATTCAGAAACTAAGGGTTCCAAAACTTGCACACTTCCATTTGACAATCCAAGGCAAAATTGGTTTGGCTCTATAGGGTGAGCTGCAACAAGAAGTGGGTATGTAGAGAGCTGAAAAATATATAAATATCATAAATGAGATGTACATATCTGAAACAAACAAATAATTACTTCCTATAGAAAGTGAAGTTATCCATGGGCATTACATAGGTTATGTTTAAAACCTTGATTTCCTACACAAACAATATGCCTAGAGAAATTAAATTTACAGTGTACATGGATTGTATTTCTCATCTACAATTATAAATTTAGATGAGCTCAACATTAAAAAATGCACCCAATCCCAACTATGGAGATTCCACAACAACTCACCTAATATTTGAAAGAATATAAGCAAATGGAGCAATGCGACATCCAGGTTTCAATGTTTGAGCATGGAATATGTCAACAATAACATTAAAGAAATTGGAAAATATTAGTTGACTATCACAAGAGTAGGTAGTTTAGATATTTAAGTAGGAAGTGAGATAGATGGTACCCATTGCAAACAATCATCAAAATACAAACTCCTGGTTAGGCAAGTGCACAAATAGGAACAATTAATACAAACCCAGACAAAGGAAGTGCATACACAAGATTGTAAATTCCATACAATATAGTAAGATAATTTATGCATACCTGCATAAGGGGAAAAATAACAAAAACACTAGGTTAAACTTCCCAATCGACCAACATAAAAATATTTGAGACAATTATGCAGACTTATTTTTGTGGTTTCTCCTCAGGTCAAAATTGAAATAGATTTAATTATAAAGTTCACATTGCAAAAGAAAATTTACAAGGAGAAATTTCAGTAGTTAAATCTAATGACAGTCAAGACTATTATAAAACCAAGGATATGTCAGAGGATGTGAACCACAATTGGTAAAATGACCAATTCATATAGAGCCTGGCAAGGTTCAATTCCTTAGATGCAAGTCAAAAAGGAAAAAATTAAAATAATTTCAAAAATTCCATTGTCCAGCCCATATCAAGGGTTCGTTAAACTCAGGGGCATGGCAACGTGGTCTATACAACCAATACAATTGAAGGCATTTTTATCATAAAAATTGCAAATTACAAGGAAAAGTGCTTCAAATTTTACAAGCATCATTAAAGTTGGGACTTACAATTCAATAGTACGTCCCCAACAACAAAGGTTTTCCTTCTAATATTTTGAAATCTGTTGGAAGATCAATAGGAATTGCAGACAAACAATCACAAATAATATAGAACAAGAAACTTGAAAAAATCATGGTTAGAATGGATTTGCATACCCCTTAAAAATAATTACAAAAAACCTAGCAGTCATTTAGTCTGAAGCGGTGTCAAAACCTTATTCATTCAAATTCAACCCCGAAATTTCAAAACCTTTAGGTTTATGTACGGAAAAAAGCACAATTTATGTAAACAAAGATCTACAAGAAGCATTACCTCAATTATTACTATTCAGAATGCCACATAGATAGCTAGAGGCCCTCAAAAAGGACAAGAGATTTGCTTCAGAAGGAATGGGCAAATGCTCACAAAGTGTCTGCAATTTGTGTGGGATGTCCTTTCGCCAAACTCTAATAGTTTCCTAATACCCTTGTATTCATGGCTAAAGCTTAAAACTAATCCAAGACATAGTTTGAATAGAGCCAAGAGCTAGACCTATAATCTTTTGCTCATAAATTGAATTTCACAGAAGAAAATAGTGGAAGACATTAGTTTAAATATTAAAGCAAAATCCACTAGAAATCCCTTAAAAGTTCCAAGTAATATTATTTAGTAGAAACCAGAAATTGTAGACTCATGCCAGTTTGCATTTTTTTTTTAACATAACTAGAAAACGTAATAATGAGAAAATAAAAAGCCTACCTCAAGAAAGATGTCACTGCAACAAAGATTTCCATAACAATAGACACAAATGGATATTCATGTTGCCCTAGCATGTACAAAGTGCCCAAAGTTTGAAGTTTAGATGAATAGAAACAAAGAATTAACATTCCTATCTAATACATTAATAAAAAACAAAGCACAATGAGCACACGTAGCTATCCATCGCTTCTAGCGGCTTCTCCTCGAACTCGGTGGCATTTAATGCATTAACTGTGCATTAAGTGATTATGTACCCCACAACTGCCAACAAAGCTCTCACAATTTGCATTTAATGTCAAAATATCCGCCCAAATTTATCTATGTCATCCTATTTTCCTAATTTCCTTAAAGAAAAATGAATTATAGCGCTACTCTTACCAATTAAAAAAGAGAAATACCAATTTTTAAATATAAAAAATAAGTTCTTAAATTCAAACTATAGAAATACAAAAAAATATGTTTAAATTATAGAATGTGATTCAAGGCCAGTGCAACATATGGAACAATTGCCATAGTAACCTGCCTCTTAGAGAAACTAATAAACATATAATTTTTTTTGATGTGTAAGAGTTTATTAAATATAATAAAAAAGGTTCAGTTTAACAATCGACTATTACTCAATAGAGAGAGTTAACATAGAATCCAAAACATTAGCCTTCCAGGACCACCAAAATCGGCCGAACCAAGAGTTTAACAGGCATTGTAAACAACTATAACACTGACGACTGGAACCATTATAAAATTTACAATTCTATCCATTAAAATGACAAAGAGATGCTAAAGCAACCATGACCAGACCAACCAAAACTACCCCTATTCTAAAAGGACTAACCCCCTGCTTACATGAATTTGTTTAAAACTGCAAAATCTGCGAACTCCTCCTTCCAGTCTTCTTTATCCACCGCCATCAGCCCAAAAACCTTCTTCAGGAAGATAATGGCCATCGTCGCAATAGCCCTATGCAACATCAATCCTAGACCCTAAAATTCCAAAAGAAAAGAATAGATTTTAATTGTGTCCTCCAACTTGACCCGCTCCACATCACAAGGATGAGGGCAACCTCTTCCTTCAATCACCACACACAAAACCTCATCAATGCCTTCGACTAGGTCCTTCTTAAAAAGTTTCAACAACAACAACTTGGCCTTAGCCTTCGGCTCCAAATTATTGAGCAAAGAGGCAAGAAACCGAGACAAAATATGGAGATTATCTCTCCCATACTCCTTGGCCTCCACATGTCCCATTCCCAACACCATCTTTACCGCCGCTATCACCAACGGATCATGCTTCACCAAGATTCTTTTCAAACGGTGGTTTGTAATTTTCCTGAAGGAAGTCTTTCCCTTCGACGAACCCAAGGATATAGGCATGTCCACTCCAAAACAGGCAAGTCCCACAACATAAACCTCCACTACAAATTTGGTGCACTTCGCCATCCTCCACCTTCTATTAGAGGCACTTGATAGAAGGGAAGGCAAGCAACCACAACCATCTCACATTAAGAAACAAAAATAATGCAGAATAGAGCCGAGAGAACCATTAAAACTCAAGTTTTGATGCCACCGCCACTCTTTCAAATCGTACTAAGTCACTTGGTGCGAGATGTCATTCCATAAGGGATGAGCTTGAAAACCATTAAAAACCATCATAAGAAAAAGTTGTCTCCAACTACAAACTGGCAAGGCCCGTACATTCGCCTTTAAGGCATCACCAACTTTTGCCATCCTAGCTGCCAATTTGCCACCTCATACTTGATTTCCGCCTGACCAACGCCACCGTGACATACATGCCACCTTCCTCTCCCTGCTTGGAGGGGCGCCCTCCCTACCACCCACGAAACTAATATACATAATTATATTATATATAATTTAATCTTTATTATATTAAATATACATTATATATTAAATATGCTAATATATACTTAACTACGTAGGATAAAGATGCCATAATGTTAAAACCTAAATGTGCTCATTGTTAGGATCTTGGCCGTAATTTTCATTTTAATAAACATGATCTAAAACCCTCGTGAAACCTTATTTTCAGGCTGTAGCTCGCCAAATTGGAGAAGTGAAAGGTGAATACCCTAAACCGAAACCCCCAGAATCACCTTTGGGCGGCCTCCATACCACACCCAATCGACCTGCAGCAAACACCACCCCACGATTCCTGTGCATAGATTGTCGCGAAGATGAAGGTTTGTGTAGTCATATTTGTTGTAACTTACCTGTTTTTTTTCTTTTAATTTGGTTTTAATGGGGTTGAATGCAGTTCAATATAGCAAATCCCACCACTGGATGCCAGAAGAAGCTCGAGATCGATGACGACCAAAAGCTGTGAGTACACGTGAAGCTGTCTCACTACCTTGCAATAAGTGTGCTTAAAAGATTAGAGTGTTTTATGAAGTTGAGTTTAGCAATATTGTGCCTTGTTCAGCAGCTGGTCATCAATGTGTCATGTTTTGACCAATCTTTACTTCCAGAAACAGTACAAATATCAAATTTGAAAACTTTACTTTTGGCCCGTAGAGAGTGTAATCCTTTTATAAGTTAAATACTGGATCAATAGGTGCTTTCATACTCTTAAATTTCAAGTATACACATCTATGCCATTGAAGCTTTTCATCGATTTGCTTTTTTTTTGCCATTTTTTGTCACAAGTATGATGTAACCTATGTAAACCTACTGCAAGGTTATCTCTTTGAAATGGTACTTTCTGACCATGTTTTAATGGACTTTTTAAGCTAAACATTCCAATATTGTGCTGTGAAAAACTACTTAAGAGTGCCTTTCAAGTTGGAAAACTTTACTTTTGGCCTGTAGATAGTGTAATCCTCTTAGTTAATACTGGATGAACATGTGATTTCATGTTCCTAACTTCTAAGTATACTCATCCATGCCAACGAAGCTTTTCATGGATTTAGTGTTTTTGCCATTTTTTTTCATGAGTATACTGTATCCTATGTAAAACTATTGTGAGGTTATCTCTTTGATATAGTAGTTTCTGCCCATGTTATAGTATATATTTTCAGCAAAAAAGTTACAACATTATGCTGTGAAAAGCTACTTACAGTACCTTTCAAGTCTAGGGATTCAAAATGTCCCATGTAGTTATAACTCATAAGTTATAACGTAGGAATTATTGACAACACTGAGCCGCCATAAAGTATGAACATTGAAATGGTAGTATGTATGATTCATTGAGACATTCTTTCCAAATTGTGCTTTGAAACTACAAAAAATATAAGAGGTGAGGCTAAATTACTGGGTTCTGCATAAACCCTGGCGTAACCCAAACTTGTCCAGACTGGGTTCTGATCCTGGTCCAGATCTGGCCTAGGTGTACCAGTTTCCTTCTATGTCTGACTGCATCCAGGTTGGATCTGGAAGCCTGGGGTAGGAACCTGGGTGAACCCAGGAAGATCCTGCCTGGGACCCAAAAAATAAATTAGGTAAAAATTAAATGAAAATAGCAAAAAATTAGAGATCCCTTATACTAAATAACAAAATTCCTTAGTCTTGGTTGAGGATGAGGGGGATGAGGCTGCTTCACTGCATCGTTCCAGGTGCAGCCAGTGAGAGTTGCTCTGACACTACCTGCCCTTTCAACAAACCAGCTAATAGCATTGATGCCTGGGCTGAAGAGTGATGTGACAATTTCTATTTGGTTTTACATGTGCAGATGGACTAGTGTTTAACCATTTTGATTTATCTTTAGCATTTGACAATTGATATTGAATTATCAATTATCAGCTGTGTTATTTATTTAATGTGATAACCCTGGGTTTTAATCAACTTTAAATCGCTAGGTTAGGGTTTATTATGCTCAAAATAACTCCTATTTGTGGCTAATCAGCACACAAGAAGTAACAACAATGAACAGATTGAAATATCAATACCAAATCTCACTTAAACACTGTAACAGCAATCTGCAAACAACACAAACTGCGAATTTCTGATATCAAATTCCGGTCCAGACTTTAGATTGACAGCCCAGCCAAACAAGTGCACATTAGGAGTAGTCTGATTGACAATTTTCCTCAAGGGATTAGGAGTACACAGACCCCAAGGCGCTGTCACAACATGATCTTCATGAATGACCTGTCAGAAGGTGATAGCAGCTAGCAGGAGGCGGCACCTAGGGCTAGATATCTCTGCTGTAGACGCCTCCAGGAAGGTGGATCTGAGCTTTAATGGCTGTTGACTCACTCTGGCTTCTCAAGTTTGACCCCAGATCTGAGTATGTTGGAGCTGCAAATTGCCTGTGGGGCCACAGGGAGACAGGGTCGCCTCCAGATATGTTCGCCCTGAGAAGTAATGTCTGGTCCTTCTTCCAATTTGGTGATGGCTTAGAGATATGGCTCCTCAACTAGGATTGTTAGCCTACAAATGAGGGCGCTGGATCTGACTTGCATACAACTCTCCCTTCAATCTGCACACGCCTAAATTTTGAGTGTGGACACCCCTGGTGCAGAGATTAATGGTGATTAGGATCTGCAGATTGCTCCCCTTCAATGCACCGAGTGCAGTAGATTGACTCACAGTAATAATGGAGTTGCCTGAGTATTGATTATACCATCCACAGCTGCTGCCCTATGGAAACTGTTCACAAAATTCTGTCTAACTGGAAGGGTATGACGGCGGCACAGGCAAACTCTTGACAACCTCCTGTTATCTGGTGTTGGAAACACAAAGGAATTTCGGAACTCGAAATGACACAGCATAGAGGAAAACTGATAAGACAAGGTTAAGGGTTTCGTCCTAACTCCTAACCTTGAAGACCTGACAGGGTTTTCGTTGTGCAACTGCAAACCAACTTAGGAAAAAATACTCCCAAAATTCTTATCAATTCTCCATGTCCAAAATGACGCCAGAATCTTCTTTTTATATTAAGCTACAAGTTAGGTTCATAGGGCCCCAAACATTGGCGCCAGAATTTAAAATTTAAATTTCAACTTTATTTTATTTTAATATTTTATTATTAAATATTTATTAATTAATATATTTTAAGAGGTGTTAAACCCACCCCGCTGCTCCCCCTCTCGCCCAACCCCTCCCATTAATTCATGTCCCGGTCAACCAAGCCAAGAAGGAACATGACAGTCCCCCCTTCCTCAAATTGCTTGTCCTCGAGCAATGATAAATCGAGGAGCTCCGTCTGCTTCATATCAGGGCAACAGATCATGGAATGATGCTCATCAACCCTGGGTCCCACACGTATCCTAAGGGAAACCTTATGTTTAAAAACACCTTGGAACTGGAATATACCTTGTTCTAAAGCCCTCTGTAATCAAGGGTACTCTCTCCCCAACATGCCATCATCATGGATCCCACATTGCAATAATTTGGGCCAATGCCTTAACAATTTGTCATGTCCTTGCTGCACCTCTGGAAATGAGTTAGGACAATTGCATTTCAATTGAGATTCCACCCACTTAGTAACCACAATGATGATTCCCTTCAGCTGCAACCCTTCATCAACTTTTTCCATCTGTCATGTCCCCTTGCATAACACCACTCAACCAAGGGTCCCACCATTTGCAAAACCAAAGGAAGAAATCGCATTCACTATCCTAGCTGAATGCCTTAAAAGAATAATTAAAATCGATAATGTAAAAGACAATATTAACATACATTAATTGTCTTTTAAAGATAATCGCTATCATTAAAGAGAATGATGGGGTGCCTCCAAACAAAAAGACATGGCCAGAATAAAAGGATGCAACCTTTCACATGCATAGATATAGATGAAAAAACCATTCATGAAGGGGGTATCGAAGCAGAAAACAAGAGAATAGACATCCGCCAAAGAGATATAAAGATAGCAACATGATTCTGAACAGGTATATTTCTGCCACTCAAATACACCCATTAATTTTATACATACTGCATTGATTAATTAATCGTACGACAGCGATCTGACATGTTGCATAGTTCAATTATTTTTCATAGCCACAGCCCGATATAATTATAGTGATCAATTAATTTCATAGCAACAGTCTGTTATATCTGTGTTGTTCGATTACTCTTCCTAGTGATAGCCTAATATAATTATATTGATCAATTACTTTTCATAGCAATAGTCTGATATAGTTGCATTGATGAATCATTCCTTATAGCAGCGGTCAGATATAATTGCATTGATAAATTACAGCATTGATTGGTCAATCCTTCCTAGCTGCACATGGTACTGGATTAGTTGTGATTCATAGACATCAGATTATACACACGCATTGATTCTTTGTCTTCACAGTTCCCAATCTGTCATGGGTGCATTGACTGACTTGCATAGATCTGGTTCTATATTGTAGTGCTGTTATCTCATCCACTATCAGTTGCTACTGCATACATCAATCTGATTTTATAAGCATTAGTATTTGTCATTTCTTAGGCATGGATTTAGATGTTGTCTTAAGTAGCCATAATATGGATAGTTACTCTTATACATTAATGCCTAAGGATAAATCTGAATGTTTGAATCTGCCTGAAAGCCTGCTTGGGGGAAAGTGCACGAGAAAGCGGTGCGTGCCTAGAGATCCCACTCAAGCTCCACCCAATCCTAAGGCAAGCTTGGGCAATGGAGGAGTGGACATCCCACTCAAGTTCCACCCAATCCTAAGGCAAGGATGGGCCATGGAGGAGTGGAAGTGCCTAGACCGCTTGTGAGCTCTGCCTGATTCCACTTGTAGGCAAAGTGTCTTCTGAGGTTGTGATATGGTTGGGGAAAGCAGGTACAAGTCACCAGCAGGGAGAGTTGTGGTATACAACCTCTTAGGCTTGGCAACTGCTTCGGGTGGACCGTGGATCCATCCATGTTGCTCCTAGTTCATAATAGTTGCATTAATGATAAATTTATAAATGTGATGCCATAAGCTAATGCTAACAAATTTATGTGCATATGTGGAAATATTGTTCATGTGGTAATTTCAGGTTTCAATCAAGATTCCACCAATAAAGAGCTATTCATTGATAAGGAGAAAACCCTTACCCTAGTTTGTGGAACTTGTGATCAATAGACGAATTTTAGGGCAAACCAGGACGAGGGACCTTACACCATCAAGGATTTTCCCTTAAATTGAGCCAACTTTCTGCTATTCATGGCTGATAACAGCTGTACCAACAATCTGATAGTGATGTAACAGCATCAAAGCTGATATCCCTTTGGAAAATTCGAAGGTATGAATATTGCAGGAGCTGAAAATACTTCATCAATCATATGTTGTTTTTGCTTTGTTACAAGAAGTAATTGAAGATCTCGAGGAGGGTCATGGTCCATTCTCATGCAATGACCAGTTAAAACAATGGCTTCTAGCTCAAATATAGCCTGTAATGTCCCTGCATTTCCAAGATTCTTACAAGCAATATTATCCAATTCGTCAATAGCAATTCCAAGCTCAACAAGCCATGGCTCAGAAACATCCAAATTTATGGTTAAACATTAGACAAGGACATGTTTGAAATCCATGCAGCTGGACCATTTAACAGTGAACTTTCACTGCTCAAATCATTCTTTGTTGGAGTGACATAACTGTAGAAGTTCTTTAGTGGGAGATCAGCAATTGAGCTCAAGGAATTTATATTAATCCGCAAGCCATGTTGGAACCATTTCTCCAGTAGACAAGGAAGTGGGACAATCTTTTGACCAGAAGAACTCAAAGGATTAATGACAGCATCTATGTTAACATTAGTGTGCTCCCTACCTTGGACGATAGCACTGTTCTCAGCACTTGGAAATTTTAAACGAGCTACCTCAGAACTTCACGAATGAGTAACCATTGCAGATGAAATTGCCATTATTCTGTCGCTGATAAAATCACTTGCTATTTCATTAGGTTCTATTCCAGCCCATTCAACTTTCTCAATGACAGTTGCAACATGTTTGATTCTTCTATCGTATACTACAATTTCTAGTAGCTTCAAATCATCATTAAAATAACTTTGTTCTACATGAAGGATCACCCTTCGATTAGTAATGACAGCAGTACCTCCTGACTTCAGTTCTAGCTCTCGAGAACAGAACCCTGACACCTGTTGCAAATAATATTTGCAACTTAAAAGGTCCCAAGTGCCTGCAGATAGCTTAGATCTCAAGTTTTCAGACTTCAAGTCACTTGATTCAACAAACTTAGCAATTTCTTCAATAAAGGTATTGACATTGGAATCATTTCCTTGTAAATAATATATATATTGAGACTCATACCAAACAATTAACTGATTTAAGAAGTTAAGGCCTTTGTACAATCCCTGACAGAGGTTACAGTAGAACCAATAACCTTCATGAGAAGCAGATGAGGAGATTGCTCAGAAAAAGAATCTGAATTATCCACATTATATAGTGCACAAACACATGCCCTCCTTGAAACATCCAACAAATAGCGAAGAAACTTCAGCCCTCTCAATAGATGAGTGAAGACTTCACACCATCTTTAATTTCAGGAGGATGTAGATATTGAAGTTTTATTGTCACAGAACCTTTCTTTTCAACCAATGCAGAAAGTGACAGAATTTTCTGATGGCCCCTTCCAACTGTGAATGACTTGTGGATTGTGTCGGGGATGACCACTCTCTGAAAGGAATTTTCCAAAAACATTTGTATTGGAACTAATTTGTTTATGGTGGATCCTTTTTGGAATTTTGTCAACCTCCTCATTCATAGCCTGAATGGTTCGATCTGGTTCCTGACTAGGTGGATGAACAAGGCCATTCATCAAGAGACAGGGTTGGAATTTTGACAACCATAGCTTGAACATAAATAAAGTACTTTGATAAGCCAGGCTTTTAAATATCACTTCATTTTCCAAACTCAACAAAATAATTTGTGGTGGTGAGACAGCTTTCAATTTTATAGTCTCTACAAAAGCCTGTTCCACATCGCCTATTTTGGCAACCTCATCATCATTGGCAAACCAAAGATTGTTCAGGTTGTTTACAAATTAGACTGCTAGTTTTATCTCATAGTTCTCCTTGATGCAAAGGAACCAAGAAATCATAAAACTAGAAGTATCACCACCATCATTCGTGTGTCCCATTCTTTGCTCCTTATCAAAATAATTAGGGACTTAACCATAATTTTCTTCAATTGTTTTAGCTAGTTTTGATAAAAACAAGATAATGACATAAATAGCATGATACTGACTTTTGCAAATATAATGAGTTTGGCCAGGGAAGACTGGCATGAGCAGCTCATCCAGATTGCTCTGCCACCATTTATACACTGAATCCTCCTTGAGTTTGCTCAGGTAGTGTAGATATGGATCAGAAATCTACATGCAAAGGCCCCTGTTCTAACGGTGCATGTGTATGCAATAAATTTTTTTGATTGAATCTGCAAATTGAACCCCTGAAACCCGAACCCGAACCAGTACCAGGACTGGTAACTTAGCTTAAAGTAAAGAATAATAAATCCAAATAAATGGAATGTTGGGAATGTTATGATGCATGTGTTTACAATGTCTTTTTTTGTCAACAAGGTACTTTATGAAGCTCTGGTGGTCAAGGTCAGCCATGCTCCAACTTGTCACGGGTGATGAAAGATACAAGGACTAAGAGGAAGCGAAGTGTCTACTGTTTACTACAAATCAATGATTTGGTTTGTTTTCTTTTTAACTAGAGCATACATAGGATTGCCTAGCTCCCCTGGATAGATTTGATAGCACTAATTAGAGTAGCAAGATGCTAATTATTGGTGGTATGGCTTGGAGCTTGTTTCCATTGTCGTGCTGTTAATGCCTCGAAATTTCAGTCTTGTGAGGCCCAATTTGATTCTCTTGGCTTTGCTGCATTGGTTTGAGAATTCCAAGGATCATGGCATTATACTTAATGTCTCTGTTGTGATCACCACTTACTCCTGATCCAGCGTTAGCTAGATTTAGTTTACATGCATTGTCCTATGTTATCCATGACTTATTCCTACAGAGTATTTGAGGTCTTCTAGGGACTTAATATTGATCCCCATAATCAGGGAATCAGTAGTAAGTTATAAGACATATTTCATAGTATTTTGTCAATCAGCTAGGGGCATTATATGTTTGCATGAGTGTGAAATGGTCAATGTATGAAAGGGCACCAATATAATAGGTCACATTATAAGAAATTTGATGATGAAGTCAGGATATTTATACATATTCTTGATTTGGTAGTTTTTTATGTTTTTTGTATGAGAAATATTTTGTTGCAAATCTGCTTTTACTTTTTAATGTTATTTCTAGTTGCTGCTATATGTGCAAATACACTAACGTAGAATCATGGATGGCTGTGGTGGAAAAGCTTGTAGGCTTTCACCATTTACTTAATACACAGGCTTGGAGAGGTGTATATTATGTGTACCTAAACGGCTACTATAATGTTTTTTGTTTTGATGTAGCATTGAGATTAACATTGTTTTTTGGGGCTTGGATGTGTATGTAACAGGCTATTTTGGTCAATGGATTGGTATGAAATTGCCTTCAACAATGTCGTTGAATGACTTAGTTTAGCTTTTACTTGTTAGTTATACAGATTTAGGGTCATGAAAAAAATTGCTCTTGTGATACAGAGATTTGTCTCCATTCTGTTTATTGTAATGTCTTTTCTGGATAGATTTGACATTAGACTTCAGATATCATTTACGTGTGACATGGCTTTGGATAGTTTCAGTGCGTCATATATCATTTACATATGATATGGATTTTGATAATTTCAGAGTGTCATATATCATTTACATATGATATGATATGGGTTTGGATAATTTCAGAGTGTCATATATCATTTACATATGATATGGGTTTGGACAATTTCAGAGGATGCAGAATTAAATGGGTATGATATTTTTGATATTATCTGAAGCTTAAACTAAGTCTTGTTCTTTTGGTTCTGCGTATCAACAGGCGTGCCTTTTTTGACAAGAGACTTTCACAGGAGGTCATCGGTGATTCCCTTGGAGATGTATGTATCAGTTATTTGGCTATTGATATGAGCAACAAATCTTTGGCTTCTATTAGTGTTGTTATGATTTCTCATGCCTGTATCTTTCAATTTTCAGGAGTTCAAGGGATATGTCTTCAAGATTATGGGAGGGTGCGATAAGCAGGGGTTTCCAATGAAACAGGGTGTTCTTACTCCAGGCCGTGTCCGGCTCCTCATGCACCGAGGTGAAGTTCTAGTTTCAAGTTTTGTATTTATGTAGAGTTCACATTGTTGATTCATACCAACAACATGATAATTTTGTATACAGGCACCCCCTGCTTCCGTGGCTTTGGAAGGCGTGATGGAGAACGGAGACGAAAATCTGTTCGAGGATGCATTGTTAGCCCTGATCTCTCTGTTTTGAACTTGGTCATTGTGAAAAAGGGTAAATATTTATTATTTCTGTATTCAATTGTGAAATTGTCAAAGTTTTCAGAAGTCATTGATTTTTATGGATGTTTTAGCATCTTCCATCCAAATCTTTTTGCAGGAGAAAATGATCTTCCTGGTCTGACTGACACTGAAAAGCCAAGGATGCGAGGGCCCAAGAGGGCTTCAAAGATTCGAAAATTGTTCAATCTTTCCAAGGAGGATGATGTCAGAAAGTATGTTAATACATACCGTCGGACTTTTACATCTAAATCAGGTTAATAATCTTTGCCCTAACTCAGTATGATTTTTCTTATTAATTTTGGTTCTGTGCAGCAAAGAGTAAGGTTATGTTTTTTCTCGTTAGAACAAACTAGGTTTGAAAGAGTAGGTATCATAATTGATAAAGAATTTTTTCGTATCTATTTTTATCTCAGGTAAGAAACGTAGCAAGGCTCCAAAGATTCAGAGGCTTGTAACACCATTGACTTTGCAAAGGAAGCGCCACAGAATAGCTGAGAAGAAGAAGCGAATTGTGAAGGCCAAGTCTGAGGCAGCTGAATATCAAAAGCTGCTAGCTTCAAGGTTGAAAGAACAACGTGAACGCAGAAGTGAGAGCTTGGCCAAGAAGAGAACAGCATCCCGCCTTTCCGCTGGATCTAAACCATCAATTGCTGCATAATTTTTTATTTTTTTTCTTAATTTTGTCGAGGCTATTGTTATAATGGGCATTGCAGACTAAATGCAATGGCAATTGAGGACAGAGGCAAGCAGTAATACTTTAATTGTTGGCTATTCTTAATAACATTTGTTTTGGTATGATGATGAAAGCTCCGTGTTCAGAATATTTATATGTTTTATAGAAATAGTTGCCATAAATTCTTGCAATTATTGTGTTGGCATTTTTAGAAACATTCTGTTGTTTATTATATTTATCTTTGTTTTAGTATTTTCTAATTATGATGCATGGCAATGCTACATTTGGAATGGTTGGGGTATATTCTCCGAAGATCTCTCTGGTTCTTTTGGGTAGTTATTGAAAATGTTAAATGCATTGTCTTGAAATATTTATAAGAATCTTAACCATGTTAGAACTATATTTTAAGGTTTTGGCATTACTATGATTTGGCCCTTTTGTTAGAAGTTTTTGTTGCCACTACCTTGGGTATTTATTTCACTTTGATTTACAGATTTCATGCTTCAGTACTTTTCTATTCTTCTTCGTCCAAAAAAATTAGAATAAATGACACACAGAGTGATAAGTGGCTTATATTTCGAGGGGGGATGAAATCCTAAGGCCCAAGTTATACTTTCGCAAGGTTTCGATATTTATTTTGGTTAATTGTTCTATGGCAACCCAACTATTTTCTCCGATGTACCAGGTTTTTTGTATTTGCCTTGTCTGTACAGAAACACGAAATGAAGTGTGTTAAAATATTGGCCAAGAGGTAAGAACGCAACTTTATAAATACTTTGAAGTTTTTTGTCCGCCAAGTATAATGTTAGGGCATTGAAGTTGAGTTTCTGATCCTATGTTTATAAAAGTGTCTCCTGTACAAGCTGAAGAGGGCTTTTGGAGTTTACCATACAGAACTTATTTGCCTCTCAGTGTTCAGAATTACTAAAATTGAGAGTTTAACCAAGTGTTTAAACAGTTGCCGTGCATCTTTGATTTAGAGTTAAAAAATAGTTTAGGGGTTCGATGCTATTTTCTTAATCCAGGTCGAAAGTGGCGATTGCAATCCACTGCCAGTAACCAGCGTGACATTGCTTTACGATGCTATGTTTTAACCTGGTTTTTACATACCCCTAATTAAGTAGGTTCTTTTGACTGCAGGAGACAAGTCATCTTCAAACAGTTTTCTTTTTCTTTGTGTCACTCTTTGTCATCCATGAACACGCATATCAATATTTGGATTCTATAGTTGTTTTGTTCAACAAGATATAGAAGTATGACCAAATGTTTTAGGGCTGTTTTAATTAAATCTATTATACTTGCAAGGTAAGTGCTAGATGTACGACTTGAGATATGTGCGAAGATTAAACAATGAAGGGGAGTTATAAAAATGATCTATTTCTTTATTTTATAAGTGAATCTTTGGGTAATCAAGTCTTGACTGCTAATCAAACTTACTATTAATTTACAATGAAGAGCTTTTGGCAAAACCGTGTATTTTGTTACAATAAATATCTGGATTGTACTTTTTAATCTATCATGAATTTGAGAGCTCTGCTAGAGTAACATGATTAAAAGGGCGTGAGAAACTAAGAAACGATGGCCAAGGTAAACAAAGACGCATGGTTGAAGAAGTTTCTTTATTGATGTCGATGGTAACAGAATGTTTTTAACATATGGATGGAAGTTATCCTAGAAGAGGTTTTTGAAGCAAGTTACAAAGGCAGGTGTAATGATGTAAATGCATGCCTAACAAGTTGGAAAACATGACCCGCAGTTTTATTGAAGAAAACAGAGTGGATCAGTAACAGGTACCATTATATAGTCCACTCGGTGGTTGCAGAGGTTGGTTACACATGCAACTTGCTGAGATAGGGTGGCTACCATAGGGACACTTGTATATGGTTATCTTGAATGGGTTGCAATGAGACATAAAGTGATAAATAAGTCAAGAATTTTGAATGAAAGTGGGTAGATAAGTTAAGAACTTTCAATCTAAAATAAAAAAGAAAGAACTAAAACTAAAAGGAAAGATTTTAAGATACTAGCATTAATTTTCTTAATGTGGATCTAGTAGTTGTGCATCTGAACTTTGAACTTTTTAAAATCTTAAAATGTTTGAAATAATAAAATTTCTTAAATGTTGATCTAGTAGATTTGCTCCAAATTCTTTTAACTTTTTAAAATCTTAAAATGGTATATCAAATAGGTGTAAAATATGATTGGTGAATTTATTTATTAAGTTGTTTATTTGTACATGCATATCATCCATTGTTTCATAACCTTTCAAATCATGCATAAGGTTCTAACTTAATTTATGCATAGAGTTCTAACTTAATTTATTTATTAAGTTGTTTATTTGTGCATGCATATCATCCATTATTTCATAACCTTCCAAATCATGCATGGGGTTCTCTAAACATTAGTTTGCATTTTAATATATCTTGATTAAAAGTTATAGATCAAATTATAAAAAACATCGGTGCAAGATTTATTACCGTGATGTTAAAACAAAACAAAATTGCAGTGACCCTTTGACGTAAAACATTTTAACCTTAAACCTAGTTATCACTCGTTCTTACATTTCTCTTGTCTTACTCATTGCAACTCTTCCTAGAGGTTGGTCAATGACACACTAAGATGGCGGCTTCTGAGTTGGGATGAGAATATATGTGGACAATCGACATGAAAACTTCATAGATAATTGTTGTGTATATGTCGTTTTAGTAACTAATTGTATGTAGTTTACGAGATTTTTTTAAATTTAACTATTTTATTTATTGGGGCATATACATCCATTATTTGGAAAAAAAATATTATGCAAATCATTTGTGGTTTTTATATGCAACATTCATTTGCATTTGTGTGGTTGTATATGTCCATTACCACCATTCCTCAAGAATGACGCATGAAATTATTATTGATTTTTGTATGTAACATTTGTATTTTTGAAATCAAATATGTTTGTGTAGGCAATACAATTTTTTTGTGTATAACTTTTTCCAACAAAGAAGATCTTGCAAAATTTCATGATCAAATTGTAAGAATGACCCTTTATAGGTTGAGGGTTTTTAGTACAACTTTTTATTCAATTAGAATATGTTTCAATTCACAAATATGGCATTTTAATTTTTTTTTTTCGGGTATGAAGGTTCGGAAATGACAAGTTTCATTTTTTTGTTGATTCCTTTCTCCTCCATAGGAAAATATGTATACATCCACTAATTTTGTGTCCCTTGCTTTGGGTATGAGGATTTGTAATGGTTTAAGGTTATTTTTGAGGGTTTTTATAATTTGTACAACTTTTTTTTTTATAGATAATTTAATTGCTAGAATGGGCCAGCTCCCATTTTATTAAAACCAAATTATGATAGGATTTACATAGGCACTGCTACTATCCTAGTCGCATGATACCCTTCTATTATAGAGCAGTGCTTAAAAATTGTTGATTTCTTCGCACACTAGTGTGACTCCCCTGTTTATGCATCCTATTCTCCTCCCCCAACGTCGGCAGAGTAAAGTGGACTCCCTAGCACAACGTGCATCCAATCTATAGAACGCCTACATACAACCCAAGTAAATGGACTTTAATCCCGAGTTGATCCTGTCTAAGCTCAACCAACGCAGTTCCACGCCTCTTAATTAACAATTCGGTAAATATAGACAGCAGACCATCACAATATCCACCTTGTCTACTGTGCCTGTATTTATCCCAACCCGACCTCAATTCCTACTGCAGCCTTCTTTGCGAGCCCATCCGCCACAAAATTGCCTTCCCGATAAATATGGCTAATTCAGAACTCCAAAAGGGTATTGATAAGCTTTGAAATGGGATCTATCCATCTCCTTAGTAGCCAATTGGGTGTGAAGTTGGATCTGATTGCATTAACTGTGATGAGTGAATCACCCTCTAGATGTAATTTAGTCGTGCCCACATCTTTCCCCAACTCCAACCCACATAACGCAGCCCTGAACTCAGCCTCATTATTTGATGCCTGTCCAATGAATTTTGCTTTCTGCCCAATCACTTCACCTACCGAATTCCTAGCAACACACCCAATCCCTGCCAAACCCGGGTTGCCACAAGAAGCCCCATCGGAGTTAATTTTGATCCACCCATCCTCCGATTTTTGCCATACTGTTTTCCTTCTTAATTCAACCTTTTGTACTATGCTCTGAGAACCAACCACTGCAGGGATACTCAATCCCTGAAACTTATTTGTTAGCTCAATATCCCTATTAGTGAAGATATTTTTGGAGAATGGACTTCTTCTAGCAGCCGCATTGACTAACTCCACAACTGATCCTTCTATTTTCTTTGCCAACAACTCCTTGGCCATAGCTTGATCCTTAAAGATTCTTCGGTTCCTTTCTTTCCATAATTCCCAACAAATCGTAGACGGCAAAATCTGCCAGATACTGTTGAAGACACCCTTAACCTTCTTCCTTGGCCAGGAACACAACTAGTCATGTAGGCCTTGGGGAAAAGGAGTTCGGTATCCGAGTTGTCCAATAATGAATTTCCAACAATATTCAGAATAAGGACATGAAAGTAGAAGGTGATCCACAGTTTCCAACTGCTGCTTGCAAAGAATGCACCTATTAGGTCCCTTGAAACCCATCCTCTCCAGCCTATCCTAAGTTAGAATTTTCCTTTAGACTGCAAGCCACGAGAACACCCCTGCTTTTGGCAGAACATCTTTCCCCCAAAAAAGAGGTATAGGCCAGCAATGGCCTGATTCTGTGTTTTCCTTTATATTATACCCTATCTTAACCTTATATTCCCCATCTACTGATGCACACCATCTTAAAACGTCCTCGCTGTCCATATCAAGATAAAGGAATCAGAATATGTTTCAATTCACAAATATGGCATTTAAATTTTATTTTTTCGGGTATGAAGGTTCGGAAATGACAAGTTTCAATTTTTTGTTGATTCCTTTCTCCTCCATAGGAAAATATGTATACATCCACTAATTTTATGTCCCTTGTTTTGGGTATGAGGATTTGTAATGGTTTAAGGTTATTTTTGAGGGTTTTTTATAATTTGTACAAGTTTTTATGCAATTAGAATATGTTTCAATTCACAAATATGGCATTTAATTTTTATTTTTTTTCGAGTATGAAGGTTCGAAAATGACAAGTTTCAATTTTTTGTTGATTCCTTTCTCCTCCATAGGAAAATATGTATACATCCACTAATTTTGTGTCCCTTGTTTTGGGTATGAGGATTTGTAATGGTTTAAGGCTATTTTTTTATTGATAAGTTGCTACTAAAAAAAGGGGTTAGTGCCCATACAATGTCATCAAATTACATTCTCCTTAGCTAGAATTTCCTATACTTATTTCTTGAGACTATATCCCATTTAAACATAAATGATGTTGAAGCTTTAAGGTCTATGATGAACTAGAAGCCTCATGTCTTCATATACTTCAAAGGTGCATTCAATTTGAGCAAGAGAAACAATTGCTGGTGTGAGCAATGAAGAAATGCCTACACAAAACAAACAAATGACTTGCTTGATGTCTTTATTTTGCTAAGCATGGGCAATGTCTAATATTTCATCAATGGAGCTATTAGGAGGTGACGTGTTGAAGGCCTTAACAACCTTAGAAGCATTTGATTTCATCTGGGTGCTTATGAGGTTGTCATCAACCAAGTGTCTCTATAGTTTCTTGCCCATCACTAGTGAGAAATTTTCTAGAAAGGTTTCTAGTATGCGGTGATCATGTATCTATGTGCCAAAAATTTTGAATTCAAAAGTTGACCATGTTGTGATTAAGGATGCAACCTTGTTTGTTGGACGCTCTTAAACAATCACTCAGATATATGCTTGATCTCATATATAAGCAACCTCTTCTCTCCTTCACTAGTCTAGAAAAGGGAAGAGAAGTTAGAAACAAAAAAGAAATAAATAAAATTATCGACATAATCTAAGCAACTTAATATTTGCAATCCACTGATTAATGAACTCCATTATTGAGGAAAATTTATGCTCAAGTATCATATGATGTTTTTGATTTATTATTATCATTATTGTTGCATGTACTAACACTTGCAAGATCTTAAAGAAACCTCTTCCTTCTCCTTGTGTGTGATTTGTTTGGCAACATAGATCCAACAAGGGTTTCACATTTATGTGGTAAAATCTATCTTTGTGT